>CM038143.1:550946008-551388508 GCA_021437245.1 Aegilops speltoides
TCATACGTGCCACACACGGAATCAAGGTTGTCGACCCAACCCGCAAAGTGTGTGTGTGGGGGGGGGGGGTGATGCTTCAGCTAGTGCAAAGCCTTAAAATCACTGAAGCCACGATGACACCAGGATCACTCACCACCCCACCCCTTGCTACCCAAACAACCAAGATGAGACGCCACCCCTGCCGCAACTCCACTGACCACAGACACAAACTGTGTAGCCTCACCAACCAGGGCCACCGTCGCGTCGTCCAGGGCTAGATACATTAGACCGCTAGAAAGTCGTCACCTCAGCATGGACCACGCACGAATGGGACCGCCGTGCCGAAGCACCCCCATGATCAGGGACTCAGGGCCGAACATCAATGATACGACCCATGCTTAAAGGGTCCCCCGCCACGGGCGCCAGATCCCGTCTGGATGCAACCCAAACCCTTGTCCGCAACATGTCTATGGAGCGAAGGTGTACAAGCCACTACAATATTGGGTGAGTTGGCCCGTGGGGTGGCGGTCCGCTGGTGCTCGGCCACGGCGACATGGAGGTGAAGCGACGACGCACTGGAAGGAGATGAGTGGCGACGGGGCTGATTTTCCCACAAACGTGGATGGGATTATTGTGGGAGGGGATGAATCTGCTAGAACAAGTTTTTCTGGCCAACTAGAATTGGTTTGGGAAAGAGGATCTGCTGGAAATATCCTATGTGGTGAGTTGGACCAAAACATGCTCAGCAGATCCCTTTCCCCAATACTCCATCCGTTCTGATTTACTCGTCGTGGTTTTAGTTCAAATTTGAACTAAAACCACGACGAGTAAATCGGAACGGAGGGAGTACATTTTTTGTGATGGAAAAAATATCCAACTCTCCCTGCATAGAGGGGATGATGGGAAGATGCATCTTCCCCTATAATAAAATTCGCGTTGGAGAGAACCAACAACCCGACTTTTCATGCTCTCACGTGCCACCGCTAGTTCTGAGTTCTGACCGAAGCTTGAATTGCCTCTGTCGACCACTCACCGCTAGGCCTGCTGCAGCCACCGCTTTCCATGCCCACCGGGGCGTTTTCTTGAGCGTGGTTGCTCCACGAGCAGGTCGTACCGTCGCCCTCCTGCCTCGCTTGCTTGCCGGGTCGTCGCATGGGGCCGTGCCCATATCGGCTCCATTGTCGTCGGGTCAGATGTCGTTGCTGCACTTCCTCTCCTCCATCCGACGAAGCTCGTGTTTCCTCTGTTGCCGACATGTGTCGGGCCACTACCACTGATATATTGCTCGTGCATCCGCCCATGCCTGGCTCCCCCACCCGCACCTAGTTGGCTCCCTGGCCATTTGATGCCGCTCGCTCCGCCGTCGACGCGGCTTTATAGGGTGCCTCCTCATCCCCCCGTTGGTCTCCGCTGCCTCGTCGGAGAGAGATGTACGTGAGAGAGACGAGAAGGAAAAGAGATTAAAAATAAAACAAAAATGGCTCACTAGTTGGAGGATTAAACTCTCTGTGTATATTATGACTGCACAGGTTACACATATATATACATGGAGTGCAACGGCAAGATAAGGTTGCAACTGATCTAGCTAGTCCTGAGGAGACGTGAGCTACGTGCGGGACGCGCCAGTCGTGGGCGCAGGACCCGGGCGTGCGGGTGGCGTGGAGGACGTGGAGATAGTTGTGTTCCAACACCCCCCCGCAGTCGAAACGTGGTCGCTGAGAACGTTGAGGCTGTCCCGGAAGTCGTTGAAGATGGCCGTTGGCAGGCCCTTAGTGAAGATATCCGCGAACTGGGATGATGTGGGAACATGCAGAACCTTGACGTCGCCAATGCTGACCCGTTCGCGGACGAAGTGCAGGTCGATTTCCACGTGCTTTGTGCGTTGATGCTGCACCGGGTTGCTGGAGAGATACACGGCACTCACGTTGTCACAGAAGACAACGGTGGCACGGCGTGGCGGTCGGCGGAGCTCGGTGAGGAGTTGGCGAAGCCAGCATGATTCGGCGACGACATTGGCGACCGCGCGGTACTCGGCCTCCGCACTAGACCGGGACACCGTGTTCTGGCGCTTCGAGGACCAGGAGACGAGGTTGGGCCCGAGGAAGACGCAGAACCCGGAGGTCGAGCGGCGGGTGTCCGGGCACCCGGCCCAGTCGGCGTCGGAGTAGGCGACTAGGTCGTGTGTCGGGGCAGAGCTGTGGATGCGCAGACCGAGGTGGGAGGTGCCATGCACGTACCGCAGGATCCGCTTGACGAGCTGGAGATGCGGCTCGCGTGGATCGTGCATGAAGAGGCAGGCCTGCTGCACCGCATGAGTGATGTCCGGCCTCGTCAGGGTAAGGTACTGGAGTGCCCCGGCGAGGCTCCGGTACAAGGTAGGGTCGTCGACGGGCGTGCCCTCGGAGGCAGACAGCTTGGCGCGAGCGTCGAGGGGCGTGCTGATCGGCTTGCGGTTGAGCATGCCTGCCCGATCAATAACCTCAAGCGCGTACTGCTGCTGCGAGAGGAAGAGGCCGGAAGCAGAGCGCTGGACGTTGACGCCGAGGAAGTGATGCAGCTCGCCGAGGTCGGTCATGGCGAAGGCTTGGTGCAGAGAGTCGATGACGTGGCGAAGGAGGGCGTGGCTGCTGGCGGTGAGGATGATGTCGTCCACGTATAATAGCAGATACGCCATGGAGCCGTCGCGGTGGAGGATGAACAGCGAGCTGTCGCTGCGGGAAGCGATGAAGCCGAGGGCGACGAGGTGCGCCGTGAACCGCGAGAACTGTTGGGTAACGTAGCAGAAATTCAAAAATTTTCCTACGTGTCACCAAGATCTATCTATGGATTCATCTAAGCAACGAGTAACGGGAGAGTGCATCTACATACCCTTGTAGATCGCTAAGCGGAAGCGTTCAAGTGAACGGGGTTGATGGAGTCGTACTCGTCGTGATTCAAATCACTGATGATCAAGTGCCGAACGGACGGCACCTCGCGTTCAACACACGTTCAGCCGGTGGCGTCTCCCACGCCTTGATCCAAGCAAGGAGAGAGGGAGAGGTTGAGGAAGACTCCATCCAGCAGCAGACAACGGCATGGTGGTGATGGAGGGCGTGGCAATCCGCGCAGGCTTCGCCAAGCACCTAGGGAGAGGAGGAGGAGGAGGAGGAGGAGGCTGCACCAAGAGGAGAGAACTCATGTGTTCATGCAGCCCCTGTGGCCTCATATATATAGGGGAAGGGAGGGCTGCGCCCCTCTAGGGTTTCCACCCCTAGGGGCGGCCAGCCCTAGATGGGATCAAGGAGGCGGCCAAGAGGGATGGAGAGGAGGCGCCACTAGATGGGCCTTAGGGCCCATCTGGACTAGGGTTTGCCCTCCCACTTCCCTTGCCTTGGGCCCTTTTGGGCGCACCAGCCCCTTGGGGCTGGTTCCTCCCACACTTGGCCCACGCAACCTTCCGGGCATGTGGCCCCACTTGGTGGACCCAGGACCCTCCGGTGGTCCCAGACATTACCGATATCGCCCGAAACTTTTCCGGTGACCAAAACAGGACTTCCCATATATAAATCTTTACCTCCGGACCATTCCGGAACTCCTCGTGACGTCCGGGATATCATCCGGGACTCCGAACAACATTCGGTAACCACATACAAGCTTCCTTTATAACCCTAGCGTCATCGAACCTTAAGTGTGTAGACCCTACGGGTTCGGGAGACATGTAGACATGACCGAGACGTTCTCCGGTCAATAACCAACAGCGGGATCTGGATACCCATGTTGGCTCCCACATGTTCCACGATGATCTCATCGGATGAACCACGATGTCAAGGACTCAGTCGATCCCGTATACAATTCCCTTTGTCTAGCGGTATTTTACTTGCCCGAGATTCGATCGTCGGTATACCAATACCTTGTTCAATCTCGTTACCGGCAAGTCTCTTTACTCGTTCCGCAACACATCATCCCGTGATCAACCCCTTGGTCACTGTGCACATTATGATGATGTCCTACCGAGTGGCCCAGAGATACCTCTCCGTACACGGAGTGACAAATCCGATCTCGATCCGTGTCAACCCAAAAGACACTTTCGGAGATACCGTAATGCACCTTTATAGTCACCCGATTCGTTGTGACGTTTGATACACCCAAAGCACTCCTACGGTATCCGGAGTTACGATCTCATGGTCTAAGGAAGAGATACTTGACATTGGAAAAGCTCTAGCAAACGAACTACACGATCTTTGTGCTATGCTTAGGATTGGGTCTTGTCCATCACATCATTCTCCTAATGATGTGATCCGTTATCAACGACATCCAATGTCCATAGCAGAAACCATGACTATCTGTTGATCACAACGAGCTAGTCAACTAGAGGCTCACTAGGGACATATTGTGGTCTATGTATTCACACGTGTACTACGATTTCCGGATAATACGCTTATAGCATGAATAAAAGACAATTATCATGAACAAGGAAATATAATAATAATACTTTTATTATTGCCTCTAGGGCATATTTCCAACAGTCTCCCACTTGCACTAGAGTCAATAATCTAGTTCACATCACCATGTGATTAACACTCACAGGTCACATCGCCATGTGACTAACACCCAAGAGTTTACTAGAGTCAGTAGTCTAGTTCACATCATTATGTGATTAACACTCAATGAGTTTTAGGTTTGATCATGTTGCTTGTGAGAGAGGTTTTAGTCAACGGGTCTGAACCTTTCAGATCCGTGTATGCTTTACAAATCTCTATGTCATCTCCTAGATGTAGCTACCACGCTCTATTTGGAGCTATTCCAAATGACTGTTCTACTTGGAGCTATTCTAAAAATTGCTCCATTATACGTATCCGGTATCTCTACTCAGAGCTATCCGGATAGGTGTAAAGCTTGCATCGACGTAACCATTTACGACGAACTCTTTTACCACCTCCATAATCGAGAAAATTTCTTAGTACACTAGTTACTAAGGATAACTTTGATCACTGTCCTGTGATCCATTCTTGGATCACTCTTGTACCCTATCGTGACTCATGGCAAGGCACACTTCAGTGCGGTACACAAAGATAGCATCTTTGTAGAGCCTACGTCTTAATCATAGGGGCGACCTTCGTCCTTTCTCTCTATTCTGCCGTGGTCGAGCTTTTAAGTCTTAACTTCATACCTTACAACTCGTGCAAGAACTCCTTCTTTGGTGATCCATCTCGAACACCTTCAAGATCATGTCAAGGCATGTGCTCATTTGAAAGTACTATTAAGCATTTTGATCTATCTTATAGATCTTGATGCTTATTGTTTAAGTAGCCTAATCCAGGTTTTCCATTGAAAACACTTTTCAAATAACCCTATATGCTTTCTAGAAATTCTACATCATTTCGATCAACAATATGTCAATAACATATACTCACCGAAATTCTATAGTGCTCCCACTCACTTCTTTGGAAATACAAGTTTCTCATAAACTTTTGTATAAACCCAAAATCTTTGATCATCTTATCAAAGTACGTATTCCAACTCCGACATGCTTACTCCGGTCCTTAGAAGGATCATTTGGAGCCAAGATACCTTTTAGCATCCTTAGGATCGACAAAAACTTTCGGATTGTATCACATACAACCTTTCCTTACGAAGACCGGTAAGGAAACTCGTTTTGACATCCATCGCCAGATTTCATAAATCAGCTAATGCTAACATGATTCCGACGGACTTAAGCATCGCTACGGATGAGAAAATCTCATTGTAGTCAACTCCTTGAACTTGTGAAAAACTCTTCGCCACAAGTCGAGCTTCATAGAGCGGTGACATCACCGCCCACGTCCGTCTTCTTCTTAAAGATCCATTTATCTCAATGGCTTGCCGATCATCGGGCAAGTCCACCA
Organism: Aegilops speltoides; assembly: GCA_021437245.1. Lineage (NCBI taxonomy): Eukaryota > Viridiplantae > Streptophyta > Magnoliopsida > Poales > Poaceae > Aegilops > Aegilops speltoides. The sequence goes on from CM038143.1 coordinate 550,951,852, forward strand.
AAGTCCATGCTTTGTTCTGAAACATGGATCCTCTCTCGGATTTCATGGCTTCTAACCATTTGTCGGAATTTGGGCCCACCATTGCTTCTCCATAGCTCGTAGGATCATTGTTGTCTAGCAACATGACCTTCAAGACAGGATTACTGTACCACTCTAAAGTAGTACGCATCCTTTTCACCCTACGAGGTACGGTAGTGACTTGATCCGAAGTTTCATGATCACTATCATAAGCTTCTACTTCAATTGGTGTAGGTGCCACAGGAACAACTTCCTGTGCCCTGCTACACACTGGTTGAAGTGATGGTTCAATAACCTCATCAAGTCTCCACCATCCTCCCACTCAACTTTTCGAGACAAACTTTTCCTCGAGAAAGGACCCGATTCAAGAAACAATCCCTATTGCTTTCGGATCTGAATTAGGAGGTATACCCAACTGTTTTTGGGTGTCCTATGAAGATGCATTATTATCCGCTTTGGGTTCGAGCTTATCAACCTGAAACTTTTTCACATAAGCCTCGCAGCCCCAAACCTTCAAGAAATGACAACTTAGGTTTCTCTAAACCATAGTTCATACGGTGTCATCTCAACGGAATTACGTGGTGCCCTATTTAAAGTGAATGTGGTTGTCTCTAATGCCTAACCCATAAACGATAGTGGTAATTCGATAAGAGACATCATGGTATGCACCATATCCAATAGGGTGCAACTATGATGTTCGGACACACCATCAAACTATGGTGTTCCAGGCGGTATTAATTGTGAAAATAATTTCCACAATGTCTTAATTGCGTGCCAAAGCTCGTAACTCAGATACTCATCTCTATGATCATATCATAGACATTTCATCCTCTTGTCACGATGATCTTCAACTTCACTCTGAAATTACTTGAACCATTCAATAATTCAGACTTGTGTTTCATCAAGTAAATATACTCTACATCTACTCGAATCATCGTGAAGTAAGAACATAACGATATTCATCAGATGCCTCAAAGACTCATTGGACTGCACACATCAATATGTGTTACTTCCAACAAGTTGCTATCTTGTTCCATCTTCTTTGAAACCGAGGCTCTTGGTCATCTTGCCCATGTGGTATGATTTGCATATCTCAAGTGATTCAAAATCAAGTGAGTCCAAACGATCCATCTGCATGGAGTTTCTTCATGCGTACACACCAATAGACATGGTTCGCATGTCTCAAACTTTTCAAAAACGAGTGAGTCCAAAGATCCATCAATATGGAGCTTCTGCATGCGTTTTATACCAATATGACTTACATGGCAGTGCCACAAGTAAGTGGTACTATCATTATTATCTTATATCTTTTGGCATGAAAATGTGTATCACTACGATCGAGATTTCAATAAACCATTCATTTCAGGTGCAAGACCATTGAAGGTATTATTCAAATAAACAGAGTAACCATTATTCTCCTTAAATGAATAACCAGTATTGCGATAGACATAATCCAATCATGTCTATGCTCAACGCAAACACCAAATCTCGATGGTAGAGGGAGCGTGCGATGCTTGATCACATCAACCTTGGAAACACTTCCAACGCATATCGTCAGCTCACCTTTAGCTAGTCTCCGTTTATTCCGTAGCTTTTATTTGAGTTACTAACACTTAGCAATCGAACCGTATCTAATACCCGGTGCTACTAGGAGTACTAGTAAAGTACACATTAACATAATGTATATCAATATACTTCTATCGACCTTGCCGCCTTCTCATCTACCAAGTATCTAGGGTAATTCTGCTCCGATGGTGGTTCCCTTTATTACGAAGCACTTAGTCTCGGGTTTGGGTTCAACCTTGGGTTTCTTCATCGAGCAGCAGACTGATTTGCCGTTTCATGAAGTATCCTTATTACCCTTGCCCTTCTTGAAACTAGTGGTTTCACCAACCATCAACAATTGATGCTCCTTCTTGATTTCTACTTTCGCGTGTCAAACATCGCGAGTACCTCAAGGATCATCACATCTATCCTCGATATGTTATAGCTCATCACGAAGCTCTAGCAGCTTGGTGGTAATGACTTTGGAGAAACATCACTATCTCATCTGGAAGATCAACTCCCACTCAATTCAAGTGATTGTTATACTCAGACAATCTGAGCACAAGCTCAACGATTGAGCATTTCTACCTTAGTTTGTAGGCTAAGAAAATCGTCGGAGGTCTCATACCTCTTGACGTGGGCACGAGCCTGAAAACTCAATTTCAGCCCTCGAAACATCTCATATGTTCCGCGACGTTTCGAAAAACATCTTTGGTGCCTTAATTCTAAACCGTTTAACTGAACTATCACGTAGTTATCAAAACGTGTATGTCTGATGTTCAACATCCACAAACAACGTTTGGGGTTCAGACACTGTGGCGGTGCATTAAGGACATAAGCTTTCTCTTGTCCGCATAATCGCCATCGTCAACTTTCAACTATATTTTCTCTAGGAACATATCTAAACAGTGGAACTAAAACGCGAGCCACGACATAATTTGCAAAGATCTTTTGACTATGTTCGGGATAATTAAGTTCATCTTATGAACTCCCACTCGAGATAGACATCCTCGGTCATCTAAGTGATTACATGATCCAAGTCAACTAGCCCGTGTCCGATCATCACGTGAGACGGACTAGTCATCATCGGTGAACATCTTCATGTTGATCGTATCTACTATCGACTCATGCTCGACCTTTCGGTCTCCGTGTTCGAGGCCATGTCCGCACATGCTAGGCTCGTCAAGTTAACCCCAAGTGTTTTCGCTGTGTAAAACTGTCTTACACCCGTTGTATGTGAACGTAAGAATCCATCACACCCGATCATCACGTGGTGCTTAGAAACGATTTAACCGTAGCAACGGATTGCGATCGGGGAGAACACTTCTTGAAATTTTGTAAGGATCATCTTATTTACTACCGTCGTCCTAAGTAAACAAGATGCATAAACATGATAAACATCATATGCAATCAAATAGTGACATGATATGGCCAATATCATTTTGCTCCTTTGATCTCCATCTTCGGGCTCCATGATCATCATCGTCACCGCATGACACCATGATCTCCATCATCATGATCTCCATCATCGTGTCTCCATGAAGTCGTCTCGCCAACTTATTACTTCTACTACTATGGCTACCGGTTAGCAATAAAGTAAAGTAATTACATGGCGTTGTTCAATGACACGCAGGTCATACAATAAATAAAGACAACTCCTATGGCTTCTCGCGGTTGTCATACTCATCGACATGCAAGTCGTGAATCCTATTACAAGAACATGATCAATCTCATACATCACATATTATTCATCACATTCATCTTGGCCATATCACATCACATAGCATACCTGCAAAAACAAGTTAGGCGTCCTCTAATTGTTGTTTGCATGTTTTACGTGGCTGCTATGGGTTTCTAGCAAAACGTTTCTTACCTCGCAAAACCACAACGTGATTTGCCAATTGCTATTTACCCTTCATAAGGACCCTTTTCATCGAATCCGTTCCGACTAAAGTGGAGAGGCGGCACCCGCTAGCCACCTTATGCACGAAGTGCATGTCAATCGGTGGAACTCGTCTCACGTAAAGTACGTAAGGTCGGTCCGGGCCGCTTCATCCCACAATGCCGTCGAAACAAGATTGGACTAGTAACGGTAAGCATATTGAACAAAATCAACGCCCACAACTACTTTGTGTTCTACTCGTGCAAAGAATCTACGCAATAGACCTAGCTCATGATGCCTTTGTTGGGTAGCGAGCGTAAATTCAAAATTTTCCTCGTGTCACCAAGATCTATCTATGGATTCATCTAAGCAACGAGTAACGGAGAGTGCATCTACATACCCTTGTAGATCGCTAAGCGGAAGCGTTCAAGTGAAGCGGGTTGATGGAGTCGCACTCGCCGTGATTCAAATCACCGATGATCAAGTGCGAACGGACGGCACCTCCGCGTTCAACACACGTTCAGCCGGTGGCGTCTCCCACGCCTTGATCCAGCAAGGAGAGAGGAGAGGTTGAGGAAGACTCCATCCAGCAGCAGCACAACGGCATGGTGGTGATGGAGGGCGTGGCAATCCCGCAGGCTTCGCCAAGCACCTAGGGAGAGGAGGAGGAGGAGGAGAGGGGGCTGCACCAAGAGGAGAGAACTCATGTGTTCTGTGCAGCCCTGTGGCCTCATATATAGGGAAGGGAGGGCTGCGCCCCTCTAGGGTTTCCACCCCTAGGGGGCGGCCAGCCCTAGATGGGATCAAGGGAGGCGGCCAAGAGGGATGGAGAGGAGGCGCCCACTAGATGGGCCTTAGGGCCCATCTGGACTAGGGTTGCCCTCCCACTTCCCTGCGCCTTGGGCCCTTGTGGGCGCACCAGCCCCTTGGGGCTGGTTCCTCCCACACTTGGCCCACGAACCTTCCGGGCATGTGGCCCCACTTGGTGGACCCAGGACCCTCCGGTGGTCCCAGACATTACCGATATCGCCTCAAACTTTTCCGGTGACCAAAACAGGACTTCCCATATATAAATCTTTACCTCCGGACCATTCCGAACTCCTCGTGACGTCCGGGATATCATCCGGACTCGAACAACATTCGGTAACCACATACAAGCTTCCTTTATAACCCTAGCGTCATCGAACCTTAAGTGTGTAGACCCTACGGGTTCGGGAGACATGTAGACATGACCGAGGCGTTCTCCGGTCAATAACCAACAGCGGGATCTGGATACCCATGTTGGCTCCCACATGTTCCACGATGATCTCATCGGATGAACCACGATGTCAAGGACTCGGTCGATCCCGTATACAATTCCCTTTGTCTAGCGGTATTTTACTTGCCGAGATTCGATCGTCGGTATACCAATACCTTGTTCAATCTCGTTACGGCAAGTCTCTTTACTCGTTCGCAACACATCATCCGTGATCAACCCCTTGGTCACACTGTGCACATTATGATGATGTCCTACCGAGTGGGCCCAGAGATACCTCTCCGTTTACGGAGTGACAAATCCCGATCTCGATCCGTGTCAACCCAAAAGACACTTTCGGAGATACCTGTAATGCACCTTTATAGTCACCCGATTCGTTGTGACGTTTGATACACCCAAAGCACTCCTACGGTATCCGGAGTTACACGATCTCATGGTCTAAGGAAGAGATACTTGACATTGGAAAAGCTCTAGCAAACGAACTACACGATCTTTGTGCTATGCTTAGGATTGGGTCTTGTCCATCACATCATTCTCCTAATGATGTGATCCGTTATCAACGACATCCAATGTCCATAGCAGAAACCATGACTATCTGTTGATCACAACGAGCTAGTCAACTAGAGGCTCACTAGGGACATATTGTGGTCTATGTATTCACACGTGTACTACGATTTCCGGATAATACAGTTATAGCATGAATAAAAGACAATTATCATGAACAAGGAAATATAATAATAATACTTTTATTATTGCCTCTAGGGCATATTTCCAACAAGAACCAGGCGCGTGGGGCCTGTTTCAGGCCGTACAATGAGCGTTGGAGACGACAGACATGGTCCGGGCGATCGGCGTCGAGGAAGCCGGAAGGCTGCTCGCTGTAGACGACCTCGTCGAGCCGGCCGTGAAGAAAGGCGTTCTTCACGTCCAGCTGATGGATTGGCCACGAGCTGGTGACGGCGAGGCTGAGGACGACCCGTATGGTAGATGGCTTGACGACGGGGCTGAAGGTCTCGGTGTAGTCGACGCCCTCGCGCTGGGTGAACCCGCGCAGGACCCAGCGAGCCTTGTGGCGTGCCAGGGAGCCGTCGGCGTTGAATTTGTGCCTGTAGATCCATTTGCCGCTGACGATGTTCACACCTGCAGGACGCGGCACTAAACACCAGGTTTTATTATGAATCAGTGCATCATATTCTTCACGCATAGCGGCGTACCAGCGAGGGTCTTTGATGGCAGTGCGGTAGGTTGGGGGAATGGGGGAGATGGCGTCTATATGGAGATTAGTTTGGGTTTTAGGAAGGGCAAAACCAGATTTGCCGCGCGTGCGCATGGGATGGGGATTTTGTGGGGGTGCGATAGCGACGGCGCGCGGGGGAAGCGAAGCGCTGCATGGCGCGATGCTGCATGGTGCGGTAGTGGTCGTGGGAAAAAGGCAGCGAGGGGATGGTTGCATGCGGTCGTGGGGCACAGCGCGTGGGGTGGAGCCGCGTGGCGGAAGGGAAGGGGGCGAGGTGGGCGCGACATGGGAGGGTGGGGTTCTTGGAGCGGGCGCAGGGGGTGGGCCGGTGGGATGAGGGGACGCGGCTGGTGCGGGGGAGACCGGTGGACTATTGTGGTTGGGCGCGTGATCCGAGGAGGATCTGGAGGAGGTGGGAAACGAGGTAGGTGGGGGCGATCCCGAGGCGTGGAAGGGCGGCGGACGAGGTTGTCGGGGGTTGGGATTTTCTGTGGGGGTAACGGGTGCGGAAAACGGAGGTTGGAAGGGGAACGTAGTTTCATCAAACGTGACGTGCCGGGACGTGTAAACGCGCCGAGTGCGAAGGTCTAGGCAGCGATAGCCTTTATGCTCGGGAGGGCTACCAAGAAGAACACACGGGGTGGATCGGGGTGAGAGTTTGTGGGCGGCGTATGGTGCGAGGTTAGGGTAGCAGAGGCACCCGAAGGTGCGGAGGTCGTTGTAGCTAGGGTTAACGCCGTGGAGGAGGAAGAAGGGTGTGAGGTGGTGAATTACGCGAGAGGGACGTCGGTTGAGGAGATGGGTAGCCGTGTGTAGAGCTTCGACCCAATATGGTGGTGGCATGTGAGCTTGGGCAAGGAGGGTGCGAAGAATGTCGTTAGTGGAGCGAATGGCACGTTCGGCCTTGCCGTTTTGCGGGGAAGTGTGTGGACACGAGAGACGGAGGACAATGCCGTGGTTGGAGAGGAAGGTGAGAAGGGCTGTGTTAACGAACTCACCCCCATTGTCGCTTTGAATGCAATGGACAAGGGAGTGGTACTGCGTAGAAATGTAGCGGCAAAATCGTACAAGTACAGAGGCTGTTTCAGACTTGTTGCGGAGAGGGAAAGACCAGGAGAAATGAGTGTAGTCATCCATTATTATGAGATAATATTTAAAGCCAGAAAAACTGGATACAGGCGACGTCCAAAGGTCGCAGTGGATTAACTGAAATGGGAAACTAGTAAAGGAAATTGATTCGGAAAAAGGTAATCTAGTGTGGCGCCCGCGTTGGCATGCATCACACGTAGGAGATGGTGCGGGCACTTTATTACATGAAGGGGAAATAAAAGACTGTAAAGAGGCTTGAGTAGCCTTGCTTGGATGACCTAGGCGGCGGTGCCAGATATCGCCGTCGGTGGTGCTGGTGAAGGCGGTGGCGCCGGAGCCGAGGAACGGGTAGAGCGGGCCGGAACTATTGGACCGTAGGATGAGCCTCCGAGTTAGCAGATCCTTCACAGAAAAACCGTAAGGGTCAAATTCAATTGAGCATGAGTTATCAGTAGTGAATTTACGAACAGAGATTAGGTTTTTGACTACATTGGCAGAGACTAAGATGTGGTTTAGATGAAAGGGCTTGGGAGGGAGAGAGGCATAGCCGAGGGAGGAAGGAGTCATGATGGTGCCGTTGCCCACTATAATGTGAGGAAGATGATGAGCTGAAACATCATAAAGCCGAGTGAGTATACCTGCGTTCCCGGAGATGTGTGAGGAGGCACCGGAGTCCAGGTACCAGTCGGCGGCGCCGGGCTGCTGCAGGGACATGTTACTCATCGCGGAGTTGAGCATGCTGATGTTGTCCCACGAGCCAGGAGCAGGCGACGGTGGCGGTGGCGCGTGAGAGGAGGACGGGGCGCCGGGGTAGAAGACCGGGTACGCCTGCGCCGGGGTCGCGGGTCGTGGCCCGAGGATGCCGGCGGCGTGCGGGGGCACCCATGGAGCACGCCCAGGAGGAGGAAAGGGCGCGCCCCAGGGTGCGAAGTATCCCATCCATGGTGTCTGCCCACCGGTGAACGGTTGCTGCTGGGTGGGGCGGCCGCCGCCGCCGGAACCGTTGCCGCGACCACGTCCACGCCACGGCCGCGGCCATGCCACAGGTGCGATCAGAGGAGCCGCCGCGGCCAGGGTTGCCGTCGCCGGTAGGCCGAGCGCGATCGCCGGAGCCGGGGTGGCCGCGATCACCAGGGGAGTTGCCGGAGGGGAGGCCGCCAGCGTTGGTGCTGATGGTGAGGGCGGTGGCCCCCTCGGTGCGATCACGAGCGTCGAGGGAGATCTCCTCGAGAAGGAGGCGTGAGCGCGCCTGGATGAACGTGGGGAACGGTACCTGGAGAGGGAGCACCGAGGCGAGGACGTGGAAGCGGCGCGAGAGCCCGCGGATGAGCTGCAGAGTGAGAGACCGATCGGTGACCGGTTCGTCCACGTCGGCGAGGGCGTCAGCGAGAGCCTTCAGGCGACGGCAGTACTCGCCGACGCGGAGGTCGCCCTGGGTGAGGGAGCGGAACTCGGCACCGATGTGAATCGCGCGGGCTGGCTGATTGTCGTGGAAGAAGTGAGTCAGCTGGCTCCAAGCGCGGTGCGCCGTGTTGTCCGGCGACTTGATGACGTCGTAGAGGTCGTCGGAGATGGACCCGTAGATCCAGAGCAGGATGGTGACGTCGGCGTGGCGCCATGCCACGGTCTGCTGGAGGGGCTCGGAGAAGTGGTCGACGTGCCCCTCGGCGTCGTACATGGAGAGCACGCACCGGAAGATCTGTCGCCATTTGGAGAAGTTACCTGCGGCGAAGTCCAGCTTGAAGTCGAGGAAGTGGCCGATGTTGAGCTGGTGCATGTTGGGGATGCCGGAGGAAGATGAGGCGCCGGCGGACAGAGGGCCCGTGAGCGGGAAGGTGACCGCGAGCGGCGCTTTGTGAAAGGGCGCCGTGGCTGACAGTGCAGGACGCTGTGGCGGCAGTCTTTGGAGCAGAGGGCGCCGGGGCAGGAGGCGCCGTGGTGGCCGGCAGAGGTGCCGTGGCGACGGGGAGTGGCGCTGTGGTGCCCGGCGGAGGAGGCGCGGCGCTGAGGGCGACGGGGAGGGTGGCCGCCGAGGAGGACATGGTGAGGTCTCAGGGAGAACTCGCGTCTGATACCAAGTTGGAGGATTAAACTCTCTGTGTATATTATGACTGCACAGGTTACACATATATATACATGGAGTGCAACGGCAAGATAAGGTTGCAACTGATCTAGCTAGTCCTGAGGAGACGTGAGCTACGTGCGGGACGCGCCAGTCGTGGGCGCAGGACCCGGGCGTGCGGGTGGCGTGGAGGACGTGGAGATAGTTGTGTTCCAACATCACTGACAAGTGTGGCCCATTTTTTAGGTTGGATATTTGGGATGACTTTATTGGTGATCTGCTACACGAATACCCTTGCGAAGCTCAATTAATTAAAAAAATTATTGGGAGAGCCCTTAAGTTATAGCCACTTACAGAAAAGCAGTTTTTTTTTATCTGCCGGAGATGCTCAACCCATTAGTATTTCCACTAGCTTTATTTTTCTCATATACTATTGTTATTTATTTTGTTACAATTAAATCATCAAAGTTTATATTGAGCACTATTAGTTTTATTTCTTTTACTGCCTCCGTTCATTTTTATAAATCGTTTCAGACAACTGAAAATGAGCTACTTTGCACCCTGTCTGAAATGTTTTCAAGGTCTTATAAAAATAAACAGAGGAAGTACATAACTTCTCATTAAAAAAAAAACGTTTACATAACACTATAGCGTTTGTTTTCTAAAGAGAGTGACAGGGGAAAAGCTTCCTCACCTTTCTATTGACCGTATAGGCCTGAGGAAGTTGCCGAGCCAGTGGCGGCAGGAAAGAATTAGACTCGACCTCACATATTGCGCTGTCATGGCGGTCGTCGTCGCCTTTGAAGTGCTAGCGGAGACCAGAGGTTCCCAACTTCCCATATTCGCACCACACACTAGCCCACTATAGAACATAGTGCCAAGCCACCTTCGCGCCCAGGGCAGCCTGCGCAAGTTGACCGTGGACCCGTGGTGCTCGCCCAAGAACGGAACCACCCGCTGAAGAGGCCCCAGCGATGGCGCTGACCCGGCAGTTCATCTTCCTCTTCCCCGCCGCCGTCCTGGCCGGACTCGCCTCCGCCTCCGCGTCGCCCTTCCTGTCTGGTCCGTGCGTGCTCCGGTGCTCCCGTCCCAACTACTCCGCACTAGTATTTGCTTCTTGGAGCCAACTGTGATGGGTTTGTTCTGTTTTCTTTGTGCTTGAGCAGACAGCTTATTCCAGGCCAGCACCGGATCGACGGGGAGGAGCTTGCTGCAGGCCAAGAATGGTACGTACGTTGTTCCTTTCTTCCTCTTGCTAAGTTTAAATTTAACCCTACAGAAGATCGGGTTGGAAGAGATACTATGTCTGTATGACATCGTTGACTGACGGTGACTTGGTGCGGATTTGATGGTGCAGACACGAAAGATACTGAATCCACATGCTTGTTAACTGAGTTTCTCGACTTCTAAAAACAGAGTTTGACCGGAAACTACCAATGGAAATTAGTTACCAACTAGCCTAGTGAAAGTTGGGACTCCAGAATTCAAACTCCTATACATTACTTGAAACCAAGATTTCCATCTTTGCATAAATAGAAACAAAAGAATCAGTACTTCTCACCATTTTCAGGACTTCCTGTACCTTCATCTGATACGCTTCCGTTTATTTTTTGTCCATGCTTATCAGACTGCCCTATGAGCTTCGAGACCCAGAACTACACCATCCTCACAAACAAGTGCAAAGGGCCACAATACCCTCCTACCAAATGTTGTGATGCTTTCAAGGAATTTGCATGCCCATTTGCCGCGTATATCAACAACCAGAGCACTAACTGTGCAGACACAATGTTAACCTACATCAACGTCCATGGCTCGTACCCGGCAGCCCTATTCGCCGACGAGTGCCTAAAAGGAAAGGAAGGGGTTTCTTGTGAAGGCATCCCAGCGGTAGACACCGGCGTGCCCAGTGGCGGCCGACAAGTTCAAGGGATTTCGGGTCCTTTGGTTGTGCTCTTGTGTGGAATAGGAGCATTGTTGCTCCCTTGAGTGCCGATTCCTTGGACTTCTCCAAAAATGGTGCGTTGTCAGTTATAAGTACTAAGGCTTAGGATTCATTTGCTTCTCCTTGACACTCTCTTCCATTGCTATAATGTGCCCTTTTGTTACAGAATTATATACATGACATCTTGAGATTCAACATTACATGATCACATCTTGCTATTGGCAGAGTGCACATCCGAATTGTAAATCAGGGAATTAAATATCAATTTATTGTTTCCAGCCTAACTGATAAATTGTGTGTTCATTTGTTACTGCATTGCCATGTTCATGTATTTATATGTATATGTATGGTGCCTTTTGGATATGTTTTTCCAGGCAGTACTGCAACCGAGGTGGCGTTTTAGAGCATCTTCAGCCGTGCCCTTCAGTCCTTCACCCATAAGCACATCATGTTCAGAACATTGGCCCGATGAATCTCTGCACCTTGCTCATAGCAGCCACCGCCTGCCCTCCGATGCCGTAGACGTGCCCATCATGCTAATCAGTCAATCACCCAATCACATGCAGGGAACTAGCTTAATTTCCTGTGGAACTTTTCGGTCGTCTCCTCAAAAATCTTGCCTACGTCAAGCTTACGCGCATGTACTACTTTATGTTCACATCACTTGAGTAAACACAGTTGAGGAAAGTGAATTTGGAATATTTAGCAAATTGCCCGTCTAGCTCAGTCGGTAGAGCGCATGGTGAACTTAATTTCCTGTGGAACTTTTCGGTTGTCTGCTCAAAAACCTTGCCTATGGTAAACTTAAGCGCATGGACTACATGTTCGCATCACTTGACAAGACACAGTCAAGTAAAGAAAATTTGGAAGATTAATCAAAATGCCCGTCTAGCTCAGTTGGTAGAGCGCAAGGCTCTTAACCTTGTGGTCTTGGGTTCGAGCCCCAAGGTGGGCGATGTATTTTTTTTTTGCGCTTGTTAGCTTTAACAAAAGCTCATTTTCTCGTTCATTTTAACTTCGTCATTTTTGGTGTTGCATTTATTTCCCGAATTACCATGCATTTCTTCCATAGATAAACAACCCATAAGTTTTGAACATCTAGGCATGTTACATTCAAATAGGTCATTCGCCAACTGAAAATTGTTATTTTGCTATTCTAATAAAAAAATGTTCGGGGCATTTGGCAGGCTGCCTCCATTCGCCCGTGCTATACGCCCATCAATGACCTCTTCTCTACGAGGGTGCCAACAGCCTTGCCAACTTCAGTCCGCTCCTTCATGATCCTAATCATCCTATGAAAGATCTGGGACGCACGGAACAAAAAGTCTTTCAGGGAATAGACCTTCATACTGCTGATTCCATTAGGGCTATTATTGATGATATAACTATATGGGCTCCTCGGCTCAAAACCGAGAGCCTAAAGGAACACGCCGGGCTGTGGCGTGACTTCCTCTCCTCACAAAACTTGTGAGTCCTGTACTCTTCTGCTATGTTTGAAATATATTCAGGTGGGGAGCCTTTCCCCCCCGGTGACCATTTAAAAAAAAATGTTATTTTTCTATTCCAAAAATAATTGTTATTTTGCTACCTATTTAGTTACCTGTTGTAATTCTCATGTATATGTCTTATATTTTTATTAATTTGGATATTTCTTTTGCAAAGCACTTTTTGACATTAATGTTGATTTATATTTCTTTTTTTTGTGTTGCATTTATTTCTTGATTTCTTTAGGCATTTTTAGATGAATTAGTTTAGGTCTGTCCATTTCTTACATGTCTAAATAACCCATAAGTGTTGATCAACATCTTGGCGTGTTACATTCACATATGGCATTCCTCGGTTGAAGATCAAATGTTATTTTGCTTCCTATTTATTTTTGGGTTAATTCTCGTGTATAAATATTCTATTTTTATTAATTTGACTTTGATTTTGGCTTCCTACTTTACTTTTTGGTGTTTGCAAAGCCCATTTTGACATTAATATGTTCCGCATAGGTTGGCCGAGCGAAACATTTACATGATGTAGGCCTTGTGTTGAAACATAGATTCCTTTGCTTGTGCTTGGCATCACCATGCCCAGGTTTGTAGCGGTCGGCACCAGCCAGCATCGATATGGAAGCCAATGTTGTGCTCCAACTATGGTCCGTCGCCCCCCTCCCCCTCTCCCTCGCGTCGCTCTCCTGAGGGCGACTCGGGGGTGACCTAGGGTTTCCTCTCGCCGCCGCCCCCTTTCCCTTCTTCCTCGCCGCTGCCGGAGGCGGTCCCCCCTCCTCCCCCTCCCCCCCCTGCACGCGGCTGCCAGTGAGGGTGGCGACGAGGCCTTCAACCGCTCCCTTTTGGATCTGAGGCGGCGGCCTTGGAGTGGCATGGACGGCTCTTCCCCAGCGGCGGGAGGTGCTCGTCAGTGAGGTCAGCCGTTTCCCCTCAGCTGCGCGGGCAGCGAGGTCCTGGCAGGCGGTGGTTGTGGCGTGGGGAGGCCCCGAGCTCCCCCATCAGACCTGAGACGCTCCACTCCAGCACGCGTCCCTCAACCCTCGGCCGACCTGGATCTCCGGCCTGCGCGCCTTCTGGTTCTGTTGGCTGGTCCGGTGAGTGGCGGCAGGGAACATGTCCGGGGGAAACCCCTGGCCGTCGGTGGTGGTCACGGCGTCGATGGTGTCCTGGATGCCATTCTGTCCCTGGTGGCGGCGTCGAGGTTCATCTTCCCTGCCTTCCCCCTTCTCCGGCGCCCGGGTGAAAACCCTAGCCTTTGTGGCTGGGCGGCGGCGGCGCCATGGCGTCTTCACCTTCCTGAAGGCGCCGCCTTGTGCATGAAGATGGTAGGTGCTCGTGGCGTGCTTGGTTGGTTCCCGGTGGCGACCCTTCTTTCTGCAGCGTCGATGCTCCGGGCGTATGCGGTGTCTCTTCCAGGCAATGTGCTCCTTCCCAAGGTGCTCTAGTGAGTTCAGCGGTGCGGCACCCTCGAGCCTGGGCGAGAGGAGATTGGGGTCCCCTCTCCCGCGACCGCAATGCCTTGGTGGTCATGGGGACTATTCTGATGAGCACTGGCTTGGTCCTGTGGCTATGATGTTCTCCTTCAGGCTGTGTCTCCGGTGGCGACTCCGCCCCTTTGCAGCGCTCTGATGTGCATCGTGTTAGGGGCGTCGGTGATTCTCTGCTTCGAGCACACTGATGGGCAAGATTGTGGTGTTGTAGCTTCGGTTTCGAGCAGCTTTATCGTTTGCTTAGCTTCTTCACCTTGTACCTGTCGTCTGGGGTTGCATCCCCATTTTATTCTTCTTTTCCTGTTTTGTTTGTATGTTGGTGTTCGTTGTATCCTGGCCGGTTGATGGCTTTGTTAATTAAAAGCCGGATTAAGTCCAAGCCCTTCTTGGGCTTGGCTGAGCATTTTCTCTAAAAAAACTATGGTCCGTCGTACTCGTGTATGCATACTACAATCTTGTCTTCACAAGGCAACGCCCTGAGCCAGCTAGCCGAAGAGAAAGGGGGCGAGAAAAGCATGCATGAGGCGATGAGCCAGGCGAGAGTCATGGCATGTGCCCTTTTTTTGATAAAGAGAGTATATTAATACCAAGATGATGTCAATTACACTCGGCCTCTGCAAGAACATAATGTCTAAGAGACATCAAGAATGCACACAGCCGAAAGATCATAAGAAGAAAGAAGAAAACAAAGTCCCCGCCGAAGCAATTAGAGGCTCACGGCGCCAAGAACAATGGTGACGCCACCTAAACTTCGAAAAGGAATGAAGTTGTTGGCGATATCCAAGGCTAGTGGCGCACCCTATTCACGTTGGATCTGATTGGGCTAGTTCGGTGCAGCAATATCCAAGATGTTGATGGGGGGATCATGTAGTTTGTTTTTTGATGATTCCAGGGTGCTCTCGCAGCAGATGAGGTGAAGCACACGTGTCGAACGATCGGCGTTTTGTAACAGTGGCCAATGGGGTTGACAACAATGGCATGTGCCCTGTGGAAGGTGCAAACTTGGTTTCCTATGGGTTTTTTTTTTACATCTAAACAAGGTATTGTATAGACTTAGTAAGAAGAAAACCCACAAAAGTCGGTTTTCCTTAAAAAAATCTCGAAAAAACACTTTTCCAAGATCTCATGCCTAATACTTCAAATTTAAACAACCACAAGCTAGGCTCAGGTTGTACGGCAAGTGCGTCCTTGTACCACTTTTCTATCTTTGTATGACTTCAACCAGTTATTCAAAGGTTCGAAGTCTCCAGCTGAACAAAACTAAACAATCTTAATGGAGCAATAGCACGCTGAGGTAAACTTGTTCAGAAATTGAGGCCGCAAAACCTATAAAAAAATTCAAAAAGAGGATTACCCCCGGACTTTGCATCCTGCGATGCATACAACCATCTTTATTGCATTATTCAACAAGATCTTACAAAATAAATACATAGATCAATCCATAGCCACATTCCTGGCAAAAACTATGGTTCATTTATTTTTCCGTTCAATTACTTGTCTTAGATTTGTCAGATACGGATGTATCTAAGATTAAATGAGTCTAGATACATCCGTATCTAGACAAATCCAAGACAAGTAATTCGGAACGGAGGGAGTACAAGATTGATGATGTGTCATGGCCACGCCTCACGCACATGTGCCTTAAAAATTTACGCCACCAAAATGCAGAGTGTGGGCGGGGCAAATTGCTCCGGGAGATCATCATGTAGTGTGGAAAGAATTAGACTCGACATAACGTATTGCGCTGTCAAGTCATGGAGGTCGTCGTCGCCTTTGAAGTGCTAGCGGCGACCATAGGTCCCAATATCCGCACCACCACTCCACTATCGAACAGAGTGCCAAGCCATCTTCGTGGTGCTCGCCCAAAAACCACCCGCTGAAACAGCTCCAGCAGCTTGCGAGCGATGGCGCTGACCCGTGAGTTCATCTTCCTCTTCGCCGCCGCCGTCCTGTCCGGACTCGCCTCCGCCTCCTTCCTGTCTGGTCCGTGCGTGCTCCGGTGCTCCCAACTACTGCGCACTATAGTATTTTGCTTCTTGGAGCGATCTGTGATGGGTTTGTTCTGTTTTCTCGGTGCTTATGCAGACAGCGTATTCCAGGCCAGCACCGGATCTACTGGGAGGAGCTTGCTGCAGACCAATAATGGTACGTAGTTTCCTTTCTTCCTCTTGCTAAGTTGAACCCCATGACAGTTTCCTGGAAGAGATGTTGTGTGCTAAACTGCTAACTGACTTGGGGAGGATTTGATGGTGCAGACGCTGAAGATACTGAATCCACATGCTTGTTAACTGAATATAACTCTCTTGATTGTGGTCATATGCGCTTAGGATTGAAGAGGCTGATGTGGAGTTTCTGGGCTTACAAAAACAGAGTTTGACCGTATAAACTACCAATGGAAATTACCAACTATCCTATTAAAAGTTGGAACTCTAGAATTCAAATTTCCATACATTACATGAAAGTTGAAACCAAGATTTCCATCCTCGGAGACATAGTACTACATCTCACCATGTTCAGGACTTCCAGTACCTGCATCTGATATGCTTCCGTTTATACCTGTCCTTGTTGATCAGGCTGCCCTATGAGCTTTGAGTCCCAGAACTATACAATCATCACAAGCAGGTGCAATGCGCCACGGTATCCTCCTAAGGAATGCTGTGATGCTTTCAAGGAATTTGCATGCCCATTTGCCGTCTACATCAACAACCAGAGCACCAACTGTGCAGACGCTATGTTTTCCTACATCAACTTGCATGGCTCGTACCCAGCAGGCCTATTCGGCACCGAGTGCGTCAAAGGCAAGGAAGGGGTTTCCTGCGAAGGCGTCCTAGGGAAAGGCGCCGGCGTGCCAAGTGGCGTGCGGCGAGCACAAGGGAGTTCCCGTTCTTTGGGTCCTATCTTGTGTGGGCTAGGAGCATTGTTGTTCCATTGAGTGGTGATACCTTGCACTTCTCCAAAGATGGCATGTTGTCAGCTGCAAGTTGTAAGTAGTAAGACTTAGAATCAATTTGGTTCTCCTTGGCGCTCTCTTAATGTGGTGACTGGACATTTGGCTTTACCACGAGATATCACTCCAAAAACCACTTGATATAGTTGACTAATAACACCTCTTATAAATGCACTTGGTTACTACTATGTCAAATATTATATTGATACCATGTGGCCATTTGTTGCAGAACTACATGACATCCTGAGATTCAACATTATATGATCACATCCTGCTTTCGGCAGAGTGAAGACCCAAATTATAAATCAGGGGACTAGGAGTGATTATTTTCCAGTCTAACTGATAATCGGGTGTTCATTCGCTAATGCATTGCCATGTTCAATTTATATGTAGTGCCATTTGGATATGTTTTTCCAGGTAGTAATGCAATCGAGATGGCGTCTTAGAGCATCTTCAGTCGTGCCCTTCACACATAAGCACTTCATGTTCAGAACATTGGCCCGGAAGAATCTCTGCACCTTGCTCAAAGCAGACACCGACTGCCCAACATAGCAAATAGGAACAATCAGTCAATCACCCAATGACATGCAGGGGACTAGTTTAATTTCCTGTGGAACTTTTCGGTTGTCTGCTAAAAAATCTTGCCTACGGTAAACTTACGCGCATGTACCAGTTTATGTTCGCATCACTTGACAAGATACAGTCAAGTAAAAGAAAGTTGGAAAATTTACCAGAAAGCCCGTCTAGCTCAGTTGGTAGAGCGCAAGGCTCTTAACCTTGTGGTCTTGGGTTCGAGCCCCAAGGTGGGCGATCTTTGATATATTTTTTTTGTACTTGTTGGCGTTAGCAAAAGCCCATTTTCACATTCATCTTCATTCTAACTTTTTTTTGGCGGGGGTCATTCTAACTTTCTTTTCTGTGTATTTCCCGATTTACCATTTTTCACATTCATCTTCATTCTAACTTTTTTTTTTTGCAGGGGTCATTCTAACTTTCTTTTCTGTGTATTTCCCGATTTACCATTTTAACTTGATCATTTTTGGGTTTCATTTATTTCCTGATTTACCATGCATTTTCTTCATATCTCGACATAAACAACCCATAAGTTCTGAACATCTAGGCATGTTACATTCACATAGGTCATTCACCAACTAAAATCAAATTGTTATTTTGCTACCTATTTTAGTTATCTGTTGTAATTCTCATGTATAAATCTTATATTTTTTATTAATTTGTCTGTCTATTTTTTTTGGTGTTTGCAAAGCCCATTCTGACATTGATGTTGAACCTTATTTCTTCTTCTTTTTTGCTTTGCATTTATTTCTTGATTTATTTAGGCATTTTTAGATGAATTAGTTTAGGTCCGTCCATTTCTTACATGTCTAAATACCCATAAGTGTTGAACATCTAGGCATGTTACATTACATATCTTATTCCTCGGCTGAAAATCAAATTATTATTTTGCTTCCTATTTTTAGTTATGGGTTGTAATTCTCATGTATAAACATTCTATTTTTACTTTTTGGTGTTTGAAAAGCCCATTCTGACATTAATGTTTTGATATTTTGCTGAAATCAAACATAGACGTAGGGATTTTTGAGAAGTTTCTTTTAAGTTGGAGCATAGGGAATGCAATTATGAGGCCCTTGCTCTAGTTAAGGCAGCTGTGTCACTGCCAGTCGGTCGCCACCTGTGGCTAGGGTTATTGCCAGATATCATTTGTATTTGTATCCCAAACTTTGTTGAGTTCTAATAAAGACCCTAGTTCACCTAAAAAAACTATTGTCCACGCATCCTGGATTTGTGTAGGCACTTTTCTTAGAATATATAGTGAAGGAAATATGCCCTAGAGGCAATAATAAAGTTGTTATTTTATATTTCCTTATTCATGATAAAGGTTTATTATTCATGCTAGAAATGTATTGATCGGAAACTTAAATACATGTGTGAATACATAATCATACACTGTGTCCCTAGTAAGCCTCTACTAGACTAGCTCGTTGATCAAAGATAGTTAAGGTTCGCTAACCATTGACATGAGTTGTCATGTGATTACGGGATCACATCATTAGGAGAATGATGTGATGGACAAGACCCATCTGTTAGCTTAGCATAATGATCGTTTAGTTTTATTGCTATTGTTTTCTTCATGTCAAATACATATTCCTTCAAGTATGAGATTATGCAACTCCCGGATACCGCAGGAATGCCTTGTGTGCTATCAAACGTCACAACATAACTGGGGATTATAAAGATGCTTTACATGTATCTCCGAAGGTGTTTGTTGAGCTGGCATAGATCGAGACTAGGATTTGTCACTCCGAGTATCGGAGAGGTATCTCTGGGCCCTCTCGGTAATACACATCATAAGCTTGCAAGCAAACGACTAAGGAGTTAGTCACGAGGTGATGTATTACAGAACAAGTAAAGAGACTTGTCGGTAACGAGATTGAACTAGGTATAGAGATACCGACGATCGAATCTCGGGCAAGTAACATACCGATAGACAAAGGGAATTACTTACGTTGTCATAACGGTTCGACCGATAAAGATCTTTGTAGAATATGTAGGATCCAATATGGGCATCCAGGTTCTGCTATTGGTTATTGACCGAAGAGGTGTCTCGGTCATGTCTACATAGTTCTCGAACCCGTAGGCTCCGCATGCTTAACGTTCGTTGACGATATAGTGTTATATGAGTTATATGATTTAGTGACCGAATGTTGTTCGGAATCCCGGATGAGATAACGGACATGACAAGGAGTCTCGTAATGATCGAGAGGTAAAGATTGATATATAGGACGATGGTATTCATGAAGGAAATATGCCCTAGAGGCAATAATAAAGTTATTATTTATTTCCTTATTTCATGATAAATGTTTATTATTCATGCTAGAATTGTATTAACCGGAAACATAATACATGTGTGAATACATAGACAAACATAGTGTCACTAGTATGCCTCTACTTGACTAGCTCGTGAATCAAAGATGGTTAAGTTTCCTAGCCATAGACATGAGTTATCATTTGATTAACTGGATCACACCATTAGGAGAATGATGTGATTGACATGACCCATTCTGTTAGCCTAGCACTTGATCGTTTAGTATGTTGCTATTGCTTTCTTCATGACTTATACATGTTCCTGTAACTATGAGATTATGCAACTCCGCTTGCCGGAGGAACACTTTGGTGCTACCAAACGTCACAACGAATCGGGTGATTATAAAGGAGTACTACATGTGTCTCCAAAGGTACATGTTGGATTGGCGTATTTCGAGATTAGGTTTTGTCACTCCGATTGTCGGAGAGGTATCTCTGGGCCCTCTCGGTAATGCACATCACTATAAGCCTTGCAAGCAATGTAGCTAATGAGTTAGTTACGGAATGATGCATTACGTAACGAGTAAAGTGACTTGCCGGTAACGAGATTGAACTAGGTATTGGATACCGACGATCGAATCTCGGGCAAGTAACATACCGATGACAAAGGGAACAAAGTATGTTTTTCTGCGGTTTGACCGATAAAGATCTTCGTAGAATATGTAGGAGCCAATATGGGCATCCAGGTTCCGCTATTGGTTATTGACCAAGAATAGTTCTAGGTCATGTCTACATAGTTCTCGAACCCGTAGGGTCCGCACGTTTAAGGTTTCGATGACAGTTATATTATGAGTTTATGAGTTTTGATGTACCGAAGGAGTTCGGAGTCCCGGATGAGATCGGGGACATGACGAGGAGTCTCGAAATGGTCGAGACGTTGATCGATATATTGGACGACTATATTCGGAGTTCGGAAAGGTTCCGAGTGATTCGGGTATTTTTCGGAGTACCGGAGAGTTACGGGAATTCATCGGGGAGTATATGGGCCTTATTGGGCCATACGGGAATAGAGGAGAGAGGCGAAAAGGAAGGAGGCATGCGCCCCCCCTCTGGTCGAAATTGGACAAGGGGCGCAGCCCCCCTTTCCTTCTTCCTCTCCCCCTCTTTCCCCTTCTCCTACTCCAACAAGGGAGGTGGAATCCTACTAGGACTAGGGAGTCCTAGTAGGACTCCACACTTGGCGCGCCCCCTCCTAGGGCCGGCCTCCTCCCCCCTTGCTCCTTTATATACGGGGGCAAGGGGGCACCCCATGACACACAAGTTGATCTACGGATCGTTCCTTAGTCATGTGCGGTGCCCCCCTCCACCATATTCCACCTCGGTCATATCATCGCGGAGTTTAGGCGAAGCCCTGCGTCGGTAGAGCATCATCATCATCATCATCACCATGCCGTCGTGCTAACGGAACTCATCCCCGACACTTTGCTGGATCGGAGTCCGGGGATCGTCATCGAGCTGAACGTGTGCTGAACTCGGAGGTGCCGTACGTTCGGTACTTGGATCGGTCGGATCGTGAAGACGTACGACTACATCAACCGCGTTGTTATAACGCTTCCGCTTAATTATGGTCTACGAGGGTACGTGGACACACTCTCCCCTCTCGTTGCTATGCCATCACCATGATCTTGCGTGTGCGTAGGAAATTTTTGAAATTACTACGTTCCCCAACAGTGGTATCAGAGCCTGGTTTTATGCGTAGATGTCATATGCACGAGTAGAACACAAGTGAGTTGTGGGCGATACAAGTCATACTGCTTACCAGCATGTCATACTTTGGTTCAGCGGTATTGTGAGATGAAGCGGCCCCGACCGACATTACGCGTACGCTTACGCGAGACTGGTTTCACCGTTACGAGCACTTGTGGTTAAAGGTGGCTGGCGGGTGTCTGTCTCTCTCACTTTAGCTGAATCGAGTGTGGCTATGCCCGGTCCTTGCGAAGGTTAAAAGAACACTAACTTGACTAACTATCGTTGTGGTTTTGATGCGTAGGTAAGAACGGTTCTTGCTCAGCCCGTAGCAGCCACGTAAAATTTGCAACAACAAAATAGAGGACGTCTAACTTGTTTTTGCAGGGCATGTTGTGATGTGATATGGTCAAGACGTGATGCTATATTTTATTGTATGAGATGATCATGTTTTGTAACCGGTTATCGGCAATGGGCAGGAGCCATATGGTTGTCGCTTTATTGTATGAAATGCAACGCATACTGTAATTGCTTTACTTTATCACTAAGCGGTAGCAATAGTCGAGAAGCAATAGATGGCGAATGAAAACGATGCTACGATGGAGATCAAGGTGTCGCGCGGTGACGATGGTGATCACGGCGATTGCTTCGGAGATGAAGATCACAAGCACAAGATGATGATGGCCATATCATATCACTTATATTGATTGCATGTGATGTTTATCCTTTATGCATCTTATCTTGCTTTGATTGACGGTAGCATTTTAAGATGATCTCTCACTAAATTATCAAGAAGTGTTCTCCCTGAGTATGCACCGCTGCGAAAGTTCTTTGTCTTTGAGACACCACGTGATGATCGGGTGTGATAGGCTCTACGTTCAAATACAACGGGTGCAAAACAGTTGCACACGCGGAATACTCAGGTTAAACTTGACGAGCCTAGCATATAACAGATATGGCCTCGGAACACGGAGACCGAAAGGTCGAGCGTGAATCATATAGTAGATATGATCAACATATTGATGTTCACCGTTGAAACTACTCCATCTCATGTGACGATCGGACATGGTGTAGTTGATATGGATCACGTAATCACTTAGAGGATTAGAGGGATGTCTACCTAAGTGGGAGTTCTTAAGTAATATGATTAATTGAACTTAAATTTATCATGAACTTAGTCCTGGTAGTATTTTGCAAATTATGTTGTAGATCAATAGCTTGCGTTGTTGCTTTCATTTTGATATGTTCCTAGAGAAAATTGTGTTGAAAGATGTTAGTAGCAATGATGCGGATTGGATCCGTGATCCGAGGTTTATCCTCATTCTTGCCTGTAAGAATTATGTCCTTAATGCACCGCTAGGTGACAGACCTGTTGCAGGAGAAGATGCAGACGTTATGAACGTTTGGCTAGCTCAATATGATGACTACTTGATAGTTTAGTGCACCATGCTTAATGGCTTAGAATCGGGACTTCAAAGATGTTTTGAACATCATGGACCATATGAGATGTTCCAGAAATTGAAGTTAATATTTCAAGCAAATACCCGAGTTGAGAGATATGAAGTCTCCAACAAGTTCTATAGCTAAAAGATGGAGGAGAATCGCTCAACTAGTGTGCATGTGCTCAGATTGTCTGGGTACTTCAATCGCTTGAATCAAGTGGGAGTTAATCTTCCAGATAAGATAGTGATTGACAGAATTCTCTAGTCACCATCACTAAGTTACTAGAACTTCATGATGAACTATAGTATGCAAGGGATGAAGAAAACGATTCCCGAGCTCTTCGTGATGTTGAAATCGACGAAGGTAGAAATCAAGAAAGAGCATCAAGTGTTGATGATTGACAAGACCACTAGTTTCAAGAAAAGGGCAAAGGAAAGAAAGGAAACTTCAAGTAGAATGGCAAACAAGTTGTCACTCCGTGAAGAAGACCAAAGCTGGACCAAAGCCTGAAACCGAGTGCTTATACTACAAAGGAAATGGTCCTTTGGAAGCGAAATGCCCTGAATATTTGGTGGATAAGAAGGATGGCAAAGTGAACAAGGGTATATTTGATATACTGAGTTATTGATGTGTGCCTTACTAGTGTTTATAGTAGCCCCGAGTATTTGATACTTGTTCGGTTGCTAAGATTAGTAACTCAAACAGGAGTTACAGAATAAACAGAGACTAGTTGAAGGGGAAGTGACGATGAGTGTTGGAAATAGTTCCAAGATTGATATGATCATCATCACACACTCCCTATATTTTTGAGATTAGTGTTAAACCTAAATAAATATCATTTAGCGTTTGCGTTGAGCATGAATATGATTTGATCATGTTTATTGCGATACGGTTATTCATTTGAAGTTAAAGAATAATTGTTATTCTGTTTACATGAATAAGACCTTCGATGGTTATACACCCAATGAAAATAGTTTGTTTGATCTCGATCGTAGTGATACACATATTCATAATATTGATGCCAAAAGATGCAAAGTTAATAATGATAGTGCAACTTATTTGTGGCAATCGCCATTTGGGTCATATCGGTGTAAAGCGCATGAAGAAACTCCATAAAGATGGATTTTCGAATCACTTGGTTATGAATCATTTGATGCTTGCGAACCGTGCCTTTTGGGCAAGATGACTAAAACTCCGTTCTCGGAACAATGGAACAAGCTCTTGACTTATTGGAAATAATACATACCGATGTATGCGATCCAATGAGTGTTGATGCTCGTGGCAAGTATCGTTATTTTCTGACCTTCACAAGATGATTTGAGCAGATATAGGTATATCTACTTGATGAAACATAAGTCTGAAATAGTTGAAAGGTTCAAAGAATTTCAGAGTGAAATGGAAAAATCATCGTAACAAGAAAATAAAGTTTCTGCAATCTGATCGCGGAGACGAATATTTGAGTTACGAGTTTGGTCTTCAATTAAAACAATGTGGAATAGTTTCACAGCTCACGCCACCTGGAACACCACAACGTTATGGTGTGTCCGAACGTCGTAACCGCACTTTATTGGATATGGTGCGATCTATGATGTCTCTTACTGATTTACCACTATTGTTTTGGGGTTATGCATTAGAGACAGCTGCATTCACGTTAAAAGGGCACCATCTAAATCCGTTGAGACGACACCGTATGGTTTAGCAGTAAACCTAAGCTGTCATTTCTTAAAGTTTGGAGTTGCGATGCTTATATGAAAAAGGTTTTCAACCTGATAAGCTCGAACCAAAATCGGAGAAGTGCGTCTTCATAGAATACCCAAAGGAAACTGTTGGGTACACCTTCTATCACAGATCCGAAGGCAAAACATTTGTTGCTAAGAATGGATCCTTTCTAGAGAAGGAGTTTCTCTCGAAAGAAGTGAGTGGGAGGAAAGTAGAACTTGATGAGGTAACTGTACCTGCTCCCTTATTGGAAAGTAGTTCATCACAAGAACCAGTTCCTGTGACAACTACACCAATTAGTGAGGAAGTTAATGGTGATGATCATGAAACTTCAGATCAAGTTGCTATCAAACCTCGTAGGTCTTCCAGAGTAAGATCCGCACCAGAGTGGTGCGGTAATTGAAGGAAATATGCCCTAGAGGCAATAATAAAGTTATTATTTATTTCCTTATTTCATGATAAATGTTTATCATTCATGCTAGAATTGTATTAACCGGAAACATAATACATGTGTGAATGCATAGACAAACAGAGTGTCACTAGTATGCCTCTACTAGACTAGCTTGTTGATCAAAGATGGTTATGTTTCCTAACCATGAACAAAGAGTTGTTATTTGGTTAATAAGGTCACATCATTAGTTGAATGATCTGATTGACATGACCCATTCCATTAGCTTAGCACACGATCGTTTAGTATGTTGCTACTGCTTTTATCCATGACTTATACATGTTCCTATAACTATGAGATTATGCAACTCCGTTTACGGAGGAACACTTTTGGTGCTACCAAACGTCACAACGAATCGGGTGATTATAAAGGAGTACTACAGGTGTCTCCAAAGGCGATGTTGGGTTGGCGATTTCGAGATTAGGTTTTGTCACTCCGATTGTCGGAGAGGTATCTCTGGGCCCTCTCGGTAATACACATCACTTAAGCCTTGCAAGCATTACAACTAATGAGTTAGCTGTGAGATGATGTATTACGGAACGAGTAAAGAGACTTGCCGTAACGAGATTGAACTAGGTATTGGATACCGACGATCGAATCTCGGGCAAGTAACATACCGATGACAAAGGAACAACGATGTTGTTATGCGGTCGACCGATAAAGATCTTCGTAGAATATGTAGGAGCCAATATGGGCATCCGTGTCCCGCTATTGGTTATTGACCGGAGACGTGTCTCGGTCATGTCTACATTGTTCTCGAACCGTAGGGTCCGCACGCTTAAGGTTTCGATGGCGGTTATATTATGAGTTTGTGTATTTTGATGTACCGAAGGAGTTCGAGTCCGGATGTGATCACGGACATGACGAAGAGTCTCAAATGGTCGAGACATAAAGATTGATATATTGGACAGCTATATTCGGACACCGTAAAGGTTCCGGAAGTTTCGGAGAAAGCTGGAGTCTTGGGAGGGGTTACCGGAACCCCGGGAAGTTATGGGCCTTAGTGGGCCAAGAGGGAGAGAGAGGGCCGCACCGGGAGGTGGCGCCCCTGTGGGAGTCCGAATAGGACAGGAGGGGCGGCCCCCCCTCTCCCTCTCCTCTCCTTCCTTCCCCTTCCTCCTTCCTAGTTGGACCAGGAAAGGGAGTCCTACTCCCACTAGGAGGAGGACTCCCCTCCTGGCGCGCCTCCTAGGGCCGGCCGGCCCTCCCCTTGCTCCTTTATATACGGGGCAGGGGGCACCCTAGAACACACAAGTTGATCCCCGAGATCGTTCCTTAGCCGTGTGCGGTGCCCCCTCCACCATAATCCACCTCGGTCATATCGAAGCGGTGCTTAGGCGAAGCCTGCGTCGATAGAACATCAAGATCGTCACCACGCCGTCATGCCGACGGAACTCTCCCTCCCCGAAGCTCTGCTGGATCGGAGCCCGAGGAGCGTCATCGAGTTGTACGCGTGTCAAGAACTCGGAGGTGCCGGAGTAACGGCGCTGGGATCGGTTAGATCGCGAGGAGAATGTACGACTACTTCCTCTACATTGTGAACGCTTCCGCTTCGGTCTACGAGGGTACGTAGACAACACTCTCCCCTCTCGTTGCTATACATCACCATGATCTTGCGTGTGCGTAGGAAATTTTTTGAAATTACTACGTTCCCCAACAGTGGCATCCGAGCCTAGGTTTTTATGGTTTGATGTTTTGCACGAGTAGAACACAAGTGAGTTGTGGGCGATACAAGTCATACTACCTACCAAAGCATGTCATATTTTGGTTCAGCGGTATTGTGAGATGAAGCGGCCGGACCGACATTACGCGACGCTTACGAGACTGGTTTCACCGTTACGAGCACTCGTGCTTAAAGGTGATTGGCGGGTGTCTGTCTCTCTCACTTTAGTTGAACCGAGTATGGCTACGCCCGGTCCTTGAGAAGGTTAAACGGAGTCTATTTGACGAAGTATCGTTGTGGTTTTGATGCGAGGTGAGATTGGTTCTTGCTTAAGCCCGTAGCAGCCACGTAAAATTTGCAACAACAAAGTAGAGGACGCCTAACTTGTTTTTGCAGGGCATGTTGTGATGTGATATGGTCCAGACGTGATGCTATATTTTATTGTATGAGATGATCATGTTTTGTAACCGGTTATCGGCAATCGGCTGGAGCCATATGGTTGTCGCTTTATTGTATGAAATGCAAACGCCTTGTAATTGCTTTACTTTATCACTAAGCGGTAGCAATAGTCGTAGAAGCAATAGATGGCGTAAACGACAACGATGCTACGATGGAGATCAAGGTGTCGCGCCGGTGACGATGGTGATCACAACGGTGCTTCGGAGATGGAGATTACAAGCACAAGATGATGATGGCCATATCATATCACTTATATTGATTGCATGTGATGTTTATCCTTTATGCATCTTATCTTGCTTTGATTGACGGTAGCATTTTAAGATGATCTCTCACTAAAATTATCAAGTAGTGTTCTCCCTGAGTATGCACCGTTGCCAAAGTTCGTCGTGCCGAGACACCACGTGATGATCGAGTGTGATAAGCTCTACGTCCATCTACAACGGGTGCAAGCCAGTTTTGCACACGCAGAATACTCTCAGTTATACTTGACGAGCCTAGCATATGCAGATATGGCCTCGGAACACGGAGACCGAAAGGTCGAGCGTGAATCATATAGTAGATATGATCAACATAAGATGTTCACCATTGAAAACTACTCCATCTCACGTGATGATCGGTTATGGTTTAGTTGATTTGGATCACGTGATCACTTAGATGACTAGAGAGATGTCTGTCTCGTGGGAGTTCTTAAGTAATATGATTAATTGAACTTAAATTTATCATGAACTTAGTACCGATAGTATCTTGCATGTCTATGTTTGTTTGTAGATAGATGGCTCGTCTTTGTTGTTCCGTTGAATTTTAATGCGTTCCTTGAGAAAGCAAAGTTGAAAGATGATGGTAGCAATTACACGGATTGGGTCCGTAACTCGAGGATTATCCTCATTGCTGCATGTAAGAGTTACGTCTGGATGCACCGCTAGGTGCAGTGCTCGCCGCCGATGCAACCGACGACATTAAGAACGTCCGCGAGCAAAGCTGATGACTACTCAGTAGTTCGATGTGCCATGCTTTACGGCTTAGAACCGGTCTTCAACGACGTTTTGAACGTCATGGAGCATATGAGATGTTCCAGAGTTGAAGTTGATATTCCACAGAATGCCCGGATTGAGAGATATGAAGTCTCCAATAAGTTCTATAGCTGCAAGATGGAGGAGAATAGTTCGTCGGTGAGCACATACTCGAATGTCCGGGTATTACAATCACTTGACTCAACCGGGAGTTAATCTTCCGGATGATTGTGTCATTGATAGAATTCTTCAATCACCGCCACCAAGCTACAAAGGCTTCATGATGAACTATAATATGCAAGGGTTAGTAAAGACTATACCGAGCTCTTCGCAATGCTAAAGGCTGCGGAGGTAGAAATCAAGAAGGAGCATCAAGTGTTGATGGTCAATAAGACCACTAGTTTCAAGAAGAAAGGCAAAGGGAAGAAGAAGGAACTTCAAAAAGAACAGCAAGCAAGTTGCTGCTCAGAGAAGAAACCCAAGTCTGGACCTAAACCTGAAATCGAGTGCTTCTACCGCAAGCGATGGTCCCGAAGCGGAACTGCCCCAAGTATTTGGCGGATAAGAAGGATGGCAAGGTGAACAAAGGTATATGTGATATACATGTTATTGATGTGTACCTTACTAGAGCTCCCAAGAGCACCTGGGTATTTGATCTTGGTTACATTGCTAATATTTGCAACTCAAATAGGGACTACGGATTAAGCGATCACGGCAAAGGACGAGGTGACGATGCGCGTGGGAAATGGTTCCAAAGTCGATGTGATCGCGATCGCACGCTACCTCTACATCTACCTTCGGGATTAGTTTTAGACCTAAATAATTGTTATTTGGTGCTGCGTTGAGCATGAACATTATATCTGGATCTTGTTTGATGCGAGACGGTTATTCATTTAAATCGAGAGAATAATGGTTGTTCTATTTATATGAGTAATATCTTTTATGGTCATGCACCCTTGAAGAGTGGTCTATTTTGATGAATCTCGATAGTAGTGATACACATATTCATAATGTTGAAGCAAAAGATGCAGAGTTGATAATGATAGTGCAACTTATTTGTGGCATCGCCGTTTAGGTCATATCGGTATAAAACGCATGAAGAAACTCCATACCGATGGACTTTTGGAGTCACTTGATTATGAATCACTTGGCACTTATGAACCGTGCCTCATGGGCAAGATGACTAAAACCCGTTCTCGGTACTATGGAGAGAGCAACAGATTTATTGGAAATCATACATACGAGATGTATGTGGTCCGATGAATGTTGAGGCTCGTGGCGGATATCGTTATTTTCTCACCTTCACAGATGATTTAAGCAGATATGGGTATATCTACTTAATGAAACATAAGTCTGAAACATTTGAAAAGTTCAAAGAATTTCAGAGTGAAGTTGAAAATCATCGTAATAAGAAAATTAAATTTCTACGATCGATCGTGGAGGTGAATATTTGAGTTACGAGTTTGGTCTACATTTGAAACAATGCGGAATAGTTTCGCAACTCACGCCACCCGAACACCACAACGTAATGGTGTGTCCGAACGTCAATCGCACTTTACTAGATA
The DNA here is from genome assembly GCA_021437245.1 of Aegilops speltoides. Lineage (NCBI taxonomy): Eukaryota > Viridiplantae > Streptophyta > Magnoliopsida > Poales > Poaceae > Aegilops > Aegilops speltoides. Next base: position 550,981,688 of record CM038143.1, read on the forward strand.
TGGTGCGATCTATGATATCTCTTCTGATTTACCGCTATCGTTTTGGGGTTATGCTCTTGAGACGGCCGCATTCACACTGAATAGAACACCGTCAAAATCCGTTGAGACGACACCTTATGGACTATGGTTTAGCAAGAAACCAAAGTTGTCGTTTCTCAAAGTTTGGGGATGCGATGCTTATGTGAAAAAGCTTCAACCCGATAAGCTCGAACCCAAATCGGAGAAATGTGTCTTCATAGGATACCCAAAGGAGACAGTTGGGTACACCTTCTATCACAGATCCGAAGGCAAGACATTTGTTGTTAAGAATGGATCCTTTCTAGAGAAGGAGTTTCTCTCGAAAGAAGTGAGTGGGAGGAAAGTAGAACTTGATGAGGTAATTGTACCTTCTCCCTTATTTGAAAGTAGTTTGTCGCAGAAACCGGTTTTCGAGACATCTACACCAAATAGTGAGGAAGTTGATGATGTTGATCATGAAACTTGAGATCAAGTTACTACTGAACCTCGTATATCAACCAGAGTAAGATCCGCACTGAGTGGTACGGTAATCCTGTTCGGAAGTCATGCTACTAGATCATGATGAACCTACGAACTATGAAGAAGCGATGGTGAGCCCAGATTCGCAAAATGGCTTGAGGCCATGAAATCGAGATGGGATCCATGTATGAAAACAAAGTATGGACTTTGGTTGACTTGCCCGAGGGTCGGCAAGCAATAGAAAACAAGTGGATTTTCAAGAAGAAGACCGACGACGACGGTAATGTAATCGTCTACAAAGCTCGACTTGTCGCAAAGGGTTTCCGACAAGTTCAAGGGATTGACTATGATGAGACCTTCTCACCCGTAGCGATGCTTAAGTCCGTCCGAATCATGTTAGCAATTGCCGCATTTTATGATTATGAAATTTGGCAAATGGATGTAAAGACTGCATTCTGAATGGATTTACGGAAGAAGAGTTGTATATGATGCAACCGAAGGTTTTATCGATCCAAAGGAGCTAACAAAGTGTGCAAGCTCCAGCGATCCATTTATGGACTGGTGCAAGCATCTCGGAGTTGGAATAAACGCTTTGATAGTGTGATCAAAGCATTTGGGTTCATCTGAGACTTTTGGAGAAGCTCGTATTTACAAGAAAGTGAGTGGGAGCTCTGTAGCATTTCTGATATTATATGTAGATGACATATTACTGATCGGAAATAATATAGAATTTCTGGATAGCATAAAGGGATACTTGAATAAGAGTTTTTCAATGAAAGACCTCGGTGAAGCTGCTTACATATTGGGCATCAAAATCTATAGAGATAGATCAAGACGCTTAATTGGACTTTCACAAAGCACATACCTTGACAAAATTTTGAAGAAGTTCAAAATGGATCAAGCAAAGAAAGGGTTCTTGCACGTGTTACAAGGTGTGAAGTTGAGTAAGACTCAATGCCCGACCACTGCAGAAGATAGAGAGAAAATGAAAGATGTTCCTATGCTTCAGCCATAGGCTCTATCATGTATGCAATCTGTGTACGGACTGATGTGTGCCTTGCTATAAGCTTAGCAGGAGGTACCAAAGTAATCCAGAGTGGATCATGGACAGCGGTCAAGAACATCTGAAATACGAAAAGGACTAAGGATATGTTTCTCGATATGGAGGTGACAAAGAGCTCATCGTAAACGGTTACGTTGATGCAACCTTTGACACCGATCCGGACGATTCTAAACCGCAGACCGGATACGTATTTACACTAAACGGAGGAGCTGTCAGTTGGTGCAGTTCTAAACAAAGCGTCGTGGCAGGGATCTACATGTGAAGCGGAGTACATAGCAGCTTCGGAAGCAGCTAATGAAGGAGTGCGGATGAAGGAGTTCATATCCGATCTAGGTGTCATACCTAGTGCATCGGGTCCAATGAAAATCTTCGTGACAATATCGAGCAATTGCCTTAGCGAAGGAATCCAGATTTCACAAGAGGACCAAGCACATCAAGAGACGCTTCAATTCCATCCGGATTTAGTCGGTGGGAGACATAGAGATTTGCAAGATACATACGGATCTGAATGTAGCGAACCGTTGACTAAGCCTCTTCCACGAGCAAAACATGATCAACACCAAGACTCCATGGGTGTTTGAATCATTACTATGTAATCTAGATTATTGACTCTAGTGCAAGTGGGAGATGAAGGAAATATGCCCTAGAGGCAATAATAAAGTTATTATTTATTTCCTTATTTCATGATAAATGTTTATCATTCATGCTAGAATTGTATTAACAGGAAACATAATACATGTGTGAATGCATAGACAAAGCAGTGTCACTAGTATGCCTCTACTAGACTAGCTTGTTGATCAAAGATGGTTATGTTTCCTAACCATGAACAAAGAGTTGTTATTTGATTAATAAGGTCACATCATTAGTTGAATGATCTGATTGACATGACCCATTCCATTAGCTTAGCACACGATCGTTTAGTATGTTGCTACTGCTTTTATCCATGACTTATACATGTTCCTATAACTATGAGATTATGCAACTCCCGTTTACCGGAGGAACACTTTGGGTGCTACCAAACGTCACAACGTAACTGGGTGATTATAAAGGAGTACTACAGGTGTCTCCAAAGGCAGATGTTGGGTTGGCATATTTCGAGATTAGGTTTTGTCACTCCGATTGTCGGAGAGGTATCTCTGGGCCCTCTCGCTAATACACATCACTTAAGCCTTGCAAGCATTACAACTAATGAGTTAGCTGTGAGATGATGTATTACGGAACGAGTAAAGAGACTTGCCAGTAACGAGATTGAACTAGGTATTGGATACCGATGATCGAATCTCGGGCAAGTAACATACCGATGACAAAGGGAACAACGTATGTTGTTATGCGGTCTGACCGATAAAGATCTTCGTAGAATATGTAGGAGCCAATATGGGCATCCAGGTCCCGCTATTGGTTATTGACCGGAGACGTGTCTCGGTCATGTCTACATTGTTCTCGAACCGTAGGGTCCGCACGCTTAAGGTTTCGATGGCGGTTATATTATGAGTTTGTGTATTTTGATGTACCGAAGGAGTTCGAGTCCGGATGTGATCACGGACATGACGAGGAGTCTCGAAATGGTCGAGACATAAAGATTGATATATTGGACGGCTATATTCGGACACGGAAAGGTTCCGGAAGTTTCGGAGAAAACCGGAGTCTTGGGAGGGTTACCGGACCCCGGGAAGTTATGGGCCTTAGTGGGCCAAGAGGGGGAGAGAGGGCCGCACCAGGAGGTGGCGCCCTGTGGGAGTCCGAATAGGACAAGGAGGCGGCCCCCCCTCTCCTCTCTCCTCTCCTTCCTTCCCCTTCCTCCTTCCTAGTTGGACTAGGAAAGGGAGTCCTACTCCCACTAGGAGGAGGACTCCCTCCCTTGGCGCGCCTCCTAGGGCCGGCCGGCCTCCCCTTGCTCCTTTATATACTGGGCAGGGGGCACCCTAGAACACACAAGTTGATCCTTGAGATCGTTCCTTAGCCGTGTGCGGTGCCCCCTCCACCATAATCCACCTCGGTCATATCGTAGCGGTGCTTAGGCGAAGCCTGCGTCGGTAGAACATCAAGATCGTCCACGCCGTCGTCTTGTGGAACTCTCCTCCCGAAGCTCTGCTGGATCGGAGCCCGAGGAGCGTCATCGAGCTGTACGCGTGTCAAGAACTCGGAGGTGCCGGAGTAACGGCGCTGTGATCGGTTAGATCGCGAGGAGAATGTACGACTACTTCCTCTACGTTGTGAACGCTTCCGCTTCGGTCTACGAGGGTACGTAGACAACACTCTCCCCTCTCGTTGCTATACATCACCATGATCTTGCGTGTGCGTAGGAAATTTTTTGAAATCACTACCTTCCCCAACAGTAATCATGTTCTGGAAGTCATGTTACTAAACCATGATGAACCTACGAACTATGAGGAAGCGATGATGAGCCCGGATTCCGCAAAATGGCTAGAGGCCATGAAATCTGAGATGGGATCCATGTATGAGAACAAAGTATGGACTTTGGTTGACTTGCCCGATGATCGGCAAGCCATTGAGAATAAATGGATCTTTAAGAAGAAGACTAACGCTGATGGTAATGTAACTGTCTACAAAGCTAGACTTGTCGAAAAAAGGTTTTTGACAAAGTTCAAGGTGTTGAATACAATGAGATTTTCTCACTCGTATCGATGCTTAAAAGTCTGTCCGAATCATGTTAGCAATTGCCACATTTTATGAAATTTGGCAAATGGATGTCAAAACTACATTTCTTAATGGATTTATTAAAGAAGAGTTGTATATGATACAACCAGAAGGTTATGTCAATCCTAAAGGTGCTAACAAAATGTGCAAGCTCCAGCGATCCGTCTATGGACTGGTGCAAGCATCTCAGAGTTGGAATATACGCTTTGATAAATTGATCAAAGCATATGGTATTATACAGACTTGCGGTGAAGCCTGTATTTACAAGAAAGTGAGTGGGAGCTCTGTAGCATTTCTGATACTATATGTAGATGACATATTGTTGATCAGAAATGATATAGAATTTCTGGATAGCATAAAGGGATACTTGAATAAAAGTTTTTCAATGAAAGACCTCGGTGAAGCTGCTTACACATTGAGCGTCAAGATCTATATAGATAGATCAAGACGCTTGATAAGATTTTTCAATGAGCACATACCTTGATAAATTTTTGAAATAGTTCAAAATAGAACAGTCAAAGAAGGAGTTCTTGCCTGTGATGCAAAGGTGTGAAGTTGAGTAAGACTCAAGACCCGACCATGGCAGAAAATAGAAAGAGAATGAAAAATCATTCCCTATGCCTCAGTCATAGGTTCTATAGAGTATGTTATGCTATGTACCAGACCTATTGTATACCTTGCTCTTTATTTGGCAAGGGAGTACAATAGCGATCTAGGAGTAGATCACTGGACATTGGTCAAGAATATCCTTAGTGAGGACTAAGGAAATATTTCTCGATTATGGAGGTGATAAAAGAGCCCGTCGTAAAGAGTTACATCGGTGCAAGCTTTCACACCGATCCAGATGACTCTAAGTCTCAATCTGGATACATACTGAAAGTGGGAGCAATTAGCTAGAGTAGCTCCGTGCGAGCATTGTAGACATAGAATATTTGCAAAATACATGCGGCTCTGAATGTGTGAGTAACGTTGACTAAGCTTCTCTCACGAGCAAAACATGATCATACCTTTGTACTCTTTGGGTGTTAATCACATAGCAATGTGAACTAGATTATTGACTCTAGTAAATCCTTTGGGTGTTGGTCACATGAAGATGTGAACTATGGGTGTTAATCATATACAGATATGAATATTGGTATTAAATCACATGGCGATGTGAACTAGATTATTGACTCTAGTGCAAGTGGGAGATCAAGGAAATATGCCCTAGAGGCAATAATAAAGTTATTATTTATTTCCTTATTTCATGATAAATGTTTATTATTCATGCTAGAATTGTATTAACCGGAAACATAATACATGTGTGAATACATAGACAAACATAGTGTCCCTAGTATGCCTCTACTTGACTAGCTCGTGAATCAAAGATGGTTAAGTTTCCTAGCCATAGACATGAGTTGTCATTTGATTAATGGGATCACATCATTAGGAGAATGATGTGATTGACATGACCCATTCCGTTAGCCTAGCACTTGATCGTTTAGTATGTTGCTATTGCTTTCTTCATGACTTATACATGTTCCTGTAACTATGAGATTATGCAACTCCGTTTGCGGAGGAACACTTTGGTGCTACCAAACGTCACAACGTAATCGGGTGATTATAAAGGAGTACTACAGGTGTCTCCAAAGATACATGTGGGTTGGCGTATTTCGAGATTAGGTTTTTTCACTCCGATTGTCGGAGAGGTATCTCTGGGCCCTCTGGTAATGCACATCACTATAAGCCTTGCAAGCAATGTAGCTAATGAGTTAGTTACGGAATGATGCATTACGTAACGAGTAAAGAGACTTGCCGGTAACGAGATTGAACTAGGTATTGGATACTGACGATTGAATCTCGGGCAAGTAACATACCGATGACAAAGGGAACAAAGTATGTTGTTATGCGATTTGACCGATAAAGATCTTCGTAGAATATGTAGGAGCCAATATGGGCATCCAGGTTCCGCTATTGGTTATTGACCAAGAATAGTTCTAGGTCATGTCTACATAGTTCTCGAACCCGTAGGGTCCGCACGCTTAAGGTTTCGATGACAGTTATATTATGAGTTTATGAGTTTTGATGTACCGAAGGAGTTCGGAGTCCCGAATGAGATCGGGGACATGACGAGGAGTCTCGAAATGGTCGAGACGTAAAGATCGATATATTGGACGACTATATTCAGAGTTCGAAAAGGTTCCGAGTGATTAGGGTATTTTTCGGAGTACCAGAGAGTTACGGGAATTCGCCGGGGAGTATATAGGCCTTATTGGGCCATACGGGAATAGAGGAGGGAGGCCAAAAGGGAGGTGGAATCCTACTAGGACTAGGGAGTCCTAGTAAGACTCCACACTTGGCGCGCCCCTCCTAGGGCCGGCCTCCTCCCCCCTTGCTCCTTTATATACGGGGGCAAGGGGGCACCCCATGACACACAAGTTGATCTACGGATCGTTCCTTAGCCGTGTGCGGTGCCCCCCTCCACCATATTCCACCTCGGTCATATCGTCGCGGAGTTTAGGCGAAGCCCTGCGCCGGTAGAGCATCATCATCATCGTCACCACGCCGTCGTGCTGACGGAACTCATCCCCGACACTTTGCTGGATCGGAGTCCGGGGATCATCATCAAGCTGAACGTGTGCTGAACTCAGAGGTGTCGTACGTTCGGTACTTGGATCGGTCGGATCGTGAAGATGTACGACTACATCAACCGCGTTGTTATAACGCTTCCGCTTACGGTCTACAAGGGTACGTGGACACACTCTCCCCTCTCGTTGCTATGTCATCAACATGATCTTGGGTGTGCGTAGGAAATTTTTGAAATTACTACGTTCCCCAACAATTCAGACACCAGAAGGGTTTCAGGATGCATCAGATAGCCATCGGGTAACCGGAAGGGGTTCCGGACACGCCCGGTAGGTGTTATGGGCCTAATGGGCCAAGGGAGGGACAGACCAGCCCCTGGTGCGCCCCTTATTTGGACAGCAGGCCCTAAGGAAGGAAAGGAGGGAGGGCTAGCCCCTCCCGCCTTTCCCTCTCATGGGAGAAAGGGAAGGGGAGGGGGGCGCCACCCTCCCCTGCCTTTTCCCCGCACCTATATAAGGCAGGAAGGGGCGCGGCTTGGGAGGGACTCCAAGTAGGATTCCTCCTACTTGGGCGCCTCCCTTGCCTGCTCCTCCCTCCCTCCAACCTATATATATGTGGGAGGGGGGTTCCTAGCACATAACAGACAATTGCCAAGCCGTGTGCGGCGCCCTCCTCCACCGTTTACTTCCCCGGTCATATTTTTGTAGTTCTTAGGTGAAGCCCCGCGGAGATCACTTCACCATCACCGTCACCACGCTGTCGTGTTGACGGAACTCATCTACTACCTCGACGTCTTGCTGGATCAAGAATGTGAGGGACGTTACCGAGCTGAACGTGTGCAGAACTCGGACGTGTCGTACGTACGGTACTCGATCGGTGGATCGCGAAAAAAGTTCGACTACATCAACCGCGTTGTGAAACGCTTCCGCTTACGGTCTACGAGGATACGTAGACACACTCTCCCTCTCGTTGTTATGCATCTCCATGGATAGATCATTGCGTGTGCGCATATTTTTTTTGGTTTTCCATGCAACGATTCCCAACATATAGGTATCTTTTAAATTTCATTTCTAATATCTATTTTTAGACTTTGTATAAACCCATGTGTTTGGTGTGGCTAGATTAGTTATGATTCGTCATTTGTTCATATGCCATGTTGTCTTATTAATTTTTAATTGTCAGATGTTGTTAGGCATTAGGCTTGTATTGCCCAAATGTACATCTAGTCAAAATTTCTCATGTAAAAGTATTGTGATCTATTTTTACCTTATACTCCTTACATGTATAATCAAATCCTATTGTGTATCGCCTCCGTGCTTGCATGTGGGCAAGTATATATTTAGGTGTCTAAGTTGATTACTGAGTTTTTATTTTTAAGTCGGAAGATTTTTAGCATTGATTTTCTATCCTCTGTAAAGAAAAGTGATTCATGGCTTGACTGGCTAAGAAATCACCCACACCCCACCCTCTGGAATTTATAAAATAGGAGAGCACCATTTTGAGAACAAAAGGGCGAGAACTCGGTTCTGGAAGAGAGAAGCAAGATATAGAAAAAGAAGGAAACTCGTCACCACCGCCTCTCCCAAGCTTAGGTTTCTCCGTCTCCCGCTGGCATCGCCGCCGGTCCCCGCCTTGTCTCCAGTGGTCCTAGGACCATAGAGGCGCGGTGGATCCCGACTATTGGTGAGAGGGCCCCATTTTTAGATGCTACTTTGAGTTTTGTTAGGGTTTGTGTCCTGCTCAGAAAGGCAAGACGGCGGTGACTCCCTGAAGATGGAATAAGGTTATTCCCGCCTAGCCCCCATCCCGATGGTGCGTCTAGCACCGTCGGTGGGTGTGTGGAGATGTGTCTTGGCGGATCTATCTTTGGTGGATCTGTTCGCCGTGGTCATCATTCTGGTGTGTTAGTCCTGTAGGGCCTTAGCACGATGACTTCCTGACTATCTACTACCAAAGATTTTGCCTAGCTCCGATGAAGAAGGGGTGATGATGGCGGCACGTCTTTGGCTCGCTTCTGTTTTTGTAGTCGTCGCTGGATGGTCTACGAATATGGATGTAATTTTTATTTTTCTGGTGTTCGTTGTACTGCCATGATTGAAAATGAATAGATTAAAAGTTTCTGGGAAAAAAAGTACAACACCAAAAGGAGAATCATTGAGACATCCTCACTCCACAAAGATTTCACGACAACAAAAACTCTAGTGGTCCTACCAGCTAGTCAGTCTGAAAATCCACAACATCCATCCTTGCGCGGCCTGGAACACCTCGGTTGTGATGCATCGCAATAGTCTTGGGTACAACTTCAGCACCGTTCTTTTGGTTTTCTCACCAGCAATTTGCTCCACCAATTAATCCCGTGACAATTTGGTACTCTCTCCGTAAACTAATATAACACTACTAGAGAAAAGCCTAGCAGCAGCGCGGGTTTTGGGCCTATCGAAGAGCTGGGCAGGAGCGCCATCGATAAGGCTTCATGACTAATGCTTAGCAATAGCGTCTCGGACCCACGCCTCGCTAAATAGACTTAGTACTAGCACTTCTTCAGAACATCGCTACTGGTAATTAGTAGTAGCATTTCTCCTCTCCCGCGCTACTACTATTATTTAGTATTTTATTTCTTTTCTATTTCATGTTGTATTATACACCTTTACACAAGTTTTCATACAACAGGAATTTAGAGATTGTTTTTACATCATAATGAGTTATTACATCATGGGTTGAAAGAACCGTGGACTAGTTTCAAGTGGATGTCCATCCACTTGAAACTAATCATGATTCTTTCACCCAATGATATAATAATATCATCATCATCATCATATCATTAACAACTTATCATCATAATACATTATTGTCATATAACACCTCCTCAAGATCATCGTTTTCATCATTGACATCACATAACACCTCCTCAAGATCATCATTATCAACTATAACACATTACCACATAATAAACATATTGTACCTCATAGGACCTATTACATTCGATTAAGACCTACTACATTTTCTAAGGTAAAATAGCAAAAAAAAAAAGATAGCCCCTGACTCTCCATTATGGAGAATGGAGATTATCCTGTCTCCAATTCTTGCCTTTCGCTGAATGTTACTTCCAAGAACCTCCTTGCGAATGTCCATACATTTCTTCCATTCTTTGATGAACATGTGTTCACGGGTTTTAGAAATCCGATATGCACAGTGAGCTCAGTAGATTTACCGGCAAGTATGTTCAGGCGAGAGGCGACCATGCAGAGACATCGATGAGGCACACAATCCATCGGGAGTTTCTATTGAAAACATAATAATAACCGTAGTTAGCAATGATGTACTAGTTTTAGAAGTATGCAAAAGATGCACGGATGTCGTAATAGTAAAAAATCTTACCAGGGTATCTCCAGAGAAGTTATCGTGGTTCAACACATGCACTAGTGGCACGTATTCACCATAATTTGGAGGAGTTCGATAATAGTCATTGTAATTCTCAAGAAGAGTACAAAATGCGGTCAGATGATTTTTCTCCTTATATGTTAATTCGGTGCCATCGGTGTAGTGGGTTTTATCTACCATCTTCCGCACAGTCTTTGAAGAATCAAAATAAGCTGTCAATGGAAATAAGCTATCAACTATTTTGAAATAAACAATATAAATTAGTTAATAACTATGTTTGAGAAACTCACATAGCGGTACAATCGGAAGCGTATCAACAAGGACTCAAATGTCCATATTGTCTTCCTCGATGTCAGGATCACCAAGATCCATGGTGACAATCATACCCTCATAAAAACCATACATTTTGCAAAGTGCTTCCCAATTTTGGCAACCAAAATGGGTTACGCTCTGAGCACCTTGCACAGATTTACTTCAAAATCCATATCATGATGGGTCCTTAGGTGTATTTTCTTTGTTTCGAAATTTTCATGGTCTTCAAAACCCATCTTCTCCAAGACATAGCGTCTTGCATGGCATGGGATAAGCTAGTCGAATTATAAAATACGAAAATTAGACGTTGAAATAGTTGAAGTCATGCTTAATTACGAAAAAAACACTTGTCGTTGTTGCGTAACGTTTCACAATCGAAGGTCTCCTCGAGCTTAATGCTGAAGCGCCGATCTTCGTCCAGCCGAACGAACCTGTCGCACATACCTCGATCGTCGTGGCACCAGCTACACTCCCCCGAGAGACTGTCGTCGTCCGAGTATGACATTTTCTACAATCATAATTCAAAGATTAAACTTGTACATATTCTAGCACAAGTCGTGCCAGAATTCACGAAAAAATCCGGCATGACCTTTGCTAAAAAAGGACATATCGAGCGCCTGAAATTTGCCGGAACGAAAATTAATCAACACTCCGGCAAAACATAGGCCACTCGGAGATGTAAACTGAACATGAACGGACACTTGGGCAACCACATATCCTATTTGAGCAACAACATCAAGATATACAAGGATATTTGGCTGGTGTCACCTCGATGTCGGAGGGGGTCGGTGACTGGGACGACGGCGGAGATGTCAGAGGGGGTCGGTGACGGGGACGACGGTGGTCACCTGAAACCATATAAGTTATCACTAATACATCCCGAATAATTGCTTAAACTAAAAAATAACAACAAATATGACATGTTCAACTAGTTTTATTAATTCAACTAGTTCTTACTAAACATAAACTTACTATAAATAGAAAAAAACTAGTTCTTTCTAAAAATAAAGTAGTTCAGCTAGTTATATTAATTATCTTACTAAAAATACATTAGTTCTATTAATTCAACTAGTTTATTAATTTACTTACTAAACTAGTTCAACTACAACTAAAGTAGTTCAACTACCACTACTACTACTAAAAATCTAGTACTAACTAAGCAACATCTAGTACTAGCTATGAACCCTAAATTAACATCTACTACTACTAAATCTAGTACTAACTAGTGGCGGGGGTGGGGCGACGAGAGGTAGCTAGGGGCAGCGAGGTCGAGGGGTGGGAGGAGGCTGCCTGGAGGAGGGAGGAGGCGGCTGCTGAGCGGAGGAGGAGGCGGCGGAGGAGGAGGAGGGCGGACGCAGCGGAGGGAGGATGTGCGAGGAGGAGGAGGAGGACGGAAGGAGGAGTACCTCGGCGGACAGACGACGGCGGCGGCGGCGACGCATTTACAGCACGGTTATCTTGGCGTAGAGTGAGAGTGTGGGTGAGAGGGCGGTCGTCTGGCGTGGGGATAAGGTAGGGATAGTTGTAGCACGTTTGCCAAAAAGCGCTCTGACTAATCTGAATAGCGATAGCGTTGTTTAGTATAATGCGCCTCTGCTATAACTAGCGGGGGTCATGGCAACTATAGCGATAGCGCTGTATGCGGTGGACGCGCCATCTTGCTATTTTCTGTCCGCCAGCTGTTTTATAACACGCGCTGCCGCTAAATAGCAGTAGCGTGGTATTTTGAAGAGCGCTGCTGGTAAGATTCTGTGTATAGGCTTTTCCCTAGTAGTGTAAGAGCGTTTAGATCAGTATTTTAGTGATGTAACCATTTTTATATTAATTTACAGAGGAAGTACATAATAACATTTTGAGTGTACATGCTAAATTCAGTGCTTTCCAAACACCACACCCTACAACCCCACTATAGAGAGAGTTCTCTATTCCTCCCCCACTCACCGAACACTTCAACCAAACTTTATAGTAATATTAATGAGTAAATCACTCATCAATATAAGCCATGTGGATAGCTGACAACATTCCCTAAGCATGTGGGCAATGGAGACCAAAGGAAATGCGGTATACTAGTGGGCATAAAAAACAGTTTCCACACGAATCCATGCTCTATATTGAACAAGTTAATTGTCCAGGTGGTGCAACGGGGGCATATACATATTTTATTTTAGGCTAGTCATAGTGCATAGTAACTTAGACTAGTAACATGCATATGTTACTAGTCTATGTTACTATCATCATAGTGGGTAGTAACATAAGTGTAGTGTCATGCAAGTCTTCATTTATTATGTTGTATACACATTTTGCATTGGGGTGCGCTATGTTATGGTAACATATTATGTTACCACAAGCACCTCTCTTCTCATTAACTTCATGCCACATAAGCATATATGTCTTGGGATGTGCTATGTTACTACCTAAGTTACTCCCACTATGGCTAGCCTTAGGCTGGTCATAGTGGTGAGTAACTTATACTAGTCTCATGCATATGACACTAGTCTAAGTTACTACCTTCATGGTGCAAAGTAACATAGTAGTAGTGTCATAGAGGACTTCATTTATTAGCTTGCAGACTCATTTTGTCTTGGGAAGCGCTATGTTACCGTAACATATTATGTTACCACTTATTATTAACTACATGTCACGTAAGCAAAATTTTCTTGGAGTACGCTATGTTACTAGCTAAGCTACTCCCACAATAATTGTGTCTTTTCGTAAAAGAAAGACATAATTGTGTCTCCCCCATCCACCCATTGTCTCTGCTTCCCCAGTCCACATACGTCAATGGTTCATTTGGTCACAATCGCCCTTCCACTGTCACCCACACACACTTTGGACAAATAAAATTGGAATTAAATTAGTGGGTGTACTACATTTCCAATCTGCCAAGCAAAAAAATTAATTCTTATATTATTGACGGAAAGAGATGTGATGTCGGGCTAATAAGTTTAGAAATAAATCATTGGTTGGGGAAGTGACTTGATGGGAGATGCGATGTTGGGTAAATACAATTGGAAATAAATCAATGGGGTTACTATGTTTCCAATTCGCCAAGCAGAAAAAGGATTAGTATCCATTTTACTAAAAGAAAGACATGCGATATTGCGCAACTAAAATTAGAAATAAATCTATGAAAAGGGGTGGAATGTGAAGAGAGAGAAAAACTCTAGAGGCGAGGAAGCGGACGACCTATTCTTACTCCAGCCAGTTGCTTCAAAAGTCAGAACTAATGAAGAGATCGAACACAATAAACACAAGTAGAACATAGAGTACTATCTCCTCGAAGATCCCGAACCTGGGTAAAACCTTGTTTTCTTGTTACCCTCATGCCTAAGCACTTAGATCGGAATCCCTGCCCGAGATCTGCTGGATTTAGCTCTATTAGCTACAACTCTCATTGACCCTTCGTCGATGCCGAATTGAACATCATTGAGATAGTAAGAGACCTTATTCTAATACGTCATCATTGCCACCACCTCAGTCATCGTGAGAAAAATAAGACGGACAGGTCCCAACTTCTCTTCTTCCGACAAAGCCGTCGGAGGAGGAAGAGGAGGAGGACCGAGACAACGACGTGTAACCAAAAACTTTGGCGGCGATTCGTATCCAGGGATGTGTTTTACTCTTGCACAAGAGAAAAATAGTACTACCCATAGCGTGGCCCATAACTTTGAAACTCCCGAAGCGGCGCGAGACGTCCATCCTGGGGCTGCAGAGACCACGCCACATCTCAGGACCTGCCGCTGCTCGAACACGGACCACGAGATCACCGGCGGCCACGCCTTCCTGTACGCCGTCGAGGCGTTCGGGCACCGGGTAGGGGTGTCAAACTCCTTCCTCTTCACCTCGCCCAAGTACATCTGCTCCATTCAAGGTACACGGCAGATGACTGTAGTAGCTCCCTGCACCGGTAACGATCGAGCGCAACTGTTGCCGGGTCTCGGGTGTTTTCTGCTTGCTGAGACGTACCGGGTTATCGATTCTGAAGTGAAATCTATCCGTGATTCCGTGTGCAGTGCAGGCCCTCTCAAGAACGCGCTGGACGCAACCGTTCGACATGAGTTTTTTTGCTTGCTGAAAAGAGTCTGAAACCCACGACGTTTCCGCTTCTGAAGTGCAGCGTCGTTGGCATGGGGGACGAACTAACCAGTGTGCCACGATCTGTGTTATGGGCCTCCGCTGGTGACGACGAAGACGACGACGAAGATGATGAAGAGGTGCTAGCTCCCCAGACACCACCGGGTGCTACCAAGGCCCTCGAGTCGGGCCGGATGTGCGTGGAGCATGAGGCGGACACAAGTGGAGATTGGCAGGAGGTGCTTCCGCGGCGCAGCCCGCGTGTTCCGATGCCGTCACCGTCACCGAAAGTGGCTCCACGTCCCATCCCCGCTTGGCTTTACGGTAGATGTTGCAGGTGCCTCGCTCATGGGCACCGTGCGGCTCATTGCAGAGATCCGCTACGGTGCTCCCGTTGTTTGGAAAACGGTCACCGTGCGCGTGGATGCCGCAATCCCTGGCGTCCTCTAAGCTCGCTGGCATGCCTTGCCATGCCGCATGTGTCCTGCCCCGCCTCCGTGCATCGTCCTGCTCCTGCTTCATGCGAGGGTTCGATGAAATCCACGCTCCCCTCCAAGTCACTTCACCGTGGATCTTGGGCATCTGTCGTCTCTGCTTCTGCTAATTCAACAACCCAGTCTGAAGTGGTGGTGCAGTCCGCTCTGGATCAGACTATGCTGCTGCAAGGCTGTCTGGCGCGGGTTGAAAGTTTTTTGGAGCGAGCGGAGGCTGCTCTGAGTGGACTCTCCGTCGTGTTGACTATGTTGAAGACTACTCTGACGTCGCATGCTCCTTGTGCAAATGGTGTTTGCTTTGGAGAGGACAAGGGGGCGGAGTTATTCGGATGTTTCTCCCCTCGTGGTGGAGACAATTCAGCATTGATGCCTACCTCGCCCCCTATATTGTCTTCCACTGAGGGCGAGTCCATGGCCGTTGTCGTGGCTCCGGTGTTGAAGATCATGCCTGAGCTTAGGGAGCTTTGTATGAGTCTGTCAGTGGAGAATATGAAGATGGACTCATCGGCGACCTCATGTGAGGAACATGACTTATCTTTGTCATGTGTGCATCTGAAGAATGTGGATGCATGTGGTGTGTTGGCACCGGCTTTTGAGAGCCGTTTGGTGACTGATCGCTCGACATCCGGCAAGATAGATGGTTGCCTCGTGAAGGTGAAATCAAAGAGAAACAAACGCAAGAAGTGTGACGGCAAAGAGAAGGCATACGTGATTTCATAATGGATAGTGCTCACATTCTCATGTCGTCGTCGTGGCTTTGATCTTCTGAGTCATTGCATCGATGTTCTCACCAAGTGTTGAGGGTTGTGAGTGTTGTGTGTTGGGCAGTGTATGTGTTCGTGATGCTTCGTGCTCTTTAAGTAGCCCTCTTGTGGGTTATTTGTATCGGTTTCGCCCAGTTTTCCGTAAATTAACTGGGCAATTCTCTTCTTCTTAATTAATCGATGAGGCAATTCTTTTGCCTCTGTTTTGAAAAAAAAAATGTACTACTCTGTGCAGGCACTCTGAAGAACACGTTGGACTCGGGGTCGCGGCCGCCGAATGTGTGGGCGGACAGGGCCGGCCCCGCCGAGAGCGCGTGCTGGAAGTCCGGCGGCAAGCGGTCGGTGCACCACACCCGACCGGTCCGGGTGTTCCTGGACATCCAATTCACCAACAAGCCGGAGAGGTTCGTCTCGTCTCGTTTCATCAGCAGATCCTTGGGATACCCACACGAACAAATCTGTACGTTTTATTGCCGCGAATCCATGTACACACTTTGCTGGATCTGTTACGAGTTTTGCACCGATCTGGGCTGCAGCTAGCGATGTGTTCCCACTTCCCAAGGCCCTGAGGTCTGCTGGCACCTGCCGCCATTGAGACTGGCGGCAGGTCATCGGCCGTCAGCTGCGCTTTAAAGGGACATGACAACGGGAGAACGGGGACGGTGCCGATCTCTTCTTCCCCTCTCCTCTGCGCCTCTATCTTCTCCCTCCTCCCCCCCCCCCCCTCCGGGAGAAGAAGTAGAAGAACAGTACTTCGCAGATTTTGAGCTCGGTTTTTGGTATTTAGAGGCCGATTCAGGAGTTGCAGCAGTTGAAGAAAAGATAGATCAAGACGAGAGCTACAATATGCCTGGTATTATTTCTGCATCCATGCTATCTGTCGTGATTTCGATTAAATGTCCTAGTAATACTGTTTTAGGTAGTAGATTGATATTTTGGAGCATTTGGGGTTGGATTTTTTGGTTGAAGTTATTGAAGAAGTTGTAGTTCAAGTTGAGACCTATGAAACACACTGTTTTTTCTTCTCTTTTTTTTTTTTGCATTCATGCTGTAGTTCAGTTGTTTCATTAACTTGTAATGTTGTATTACCTCATTAACTAGTGTTTTCCCAAGAAGTTCTGGACCATTTAGAGTTGGTATATCTTGACATAAAGTAGTTGAAGATATCATAGATTAACGTTAACTTTTCAGATGCGTTCTTTTTTTTTTGGCATGTGAGATGTTGTTTAGTTTTTCTATTAGGACTAATTAGTTGGTTATGTGTTGTTCACGGGGCGCTGTTTATTTGACAGCTCTTTAAGTAGTGTTTTCCCAAGAAGTTTTGGTCCAGATAGAGTTGGAATCTTGACATGAAGTAGTTGAAATCTTTCAAATGCGTTTTTTGTTTCCCGCATGTGACATGTTGTATGGTTTTGCGATTATGACAAATTAGCTAATTATGTGTTGTTTAGGGCCGCTGTTTATTTGACATGTCCAGGTTTGTAGACACTGTTATCTTGTATGCCATGTGTTGTAGTAGGAGTAATTTATTAATTTAGGCAAATGTTAATTTCTGTGCAAGCTGTTCTATTTAGATTTTACTACTATTTTCTAATTAGATCAATGATTTGGGCTGTTAAGGAGTTAGCCTATTTTCTTCTAACTTTGTATGCTAAATATGGTGCTGGGTAGGTGCAATGGAAAATTTCTTAATGTTTTATGGTGACATATGCGACGGCCCTTGTGGGCTTGATGTCTCAAGGTGCACAAGCAGGAGAGTTTTTGTGAAAGACATGGTCAAAAGAGGGTTCATGGACGTTAAAAGGTGCATCCAAGCCGAGTTTGGTCCTGAGATGGTTGGAAAGAATATGGTTGTCAAAGCTTTCGTCGTCGTAGGTAGGGTTGATGGGACACCTGCCCGTTGGGGCTTGAGGCTAGTGAACGGCGACCTATCTTGGGGTAGTTACATGAGGTTTGCAACCACACCTGGTAACTCTATGTATGGACGGCCAATGGTTTATGTGCGGTTTGTTGATGCTGGTGTGCTCCAGTTAACTACCACTGGAGGCGCTCACACCCAATCAGTGGCGTCGATAGGGGGCAATCATGTGCGTGAAGAAGGTGCGGTTATTCCAACCGTGAATCCCGGACCATATCCGTTGGTAGTCGTTGACCACAACGAATCCGTGGAGGTACTGTCAGACGAGCTAGATTATGGTGATTATGCCAGTGGATCATCAGATGATAGCGACGACGACGAAGGAGGTGATCCTTCTCAGCATCTTGCCATTCAGCAGAGGGCCGTGGTGCCCTCAACGGAGAGATGGGCGTATAGTGACATAGCCCGTCATGATGCCATGGTACTACCATTTCTGACCATCTTGCAATTCTCACCAATAATTCGTTGACATAACAATGTCGGCTTCACGCAGATTAGAGACATGCGGGGGCTCATTGAGCTTGTGTTGGAAGGCCTTCGGATGGTACCCCCTCTTCCACATAGCGAAAAGGCAATATTATTACGAATTTATGAACTTGCCAAGGAGTTTATTGAGCGCTGCAGTTGCGCTAGAATTAATGGCATTGCTTTCCGGTCGTTCGACATGACGGAGGTATGGTCGGCACTACCAAGTAATGCTGAATTCAAAGGTTTTTTTCTTTCTATAGTATAAGAAAAACAATTTATTTCTATTTCTATAGTATAAGAAAAACAAATAGTATAAGAAAAACAAATCGAATCAAATCCATGGATTTACCACGACCTCGGTTGTGACTCCATAGATAAAAATGGGAAATTTCTCTCTTTGAGACCATTGAAAAAGGGCATTGAACGAGAAAGAAATCGTCCACAGATAATACAACTAGCAGATGCCTTGGAAAGTGAATGGAGGTGCTCGGAAATGGTTGAGGCGCGTCCAAGCCTCACCACTTCAATGTATCATGAGGTATAGTATTTGCAAATTCATCATATCTAACACTTGGTACTATGCGTATGTGTGTGTGTGTCATGTGTTCTGAAGTGAACCGTGACAGACCGGGACGCGCCAGGACTCGGTGTTATTGCGTATGCCAGCCAGCACTCCCTTGCAGCGCTCTCAGTTCGGCGGTTCACAGCCAGAACGTCAGGTAGTGAAGCTCACACTAATTTACTTACATTCAAAGTGATTACATGTCCGATCGATTCAGTAACGATTGAATCGGATACAGTTCGGCTCCGGAGCGATGGAGGTAGATAATCCATCCCCCGAGACCAGCCCTGGCGGCGGACCTACAGGGCAATTCTCGTACGGTCAAGGCCAGGGTTCTGACGGCGATGAATCCACAGATGTACGAACTAAAGTTGAAATAAATACTGATGATTTTCACACTATTCCATAGTACTAATTGTTAGTTTCCTATTCATACACATGCTACTCCTGAAATTTGTAGGAAGAAGAGTGTGATTAATCTTCAAAGGGAGATGGGCGAGGGTTATGCCCTTCACAGCGGCACGAGCAGCCCTGAGGATCTCCTACCAGTACCCTGGAACTTCGCAGGGCCGTGTGGCTCCTTGATCCGTGGACAATGTAATGAGCACTACGACATATTTCAGAGCTTGTTAAGCTACGAAGTACTGTACTTTTGATTTCAACTCCATTATCGTTTTTACGTCCGATTTGTCGAGACCTCCCCGGTTAAGTTGCCTCTCTTGTAGTCCTTGGAACACGACAGATTTATCCGTACTGTTGATCGTCCACGTCTGCGTCAGGGTTACCATGCGATGGCGTGCACCTGGGGTGATGGTGGCTTACGATTGGGCAGCCCGCATTGCAGGGACGCATGCGCGCTGTCTCGGCGAAAGGGACAACGTGTGTCCGTCCCTGTCGACCCACGTTCATTTTGCATGCAAGTTCAAGATCTGTTCTGTACAAACTACAAAGTCATAGGCCGTGCAAAGCTCACAGCACAGCCTGCGGAAGAACTCCGGGTCTTATTTAGTGATTGATAAGAGGCACAACACGGCACGGAGGACTTCTTGCTTACAGTACAATCTTTGCATTATAGTACAAAGTACTAGCACGTTCGTATTACACTTAATACAGATTAGCCAGTAGAGGTACAGTGGACGGGAGCTCTCCTCGAACATAGATAAACTGAGTGGTAGCTAGGGATCACATGCTGGACTCCCAAACATATTTGATTTGGAAACTGGACCGAGAGGTGGAGATCGGGCAAAAGACAGAGCACGGGCTAGCTGCCGCGTGCAATGTGCCGGCACTACCTAGCCGCTACTGTTGCCGTCGCACTGCCCCTTCCCGCCCCCCTCTGCCTTCGGCGTGCGGCCGCCGCCGGTGGCCGGAGGCGGCTTCTTGCCCTGGCCTTCGCCTACCTGCCCTGCTTTGGCAGCATCGCTCCCGCCGCCAGCGGGGCCATGCGTCGGCGCCGCGGCCTTGGATGCGGTTGCCTTGGGCTCTTCGCCGCCGACGTCGACCGCGTCGAAGTCGAGAGGGAGTGCGCGCGACGGCTGCCGCCGGTGGCGCGACGTCATGGTTCTATTAGCTGACAGTCTAGCTCTGGCAATCTAGCTAGCTAGCTACGTGGCTCGCTCAGTCACAACTCGACTGCAAGCTGCTAGATTGTTGATCTGTGGCAGTGTGGAGTGCCGGTGAACAACGGAGGGCCTGGCCTTTATAGACGGGAGGAAGCCAGGGCCAGGGGCCATGCACAGGCGCTCGGCAACATCTGAAGGACCATGCATGTGCATGTGGTTTTCATGGATAAAGCTCAGCGTCCGTCCGCCGGGCTGCTCGATCGCGGTGCCGCGCGTCAGTGCCCCGTGACCGATCGTACACGGACGGCGAATCCTGTTTACCGGACGTAACGTCTTGCAGCGTCGGCTTGTGGGCCGGGACCGCCCCGGTCGGTCCAGTCCGTCGACTAGTCTCCGGCAAAAATCATCGATCCTCGCCCGCACAAAACCATCGACTGGTTCACGCAGCACGCAGCGTGCCGAGAGCTCCTCTGAAGATGCATGCATGCATGCATGCACGAGCACGGTAACTCCATCGTGCGTCTCCATAGATTCTCTGGCGGGAGAAAGCTCCAAGAGGAAAGAAAGAGCCCGTGGGCCGTACGTGGCCATGGAGGACGTCGGGCAGAGAGATGTCATCATCGCTTCTCGGCGTCATGCATGGGCGTGCGGAGAAAACCGGCGTTTTGGTGGACAGGGCGCACAGGACCGATGGTGGCCTGCCAGCGTGCATGCATGTGCACGGTCCATTCCTGGTCGAGCATCGGCCGTAGGATGCGGAGGCTTTGGGCACGTGGCGGCACGTCACGTTGCGTACGCGCGGATCCATGGAATGGAACAAACACAATTTTGGCGCGACTTGTGGCGCGGACAGACATCGTCCTTATCCATCGCCGGCGTACCCCCGTACTACGCGCGTACGCTGCGTCGCTGCCGAACGATGCTGAAACGATGCCTCCCATGTGAGCGGTGGTGGCGAGAAAAGTCTCGTGTAAACTTTAAATTTTTTTTAAAAAAAGTGAAATCCAAATTTATTATATAAGTTCTACAAAAACACCTCAAACATAATGAAAATTATATTAAGGTCTTTAGACTACCAAACGGCCACTATTGTCGTCAGAATAAGCAGTCGACACGCTGTTGTTAGCGCTCCCCTACCGAAGCATGCTTGACCTTGCGATGATGGCCAGAAAATCTTCGTGTACGAGCCTCTAAGAGCAACTCCAGCAGACCCCGCATCCCGCCCCGACCCGTAAAATAACCGCCAAAATGCGGGCCGGGCGGAAAAAGCAGCCCGATCAGACCCCGCATCCCGCCCCGTCCCGCAAAAATTTTTAGGGGGCGCGGCAAAATCCCGACCCCAACCTGGGAAAACGCGGGTCCTGTATATAAGTGAAAGCGGTTGGTGGGGGGGGGTCATTTCATCTCGCGCTTTCTCCCACCAACCACCCCTCCTCTCCCCCTCGCGCCGCCGCCGCCCGCCGCCCAAGATTCCGGCGACAGCAGCCGACAGGAGCACGCCGGAAGGCCACCATGTGCACGAGGCCTTCCCTCCCTCCCCCATTGTCGGCGGGCCGCCGGATTTGCAGATCTGTGGTACTTCATCGCGGCACGGATTTGGCCTTTCCGGCACGGCGGTTCTTCTTCGAGCGATGGAGTTGTCGGCGCCTCTCGCAGCTGACCGAGCAAGGGCATGCCGCATCGTGCACGCAGGTTCGTCCGCCCTCCGACGCCGAAGGTTTGCGGGCATGGACTCGTCCGGCCGTCCGCCGGGCTCGGCGCTCGCGCAACGTCTTTGTGGCCTGCCGATGCCGCTCATAGAGTGCGACGACTGCCCGCGCATGAAGAAAGCAAGATCAAAAATGCATACTTGTGGAGAAAGAAAGATCAAGAATCCGCAGATCAACAATGAGTGCATGGAGAAGATATTGCTTCAACTAGTGGGAGCAGTTATGGAAGTTGGAAATCTTCTGAAATGCATACTTGTGGTTCTTGTTTTCTTTGGTTTTGCTATTTTAGCCAAGATTTGGTGATATCTTTTGTATCTAATGTTGTTGCAAAAGCAAAGAAAAGCATTATGCTAGATCAATTTAAGTTGCAAATCTAGGTTTTACGGTAGGGAGGAGTGCGCGGATCGTAACTCCAGAAGCCGACCCATAAAAAAGCATATTCCACGAATATGCTTTTTCTGAGTCCATATATGCAGGTCGCATCTGCCGACCCGCGTCGGCCCGCAAAAGGGGTTTTGTGCGAACTGCAAATGAGATATGCGGGCCGGCGGGATGCGGGGTCTGCTAGAGTTGCTCTAAGGACCAGCGTCCTGGAGTCGCAATCGCCCCCTTTGAACTCTTGAATATATCTGAATCAACTAACAAAAATCTCGGCATATGCTTGCATGATGAGAAACCCTAACCTCGCTGCCTCAAGGAGACGACAAAAATCAAAGTCAGAGCTTCGTCCAGATGGATGAACTCGAGCATAATCGGAATTCGGAAGCCAAATTTGAAGAAGAAGCGTCGCTGCCCGAGTGTTGCAACTACGAGGACTACAAACCATAACCTAAACTACTAGTGAGAGCAAAGGCACCGGGATTCCCCCGACGCTGACCGCCAGAGCGAGGGGCAGAGGGGAGGTAGGTCTCGCCGCCGAGAGAGTTTTCCCTTGGCCGCCGAGAGAAAGGGAGGAGAATACTTGAAGAAACAGTCGCATGTATACTTAAATTCATAGTCTTGTTCTAAGCCTTGAACGAACCTCCTCGAAATCCATGAAACTGGCACCATGTACTACCTCTCTCTCAGTTTACAGGGCGCGCACGTACCCCTAGGTCGTCAATTTGACCAATCTAATACAAGTCATATATTACAAAAAATATACCAACATAAACTTCGGAGTTTCTACTTTCAAAAGGTATAACTTTTATGTTATATAGTTTATATTAGGGTGATAAAATTGGCAACCTAGGTATACGCGTAGGACTTGTAAACTGAGACGGAGGTAGTACTCTCTAATCTTGAACTATAATGATTGATTTTTAAACTCTTTTTTAGCGCCCTGGGAAAAGATGATCCCGAGCAGGAGCCCACATTACTCTCACTAAACACACAGGCCCACATGTCATATTCACCTTCCTTTTTCTCTTTATATTTCTCTTTTAACGGATCTAGCCCTCATCGTGTCATATGGTCGAGGACGTTGTGCTCCTCCTTAAACTTCCCCTCTGTCTTTCCCCGTGTTGTGCTTGCCGGATTTGGGGTTAGGATGGTATCTTTCACCGTGGTTGAAGCGTTGCTCCGGGGACGAGACTTGCCTGCTCCCTTCTCATGCTCCCATCCGTGCTCCGGCGTACGTGGCTTGATTTGATTGAAAGAAAATAAGATCCGGCCCCACCCCCTGAAAAGCGCCGGTGCCTCCTAACTGCCCCCCCCCCCCGATCTTGGGTTTCGCTTGGTCTCGCCGGTCGTATTTTTGCACAAATCCGGCGAAAAGTGAGGTCGTGAGGGCGTGACTAGAACTTTTTTGTGCGCCGGCACTGAAAAAGTGCTCCTGGGGGCTTCTTGGGGGGCCGGCTGGAGATGCCCTAACTGCCTACTCCCAAGGTCTCGACGCTAGGGTTGCACGCCCTACCATAAAAAAATTCTAAGTATCAAATACAGCGTTTGTACCCCCTACCGTCGAGAACCTCGGCAATAGGGTTGCACAGGCTACTACAGCCAATTTGGAGGTAGGGATGCACTACGCTAACGTGGACAAGTTGCCTACCGCTAGGGGCCGTGGCGGTAGGCTTGTATACCCTACCACCATCGACCCCAACGGTAGAAAAAGAGTCAGATCCTGAATTTTTTTCAAACAGGGTCAGATCTGGCTTAACTTTCACGAAAGGGTCAAAAAAGGGTCAAAACACCAAATTTGCGTAGAACTACATGCACCGGTGAGTGAGCCCTGGAGTTGTGCTCGACCAATTGGTCGCGTGAGGCGGCCCACACCACAGGCGACATGGGTCTGGTACTCTAGTTCCAATGTCGCGTCGCAGAGCCACTGACAGCTTGGCCGCAAGCAGCCGCACTGTCTAGCCAGGAAACTCACTGAGCGGTGCCTCACGCGACCAATAAGTCATTCGCGTAGTTCTAGGTTGACGATTTAACTATCTAAATATGTATTATATATGACAAAAAATATATATTTAGAAACTACATCCTTGTAGAAATCTAGTGATATACTTTTCATGACATATAACACATATTTAATTGCTCAAATCGATGACCTAGAACTATGTAAATGACTTATTCACCTAGACGGAGGTAGTAACATTCTCACACTCCAGGTCCTCGACCGTATGCCCAACTACGGCAGTTGTCACCCCACCGCAGCTCGACCGCCTCGGCGAGCTCCCGTAGCTCATCCTTTGCGAGAACAACTTCACCAACGGTGTTCCCTCGGAGCTGGCGACCTCGGGATCCCACAACTCGTTGACCGCTCCAACAACACGCTCAACGAAGGCATCCCAAATCGCCTCGTCAACTACTCTGCGACGTGGGCGCTTAGCCTCAATACCAACAACCTCACCGACTAAATTCCCTCTTGCATCAGCTATCTTGACAAACTCCCGATATTCCTGACCTACCGAGTTCTTATTTCTTTTGTCACTTACAGTCATGCGAGTTCAAAGTCGCATTCACAGTTTGCATGAGAGAAAGAAGCGGGGAATCCTCTTTTCAACTCCCCACTCTAGTCGTTGCTTTTCTTTCTGTTACTTTGTAAGTAGATGCTTTAGCTTCAGGCACGCGAGTCGATTGCTTGTGCTGCATATAATGCACAGATTTCTAGTTTCTCATTAAGCGGGCTCAATGGCTTTATAAGATTAGCAGTTTTTGATCCCTTTGATCATGTTTTGGATCTGGTGTGGAGACAAGGTATGTTTGTAATTCACTTCATGACTCGTTTAGGAATAGCAGATTCATGGGTTGGTTGGAGTATTTCAGGAGGAAATGTAACAAATACGGGTATTTGAAGTTACGGAGGTGTGGCACGAAAGCACATTGTGTTTTCTGGCTTGTGATTCTTGGCAGCAATCTCGCATTGGGTATATTTGGACTTAGAAATACTCTCTGAGTGAATTTATATTTTCAAAAAAGGGGAGTTAACAAATTCTTCATGATTCTGAGGTTCAACCCAATCCATTTTTCCTTTATTTTTTCCTTCTAATAATTGAAAAAGATCGAAAATGATAAAATTTTGTCAATCACGAAGAATCTACCCCTCCCGTAGCAATAACTAGAATTTGAAAGAAAGAAGAAAAGGCATCTAGGAATAAACGATTAACTTCTATAAGTAAACCTTCATCGTCAAGAGGGAAACAATCTGGATCACCAGCTAAGACCCCTAAATGATAGTTCGATGATAAAGGAGGTGGCGAGGGGGAGGGTTGTAAAGACAGGCAGGAGGTTTGCCTAGAAGCAACCACCCTTTAAAGAGTGCATAACAACTCACTAATCAAACAAACTCGATGGCAAGCTACCATCGTCCTTCGTGGAGCTCACGTAACTCAAGACACTGGACCTAGGCAACAACAAGGTTCCCGCCCTAGACCCAGCGCGAGATTGGAAACATCTCACACCACTAGATTGTACCACTGTATGGTAACCTATTCTCCAAGGTATTTCGGTCGAAGCTCGACCAATGCAAAAACCTGCTCCACGAAAAATAGACGAGGATCACAACATTGGCCAAAACGACACGAGCATGGCTGAATCTGGTGGAGGGGAGAGACCAAGAAAAAGAGGAAGATGAATATGACACATGGGCCCAAGTAGTCAGTGAGGGGTAGCGTGTGATCCTCCCGATGACATCATTTTTCTCCTGCACCAAACGAGCATTTAGCATAAAATGCCTGGGGTATTCTGGCATTGGAGAGTATAGGGTGTGAGCTTCATGGATTTTGAAGTCATGGTTCAGTTTAGATTGAGAGTATGAAGTTAAGATTTGTTTGAGACATTTTCTATCATCAATCCATCGCCCATTAATACAATCCCAACATTTTTGGATTCCAAATTCAGATTAATACCCCTAGTACCTTTAGCAAATTTGACTAATTCGCATGACATGTTTTCACCAAGATCTATAATACGAGCAATCCCATCCTCCACTTGAACTACCCGAGCTATATTCTCAATCCCTACTTCCTTATTTTACGGGATGAATATGAGTTACGACCAGACGTGTCCGACCAGTGGTCACGCGCCCGCCTCATAGCATTTGGCCCAACATGGACCACTTTTTTCCATTTGTTTATTCTTTCTTTTCTTTCTCTCACTCCATCTCCACCAATCACATGCATGCGACCGTATGCATAGAAAAAATAAAGACATGGCTACGAAAAAAATAATTTAAAAGATAACCGGTCATTATCCATAGACGCGTCCATGGGGCAGATGCTCTTACTGCCAACGGTGCCGGCATGTACGTCATGGCATGCGAAGAAGAAACCGTGCCGGGCCGAAACTCGTGTAGGCCGAGAGCCCCAGAAGAATCCAAGCGGGACTTGCTCGTCTGCGTGGCGGAACGAGAGCCCGTGCATGCCCACCTCATGTCAGCCCAACGACACATGGCCACCTCTCTTCTCAGCCCGGTCTCATGGGCTCCGCCCATTCGCTCCCGTCCGCGCGTTCATTGACCACCGCGGAAGCCAGCAAGCGTGGCGCCCAAGCCGCTGTCACGCCGAGCGAATAAACGGAGGGCATCTATTCTCCCCCCACCGATCCCCTCCCCACCCCGCGTCCTCGCGACGGCCCCCTTTCCCCACCCGACCCCGTCCCCCCACCCCACCAAATCAAACCATCTCCGCACAGGGGGAAAGGAAAGGAGAAAACCTACCGCCCCGACCGCCGACCGACATGGCCGCCGCCGCCGCCGCCGGTTCCTCCGCCGCATCCCTCCCGGCCCCAATCTCCCTCAACGACAAGGTGGGTGCCCGCTCGCTCCCTCCCTAGCTAGATCTCCTGGATCGAATCTGCTCCTCCGTCGGTGGGCGATCTGATCTGATCTGGTTTGGCTTGTTTGTTCGTGCCAGGCGGCGGCCGTGGGCGGCGGGGTCGGCGGCGACCGGGCGGCGGGGGGCTGCGGGGTGTGCGCCATCTGCCTCGACAGGATCCCGCTCCAGGAGACGGCGCTCGTCAAGGGCTGCGACCACGCCTACTGGTTCGACCCCCTCTCTCCCTGATTTCTCCCTCCCCGCCCCTCATCTCACACTGGATATCCGGTTCGTGTGGTAGATTGCCGTTCCCTGCCTTTGTCTCGTAGATGATTTGAACACTTTAGTGATGTGTTTGATAGAGATTTTGTAATTTCGATCGAATATTCCCCATTAGATTCGTACTAATCTGTATCAACCGAGGCCATGCCCATGAATTACAAGCACTAATTTATGCACTCCAGTACACTTTTCCCCTTATCCGCTAAAATTTAGGTAGAGGCTATTTTATTTTGCTGCTAAAAGCTGTATTTAGCATTGCCAGCCCACCCACCCTATTAAAGGTCTTCTCATTATTCATGAACCGAGCCTAATTTGTTGGTTTTGGGTGCTTGGTATGGATTCTAGCATGTTACCCATCTTGGTTCCCATGTGCAGTTCCTTATTTCTGTCCCAGTAACCTGTTTCGTGTTCCAGGGTTGTTGGCGGTATTTATTGTTGTGATCAGTGACGAACCGTTTCTAATTTGTAGGCTTCTCTGGTAGTTGGCAATGGAGTATAATATGTTCCTCATCATCTTGGTTTTCATGTGCAGTTGGTTGTCTATTTCCTTCCAACCAACCACGTTCCATATTCAAGAGTTGTTTAGTTGTCAACATCCCTGATACTATATCCTAAGACGATTCTCTTCTTGTGAGATATGGAGATTTCTATATGTATGCATTGACATTGACCTGAAGAACCACTTATGTTATTGTTATTTGCTTAGCACTTTATGTGGGAAAATTTGGTTAGTTAGTAAATCACTTTTTTTTGGGCAATAGACATTAACGTCGATGCATATTTCACAACTTCCTTTTGTTCTTTATTATGATAATTGTTATGTTTGTGAACAACTGCTCACTTATTTTGTGATGCAGCGTCACTTGCATTCTGAGGTGGGCATCCTACAAGCAGACACCAGTTTGCCCCCAATGCAAGCACCCGTTTGAGTTCCTCAGTGTGCACCGCTCTCTTGATGGCTGGTAACCTCTTTGTTGTTTCTTTAGTATGTGGCGGGCACAGTTATTTCAGTTATACTTTTGGCTTGATGGTTGTTTCTTTTCTTCAGCCTTCATGACTACATGTTCGATGAGAGCGTTTGTCTTCTTCTGAGAGCCACTTGGTTTAAGCCTCTGGTCGTCGAGGCTCACGAGGAGGCTCAGGAGGAAGAAGACATTTACCGCAGTTACCAATATGATGATGGCGATGAGGATGACCTTTATGAGGAATACATAAGCAGGTCACCGAGCATTCGAATTGGAAACAGGAGGTGGGGTGACAATGGGTACGTCAGAGGGGGCAGGAGGGAGGCCAGGCCAGTAGTGATCCCTCCTGTTGTTGATGCTGTTCCATCCAGGACTCCCAAGAAGAAAGAGGGATCAGCATCAGGTTCAGGATCAGGTTCAGTGTCCAAGGATGTTGCAGGACGGCGGGCAAGAAGGGCTCAGAAGCGGGAGGCCGCTGACAAGGCGGCTGCAGAGAAGCACCTCAAGCTCCTGCAGAGGCTGGGCCGCGGGAAAACTCCCGAAGCGCCACCTGAAGCACCACCGGAATCACTGGAGGTTGGTCCTCCAGCGTCACTTGAGGTTGGTCCTCCGGTGGTCGGGTGATCCATCAGCCTGTGTAGATAACGGTGCTGCGGGGAACGCTGCAGCCCCTGGGAGCCCCTCCAATAATTCTCCCGGTGCGAAGAAGAGGAAACCGGGCCTTGTATCCTGGCAACTTTGTGGCCTTGTACAGTAATCTAGCTTCGAGTCACTCGTTAGGTCGGTCATCGGAGCTGCTACCCAGTCTGCTCCAGATGCAGCGATGTGGTCGGTCGGTCGGTTTATCCCACACTGATAGTTGTTTAATTCAAAAAGGTCATGTACTCGTGCCGCATTAGGGAGGCACAAAAAATTGCTTGCTGTGCTAATTTTCCTGGCAATGTGGCAATTCAGGTAGGTTGTTACATCCATCTACCCAGAATGAAAATGAAATGGGGGAACGGAGTCTTACTGTGAATATACTTTGCTTACTGATGACTTGCGATGGTGTTGTGAGTGCTCGGTCCCTAGTTTGCACATTTTTGAATGGTCTGTGTGGTATCGACGGATGGTGGTTGTCGTGATTGTCTCTGGATGGTTTTCGTTGGTGCGAAAGTTTTTCTGAAGTGCTACCTGAACCTGCCCAGTCAGCTGCGTCGCAACTGGGTTCACTCAGCCAACAGGTCTATTCCTGAAGGGTAGTACCCTTTTTCTGTAGAGAACTTCAGTGACCTTTATTAATAGTTCTCCAATGGCGGCCGACGGTTAGAGAGAGAAAATTTGGCTAGGCTATGTGTTTCATGGTCAATGTTCCTTCGTTCATGGAGAACCAGGCATTGATCTCTCTGCCTATCGCCTGATTTTCCTTCACTACCGTCGAAGAGTCTGAAGCAATGGGCAGTGAGCTGTTCGATCTAGGTTGCTTAGCAATGGGCAGTGAGCCGTTCTCTTTGCAACAAGAGTATTGTTTTACTCTGCAACAAGAGTATTGTTTTAGAAAATAACGATGACTACTGCAACAGGAGCCTTGTTTTAGAAATACATGCCACGTGTTGCGCAACGAAGGCGGCGGAAGTGAAGTCTCTTTTCAGCCGGTCGATAATGAGTGTTTCCCTAATTTTATTCAAACATCAAAAAATTACTTCCTCCATCCCATAATGTAAGACGTTTTTTGATACTAAGTCAAAAAACGTCTTATATTATGGGACGGAGGGAGTACCAAACAATACTTGAAATCATAGCTGCAAGAAACTACAAAATAACACTTATAACTAACAATTACAGTAAAATTTCTCAGAATCACCTTTTTCATTCTATAAATATTTGCAACATGAAATACGTCCAAGGGTTCCGTAAAAGAGATTGCAGTCAAATCAGAGCAACGACACTGGCACTCATACACCTACATGAATTTGACTATCTTTATAGGTTTCAGAAACCCTCTTAAGTCGTCCATCGGGAAGGATGGGAAACAGAAAACGATGAACATACCTAGGACGGGGATAAGTACAAGTTGTTGAACCATAAGAGTTTCAATAAAACACCAAAGATTCACAATGGATCTAATCAACAAAGTGACAGAAAACACTAACATAAAATCATCAAATGAGTGAATATACAAGGACGTAGACCTATATCCGCAAGGTCGGAGACAGACACATCAAACCTGCAGGGACACAAACACAAGCTCTCTAGCTGGCGCCGTCTGATAGGAGTTCACCACAACCGGAGAAGAACAAATTTACCTTTATATTTGACGGCATCACATCCTGTGCCTAGACATTTCCTATGGAGACCACAAAGACCATGCCAATAAACTTATACCACGATGCAAGCCATCCCCCCCCCCCCACCCACACCTCGCAGCACGACGATTGAAGGTGAGCGGAACCGATGAAATCCGTGACGACGGACCTGTGGAACCGTAACCTCTCATCACTTTGTCCTCTGCTTTGTGATAGACTGGAGTACTTGACGAATTAGCAAATCATTGGCTAGGCCTTTAGCTTTTCGGCATGCTAGGGCCTCCAGATTGGGTGTGGGTGGTTATCTCGTGGAAAGTTACCGCCGAGGAGCTTAGGAAGAGCCAGATGTGGTCTCAGCAAATAACCCCGACTACAACATTCAACCCGTTCCTTGATACTGCTCCTTCATGCGCCGGGATAGATCTTGCTTACCACGAATTATATCCCAGTCCTCGCCCTTTGTGCTTCGTGCGTGCTTGCCTCAGTGGGCCGACCCATTAGAGTGGTTTCGGGAAGGTTCTATAAACCGATAAAAACCAATTTTAGAACCTTTCATACAATTTTTTTTCTTCTCTTTATCGTTTTTCTCTTTGTTGGTTTCACCGCTTTCATATTTCATTCCATTTTATTTTTTATAGTTATTTTTTTCTTTTTTCAACTACTTTTTTGTCTTTTTTCAAATACACAATAAATATTTTCTTATACATGTCAAACATTTTTGAGAAACAAGTTCAACATTTTTCTGAATACATGTTGAACATTTATCAAACACACACTGAACATTTTCTGATATATGGCGAACATTTCGTTTAAGAGACATTGAACATTTTTCATAAATGCCATGAACAGTTTTCTAGAAAACATGCAAAAAATTCATTATGTGTTAGAAGTTTTCTTTAAATGGCATTCACATTTTAGAACGGGAAGAATAATTTTTTGAAAATTTGCATCTTTTATGTTGTACATATTGTTTTAAAGTCATAAACATATATTTCAAACATGTGAACATTTTTGTAAGTTTCATGAACATTTTTTAGTACTGTGCAAAACATTTTATTTAAATTGTACGATTTCTATTCACACTATATAAACAGTTTAAATAAAGACAATGAACATAGTTTTGAAATGCATGAACATTTTTTTAATGTCATGAAGAATTATTTTGAATGCTATGCACATGTTTTAAAAATTGCACAAACAAATTCTTACACAACACGAACAGTTTCTAAATGCGTGACAAAGTCCTTTAAAAATTTAAGTAAAATATTTATTCTATATATGCATTTCAAAATATAAATGTAAGTATGAAATTAATCAATGCTAGAAAATTCCAGGGCCATGAGAGAACACTCTACAATGATTGAAACATTAGTTGTCATATAAGCATTTGGATCAGAGATGGCCTCCAACGCCACCATACTGTCAGACTTGATGATGAGTTTAGTGCACCCCAATTTTTCTGCCAGGATCAAACCACTTTGGATAGCCATAACTTCCGCTAAATCTGCACTAGAAACATGGGGTAGCACACAAGACACTGCTGCCAGATAATTACCTCGATCATCTCGAGCTATCAATCCGCAGGCTCTTGTCATATTTAAACCGCGAGTCCAAATCTCGAACCATTTTAACCGTCGGTTTATTCGCGTCGAGATCATCAAAAGTAGATCCCATATTGATAGGTTTTGGCGAACTTTTTTTCACAAAAAATGGACGAAAAAAGCGAACAGAGAGCACTTTTTCTCCCGGAAGAGGCAACACTGTGCCTCTAGCGGAAGCAAATCTGTGCCTCCATGAGAAGTAGACCCGTACCTCTTGTAGAAGGGAAAAAAGGAAAATGCATTTTTTCTCTGTTTTTTGAGAGGCACGGCCGTGCTTCTCGTGGAAGGAAAAAACGTGTTATTTCTTCGTATCCAAATGGCACAGCCGTGCCTCTCGTAGAAGGAGAAAGAAGAAAAAACACAATTTTTTCCTTTCTGAGGCAAAAATAGGGTTTTTCACGCGATTTTTTGTACAAAAGGTAAGAAAGACCAGTGAAAAACTGAAAAGCAAAAAAAACTGAAAAAATCATCAGAAAAGTTGAAACACGTGCAAAAAAATTAGAATAAAAAAAATCAAAGGGTGGGCCATAGCATGACACGTTGCGATGGCGCTCTCAACCCACCCCAGGTGACCCTTGCGGGGGCTCCTGCAGGAGTACTCGTCGTTAGTTGCTCCCCGTGCTCCGGCAGGAGGTCCTACTGGGTGCTACTACGCGAGTTAACTAACCTAGCGCTAACGCGCCCCCTTCTGTGGGCTGGCCTAATAACGGGAGCATCGTCCTTCGTTCGATCGATGGAAAATCGAGGAAAATTGATCTAGTTTGAATACTCAGAGCTGGTCCACGACTGACTGTTGAATAAGGCCAACAAAAGTTCACAAAGAAAAGTCGGGATTCAAAAAATCATTAAAGAACAAAAAGGTTCACAAAAAGTCACAAATTTCGAAAAAACATCGCAAATTTGAAAAAATGTTCATCCATTTAGAAAAAACAACATCTGTAGCTATCGGGCCAGCCCATATATAATTGAGGGAGCGACCTGACAAGAAACAAACCGATATTCCATAGGTTTTTCTATAAACTTTTGATTTTGTTTTGTCACAAGATTTTCTTCATCTCTTTTCTCGGTTTCACATTTTTTTTCTTTTTTCTTTGGTTTTATTTATAAACCATTATCTTTCTTCAATTTTTTTTGTCTTCTCCATTTTTAAGTTTTTTCCATTCTATTTTGCATTTTGTTGCTTTGTTTTCTTATTTTCCTTTTACTTTAGTTTAATATTTTTCTATTTTCGGTTTATTCATTCTATTAGTTATTATTCTACACCTTTTGTATATGTCAACAAAATTTTTCTAATATATGCATTAATTTTATACAATACAAATTATACATTTTTGTAATACAAGGTAAATATTTTTTTCATACACAATTTTAACATTTTTCAAATACAAGTTTATATTTTTTGGATACATCGTTAACATTTTTTTGATATATAGTAACATTTTTTGACTACATGGTCAACATTTTTCCATAAACATTAACAGTTTCAAAATGATTCATTAACATTTTTCAAACATTTGTTCCGCATTTCTGAAAATAATTCCTGATAAATATTTTATGCATATGATCATATTTTCATCACTTTTTAAAATATGGTGAGCATTTTTTATATAAACATTTAACACATTTCAAATACTTGTTCAACATTTTCTATACACATTTAACATTTTTCGATGCTTGAATAACCTTTTGTCGATACACATTTAACATCAATACTTGATTAACATTTTTACATACAATGATAAAAGAAATTCATCATTTTTCTAATACATAGTCAACCTTTTTTTCTATACATATTTAACATTTCCTAAACACTTGACGAATATTTGTCAAATACTTGTTCAATTATTTTTCAAAATGCATGATTAACAAATTTTTTAATATACATGATGAAAAAATTCATCAATTTTTAATACATGGTCAACATGTTGTCTATATACATTTAACATTTTCGAAATGCTTCATTAGAATTTTTCAAACACTTGTTCAATATTTTTTCAAATGCTGGTTTAACATTTTTTAAATACATGATCAAATTGTTTGACACAAATGACATTTTTTTCTATACATTTTTCGTGTACGTGACAAACATTTTCTGTATGCACATTGAACATTTTTCAAATGCTTGTGTGACATTTTTCAAATGTTTTACGTAGATTGATTTTGTAATATATTTATTTTGAGAGAAAGCAAAAAAGATGAAAATATATAAAAATAGAGACATATCAGCGCGCCTTTAGCGAGACTTCCACCCGTCTCTCGTGCAGCGAGACATATAAACACCCTGCTCTGGCCTGTTATTAAATGTCATCAACCCCACAAAAGGCTTGTTTGCTGCAACACAATTGTGCTTGACTTTGCCGTCGCCTAGTTTTCTGTGTGGCAGGGCCGGGAGCCCCTGTTATTAAATATTTTTTGTAATTTATTTCTTGTTTTTCATCAGTTTTCTTTTGTTCCAATTTTTGTTATACTTTTTCTTGGTTTTTTCTTTAGTGTTTGTTTTCTTAATACGTGTTTAGTTTTCCAATACACGTTGTAATAGTTTGTCAACATATTTTAAATATTATTGTACACATTAATAATTTTCAATTACATTATTTACCCTTTTAAATACATGTTTTGAAAGGAATTCGAATATGTATTCAAACCTTTTCGATTACATGTTGAAATATTTTTAAAATATGAGAATATGTTTTTACATCTTTATAAACATTTTAAAATATATATGTACATATTTTTGGAACACGTGAATGCTTGGAAATGTGATGTACATTTTAATGGGATGAAACTTTTTTTGAATTAGCCAATTTTTATTTACATTGCATATTGTTTAAAATGTCAATTTTATTTCTTTGAATTTTTTTATATTTGTTAAATATCACAAACACTTTTTTGGGTGCTATCATTTTCTTAAAACTACACTATAAATATTTTACGCTGTGTTAACATTTTGAAAAGCTATTTTCAAATTATTATCTAAATTTATGTTTTTGGTGTATATCTACATATAGAAATTTTCAGAAAATTGAACAACAGAAATAGAAGACGAACGGATGGAAAAGCAGAGAAGAAAAATGAATTTTAACTTGCAGGAAGGCACTTGGACCAGCCCAGTAATAGCGGCCAGAAGGCAATGCTTGAGGTGAGAACTACTTAAGGGTCGCTTTAAACGACATATAACCGGGTCGGCCCCTAATTGGCCACTCCAACTGATTCTCAAAATAACAAATGAAAGTTGTTGGAAAGGTCGGGTACATTAAACTTGTGGGCGACTTAACCATGCAACACGACTTATTTTTCGTGGAACGAAAACTTACGGTGCATATCCTTAGGACGAAAAGAGTTTTTTGAGCTTGTTGTGGTTGTTAATTGTTTCTCTTTCAGTGTTGGCTGCTCACATGTTCCTATTTTTTCTTAATGTCAATCATTGGGTATGTACATTGGTTGATACAACAATCTTAAGTGAAACCTGCCACATAATTTTGAGATACCAATAAAAGCATGATGTACAATGGATAATCTCTTAGTTTTATCTTCAGTAACCATATATGCCTAAATATGGGTTGACAGATATTACTACTAAGTGATCATCTCTTAGTTAAGAAAAGACACGTATTTTTTGTCTCTTTCCTCAACACAACAATCAGGGCCCTCATAATTAGCGAATGTTCGCTGGGGACGACTATTGCGAATGATTTTGATGGCAAGTCGTGTTGACCGAGAATGACAAACTTAGTTAGCAAGAATGGTAACTGAACTTCAGTTTTGTTTTTGTTTTTGTTTTTTGACAGAAAATTGCCGTGCTCGCAAACTAAAATTACCGTCCCACCCAGGGACAATTTAAATTGCCATACAAACATTCACAATTGCTATCTTTCTCAATGAACGTCAGCTGAATAACATTATCCAACATTTCTCTTACGTGACACTTACAAGATAACTCCAATTGTACATTTCATAACTGCAATGATATCAGGTGTTTCGTCTAACAGAATTGGTGTGCACACCGCATCAGTGAGATGCGGATACGCATAGATGTACTGATACAGAGGTGTACCAGTGACTAGACAGCTTGTGGTGAGCCTGGAGGCAATAGCCAACAGACAACAAACGAAGGTTCGATCGAGGCTGCAATCATGGGAAGTTGCCACGCATTGCACCGGCCACCCCACAGGACGAGGACGAGGTTCCATCTTCGAAACCGGACACCGGCACCAGTGCTGTCTCCTGAACAGAATAAACTAATGCAAAACCAAACTACACCCCACCCATCCTCGGACGGCATGGCGCTGCATCCTGCATGGTGGCTGGCTCGCCGGCGCCGCCACGAAACGGACGTTCTCGAGGACCCGGGACCAGCCCGTCGGGCCACGGGCTCACGCTGGGATCACGGGACCCTCGAACGTGGGCAGTAAAAGGTGACGACGACGACGACGACGGGACCCTCACGAGGACGAGACCCCACCCGTGTCCGTCCGGCGCCACGAGCAAGCAATCACGCAACCTTGTCTTGCAAAAGCTCGCACCTACCGCCCTAGGGTTTCCATAGCTCGTACTACTGACCTATGCTCCTAGCTAGTTGATGGCGTTCGCGGATAGGTTCCCATCACCCCTTATTTTTCATCCACGGCAACTATAAACCTCAAATCTCTTCTTTCTTCATACTATACACCATGCAACGTAAAATAAGGTACGTACTCCCTCCGGTACTTTTTTTGTCTGCATATAAATTTTTGTCCAGAGTCAAAGTATCTCTGCTTTGACCAAACGTATAAAAAATATTATCAACATTCATAATGCCAAATCAATATTGTTAGATTCGTTATGAAATGTAGTTTCATAGTATATATATTTGATATTGTGGATGTTGATATTTTCAATATAAATTTGGTCAAACCTTGCAATGTTTGACTTGACAAAAATCTAATATCGGGAGTAAAACCGACCAGAGGGAGTACTACATACTACTGGTTGTGTCGGACGGACCGGCCTCCTGATCGTTTTTCACGGCTCGCATCTCCAGCTCCTCATCGAACTCCATGTTTATGAAGACTTCCACCAGCTCCACGTCCGCCTCGTGGAGATAGCGGTTGATTGCTTCGACCTCGAGATCCGACTGGATGGACTCGAGGGTACTCCACCGCCTCTGCCTCCTGGGCTACCTAAAACTCGGCCAGCCCATCGTTCATGGTGAACCCGGCCGTAGGAAGCACCGGATCAGCCTCGCCGCCCACCTCCTCATCCCGCATCCGGCGTCCCCTGCTACGCCCCGTCCTGCTCCAAAGAATCTGAAGCCAAGCCGATGGCAAAGCGAGCGGCGAGTCATGCCTCGATCTCCACTAATATCATTGCCCGGCGCTGCGCAGTGAGCCTCTTGTATGCGACGATCCGCTGACGGACCATGGCTGCCCGCGGACGGCAATCTTGGAGCGAATTGGAGTGGACGACGAGCTCAGAGCTTGGGAGTGGCGGCGTGGACGGGAGGGAGAAGGTGGAAATGAAAGTGGCTAGGGTTGAGGCTCACCGCTCGACTTCAATAGCCGCATTTGGCCCCTCGGGCGGCGTGTCGGAGCAGCGACATGAATGCATCCTCACTGGACCGACGTGTTTTGACGTGTGTCCTGCCCGTCGGTCCGATGTGACGGACGCGTCCGGACCTCCTCATATCCACACCAGATATGAGTTGAATATGGGGGGTGTCAGTCAACCCTGACGTATAGGGCTGGTTTGAGAAGTCTTGCTAGATCGTGATTTTGTGACCGGTCACTGATCGAGCCGTCCGTCCGAACGCATAGGCGGCATTTGAGGAGCCCGGCTGTAGATACTCTCAGGTCACTTTTGGCTTAAAATGTTTCAAAAAAAAACTTCTGGCTTAAAAACACGGCGCGTCAGAAAAAACAGGTCCTTATTCGATTTATAGTAGAGGGCTGGAAACACTGCGTCGAGCATGAACGTAAACAAGGTGTCTATTGTATACTGGTCATTAGTTGTCAGTTTGCTATGCAACAATATTTACTAATCCCTTAATTCCAATTATAATGCGTACAAGTATTTTTTTGAATCAAACTTCAAAAAATTTGCCCAATTTTATAGAAAAAGATATCAAAATTCTACAACATAAGAATATATTCATGATGTCTGTAATGCTATTTTTTTTGTATTATGTCATTTTAGTTTCGTTCACATCAGATAAAAAAAATGAAAATAAGTTCTTAGCCAAATTTTATACTCCCTCCGTTCCTAAATAGTTGTCTTTCTAGAGATTTCAACAAGTGACTACATACAGTGCAAAATGAGTGAATCTACACTTTAAAATATGTCTACATATATCCACATGTTGTGTCTATTTGAAATGCCTAGAAAGACAAGTATTTGGGAACGGAGGGAGTAGATTCATAGTGTATCAGCACAAGCACATTGAAATCTTTTTTACGGGTGTAAAAGAGTTTATTTCAAAGCAATAGAGTTACAATTTACTGATACAAGATATAGAAGAAAACATGACCCTCGCTGTAACCAACAAGTGGTATTACGAGCCGTGCGAGCATAATTGCAAGACAGTGAGAAACGTTGTTTTGTGACCGGGTAATCTTAACTAGAACAAACTCACGCTCCAACATGAGCAACTTAATTTCGTGTAACAAGTGACCATAAGACGATTTGGCGAGGGATGAATTTGACAACGAAGAGAGAGGGCCCACTGAGTTGGACTGCACCAAAATAGGGAGATTGGAGCGTTGTATTGCCAAGCCATTCCCTCTCGCATTGCTAGCATTTCCACCTCTAATGCATCGTTGCAGAAGAAGAGCACGTGGCAACCTGCAAAAATAACATCACTGTTGATGTCACGAAGCACATTGGAATTTATGTCTGGAAAATTGGATGTATTTTTCACTCTAACCATGTTTCTCCTACATTATTGGCTTGACACTTTTTCCCTTCGACTATTTTTATGTCACTTGACTCTCCCAAACTATCATATATGCATTTGACTCCTGATTCATTACTTATGAAGTATGAAATTGTGTCAACAAGTTTTCAAATCAAGTTTTTTTTACAATATTGCTTAATTGTAAGTTTGATTTAAAGATAAAAAACATTGCAGCCTAAGAAAAGCACACTATTATCTATACTTTGCCTCCAACAAGTATGTTTTTACCATTTTGTTTTCTGGAAAAGTTGTAAGCTATGGTATGTCTTTACATGAACTAGACATGGGTTAGAATAGTCATATAGGATAGTTTAGGGGTCCTATTTGAAAGGGAAATTTTATTGCCCAAGTGTATGTGGAACATTGATGGAAGTTTTAAAATAGAAATAATTATGGATAACCACGATAAAAGCGATTAATGTGATAATAGAAAATTAAGCGGTGGATGCCTTAGTCTTATTTTTTCCAAAATACAATAAATAAATTTTTTTGAGGGAAGTCCGACATGGCTAGATTTAATAATATCAAAACACATTTACATCGTCTACAAGCTTACTGACCAGACAGTCAGGAGGCTCATCGAACCAACTAAAAGAAGACTTATTACAAAAACTAAAGTTCGCTAGCACATGAACCGCTTGGTTACACGAACAAGAACAATGCTTAATAATGACCTTCCCAATCACTGATATCCATGCACTCTACGAAGATTGCCGTCGCCGAATCCCACTATATAGTTTATCCAGTCCAGAAGTTAATAACCTGTAGGGACACTAGTAGAAAAAACGACCTTATGTTCACCTCATTAGTCCCGGTTCAATTATGGACTGGCACTAATGTGACCATTAGAGCCGGTTCCAACGGTTAGGCGGGCGGCACTCATTAGTCTCGGTTCGTATTGAACCTCTAGTACTGGTTCGTGCCACGAACCGGGACTAAAGAGGTGATGGCAGGCTGGGGCCCCACCAACACCTGTATTCCCGGTTCGTGGCACGAACCGGGACTAGAGATGCACCTTTAGTCTCGGTTCGGATAACCAACCGGGACTAAAGATCATCCTATATAAACCCTTTGTCGAACCCGAGCCCATTTCTCTCTGTTTTCCCCTTTCATTCCTTCCACTCCTCTGTTCTTCCCCATTGCTCGAGCTCATCCTCAATTTTGCCAAAATTTATCAAGATTTGAAGGCCTCCCATCCATCCAAGTGATCACAAAGGTTAGCAACTTTGTCCTTTCATCTCTCATTGCTATATTAGCTCTTGCAATGCTCTATAAGTATAGTGATTTGTGGGTTTTAGTTTGGGAGTAATTATATGTGGTAATTTATTTGATTTATATGAAATTTGAGCTAAAATTAACTCTTAGTTTGAATATGTAGGTGTGGTTTACTTAGTGCCTTCCCGTCCCCGTCCTAACCACCGTCGATCGCCCGCACCATCCCGTCGCCGGCACCACCTTGGTGAGCCTCTTGTTCTTATCTTTTTTATATAAAAAAAATCATGTTTGTGTGATTTAGATATATAGTTACTTGTATAATTTTCTTACCTGTACGTTGTTTGTTATACATATTGGCATGGTTTGGATATCCGTCCCCGTCGGTCCTCGTCCGTGGTATGATTCGGTGTGGTATATTCTCTTTTATAACTATTTGTTGCATTTCGTGTTTATGACAAATTATGCCCATCAAGTTGACATAGATATTTTTTATCTAGGAGGTATGTGAACCGGAAATTCCAACCGACCCTCTTGTCGAGGGATTAAATTTAGTTGAAAAAAGAAAACGTACTAGAAGAAAAAGTTGGAAAGAATTGAGGAGGAGAAGATGGAATTGGAGTTGCATGTTGCCGATGTCATCGATGATCACAAGATCAAGCTGGAGAAAATGCGCTTGAAGATTAGAAAGATTAGAAAATATGCCATTGATAATGAGGCATGGTATCATTATGCTGTTGTATCAATTGTTACCTTAGTTGCAATCTTGATCTCATTTGTTGTTGCATTTAAATGCTTTAGCTAGAGAGTTTGTATGTTGTTTTATGAGAATAAGTGTGTATGAACTTTATGTATGAACTTGTATTAATTTGATCTTTTCGGTGTTGTGTAATGAAGGTGAGCCGACAATGGATATACGATGACCGATGCTCTCCCCAGTTCGTTAATGGCGTGCGTACTTTTCTGCTTGCGGTTGAGGCAAACAAGCGGGCGGATCGTTTTATGTGTTGTCCATGTGCTGGCTGTAAGAATGATCGGAATTAGTCTAAGTCAAAAATCGTTCACGTCCACCTGTTTGAGTCCGGTTTCATTCCCCACAATAATGTTCGGACCAAGCATAAGAAAGAGGGGTTATGATGGAATACAATGAAGAAGAAGAGGACGACGACAGCTATCCTGGCCATGGGCTCCCTGAATACAATGGTACAACAATGGGGGAAGAATCTGAGCCAACAATGCGGGAAGAAGCTGAAGAAGAGGCATCAGATGAGCCCGCTGATGATCTTGGTCGGGCCATTGCCGATGCAAAGAGAAATTGCGCAAGTGAAAAGGTGAAGAAGAAGTTACAACGCATGTTAGAGGATCACAAGTGAAAGAACATGTGGTGCCCCCATGTTTGGTTTTGGTAATTGATGACAATCTCTATGGACTAATGGTTGCCTTGAGTTATATTTGAAGGATTTGTCCATGGGCTTTTCTTGGAGTCCATTTGTTGGTTTCAAGGAGAGTTTGTGATGACCAAGGTGCCATTCAAGGAATAACCTAAAGATTGGTCATGTGAGACGTTGATCAAGACTAAGTCAAAGAGTGAATCAAGTTGATCAACACACAAAGTGTAGAAGATGTACCGAGAGGGATCAAGCGATCCCATGGTATGGTAAGCATTGTCAATTACGCTTTGTGTACTAACCCATGATCTTCGTGAGAGTTCTTTGTGGGGTTAGGTTGTGGTGTGCAAGTTCAAGTGAAGCATCACGAAGAGATCAAATGCTTGAAGCTTGCATTCCATTGTGGTGACAATGGACTTGTGAAGATGTGCGGAAGAGTGGCTCACCCATATTGGAGTATGGGGGAGCAATCAACTAGTCTTCATCGAGCCAACGCAATCAAGAAAGGTGGTCCAACTTGAGGGAGTCAAGATCGTCATCATCTAGCTCAAATGGACCATGTGCAAGGCAAAGATTTGCCCTTGATAGGTTTTCTATTTTACCGGTCTCATGATGGTAGTTGGGAGACCGGGTTTTAGGATCGATTGTCGTACTGTCAAGGGGGGCTCTCGATGAGTAACTTGATCGTATCGTAGAGAGCTCAAACCATTGCATCCTTGTATCATCTTTCTTGGTTCTTGTTTGATTCTCTTTGTGAGTTTTGGAGCTTATGGTCAT
The DNA here is from genome assembly GCA_021437245.1 of Aegilops speltoides. NCBI lineage: Eukaryota > Viridiplantae > Streptophyta > Magnoliopsida > Poales > Poaceae > Aegilops > Aegilops speltoides. The sequence continues at coordinate 551,024,370 of CM038143.1, forward strand.
CTTGATTAGGGCTGGAATTCGAGCCGAGTCGAGCCAGCTCGGCTCGACTTGCTAGAGCTTGTTTCGTTAACGAGCTAGCTCGACTCGACTCGTTATTATATCGAGCTCAAATCCAAGATTGGCTCGACTCGTATAACTCGTGAGCTGGCTCGTTTAGCTTGTTAAGCTCGTTAAAGATATGAACATAAAACCCCCAAATATTGTAAAAATAATTATGTATATATTAAACATATATATCACTAAACAATAATAATTTCCTTGTAGCGTATGAGTCTCCTATGCGGCTGGGCCTTCAATGGCTAGGCCTTGTGTTTTGTGCCTGGGGCATAGGGTGATGAGTGGCTGATCTTTTTTTTGTATTGGGTGTGGTTGATCTTTTGTACCGAGCCTAACGAGTTACACGAGTACTCGTGAGATTAGCTCATTTAACTTGGTCTATAAACGATCTTAAACTAAAGCTCGGCTCGACTCGTTATTCTTCGAGTTCGAGTTGATTCGAGCCGAGTCACGAGCTACTCGTTTAGCTTGCGAGCTTCGAGCTTTTTTTCCAGCCCTAATCTTGATGACAAGCTCGAGTTCATCGAAAAAGGAGTCCACATGCTTCTTCTATGATGTTTTTGATGTTGGAGTTTTTGCCGGTTCTTCTCTGTTGGAGGTTTCTCTCATCTTTTTGTTAGGCATACCTCCCCTACCCCTTCTCTGTTGGAGTTTTGATGCTACTCGTTGTCTTGTATCCAACAAGCTTGAGTTTGCTCAATTCGGAGCTCATATGAAGAAGTTATGGCAGTTCTGTTTTTCTCCCTGCGGTAGTACCGTGGTCGGTAGCGCTAGTACCGCTCGTCATGCGGTAGTACCGCTCCAGTATCGCTCTTCTACTACCGCCTCGACTTTGGGTATTGCTCTTTTCGTGTCGGGTTTAGCAGTAGTTGCACGACAGTAAGGCACGGCAGTTCCGCCTATAACCGTTAGTACCGCCCCGATTGGGCGGTAGTACCACCTATAAGAAGTAGTACCGCTCTGGTCAGGCGGTAGTACCGCTACTGCATTACTGTCGCTGTTCTCTGCTCTGCCCTGCCTTCTTTGGTCCCGTGTTCTGCTCCTCTAGCGGCAGTACCGCTGGGGTGAGCGGTAGTACCGGCTATAAACGGTACTACCGCCCCAAGGTTCATGTTTTGTTGCTCTTTTTCCCTGCTTCTTCTGCCCGAGCGGTAGTACTGCTCATGGAGCGGTAGTACCGCTCGTGTGCGGGCTGAGCACATAATGGTTGGACTTTTCCCCCTCCCATAAAAGGGGGTCTTCTTCCCCAATGAAGCTTATCCTTTAAGCTCGTGTTCTTCCCCCATTGTTGACCTTCTTCAAGCTTGCTAACTCTCAATCCCTCCAATGATTCTTGCTAGTTCTTGAGGGAAAAGAGCGAGGAGATCTAGATCCGCGTTTCGACCAATCACTTTCTCCTCTAAGTGAGGGGAACCCCTTGGATCTAGATCTTGGAGTTCTTCGTGTTCTTCTTTCTTTCTTCCTCTCCTTTTCCTCCCTAGCATTAGTTGCTTGGGTGGGATTTGGGAGAGAAGGACTTGGGCACTCCGTGTGCCCTTACCATGGCATTTGGTGCATCGGTTTGAGTTCTCCACGTGATATGTGGAAGTTACAAGTTGAGAAGCTTATTACTCATGGGTGCTTGGTATCCTTGAGCTTGTTACTCTTGGGTGTTTGGACACACTAGAGCTTGTTCCTCTTGGGTGCCTTGGCGCCCTAGACGGTTGGTGTTGTTCGGAGCTCAATCATTGTGGTGTAAAGCTCCGGGCAAGCGTCGGGGTCTCCAATTACGTTGTGGAGATCGCCCCGAGCAATTTGACGAGTACCGGTGACCGCCCCCAAGGGTTGCCAAAGTGTACGGGTTCGGTGACCACCCCCAAGGGTCGCCATTTGTATGGGTTCGGTGATCGCCCTCAAGGGTCCCTTAGTGGAATCACGGCATCTTGCATTGTGCGAGGGCGTGAGGAGATTACGGTGGCCCTAGTGGCTTCTAGGGGAGCATTGTGCCTCCACACCGCTCCAAACGGAGATTAGCATCTGCAAGGGTGTGAACTTCGGGATACATCGTCGTCTCCGCGTGCCTCGGTTATCTCTTACCCGAGCCCTTTACTTAGCACTTTACTTTGTGATAGCCATATTGTTCTTTGTCATATATCTTGCTATCGCATAGTTGCTTATCTTGCTTAGCATAAGTTGTTGGTGCACATAGGTGAGCCTAGTTGTTTTAGGTTTTGTGCTTGACAAATTAACCGCTAAGTTTATTCCGCATTTGTTCAAGCCTAAACCGTAAGTATTTTAAATCGCCTATTCACCTGCCCCTCTAGGCGACATTCTCGATCTTTCAACAAGAAATCGTTGTACCCAAATTGCGAAGGTGACAAGAAAAAGCTGGGCACCACACTGGAATTGCTGCAATGGAAGGCAGAGAATGGTGTATCTGACAAGGGATTTGAAAAGTTACTGATAATGTTAAAGAAGATGCTTCCAAAGGACAACGAATTGCCCGAGAGTATGTACGAAGCAAAGAAGGCTACCTGCCCCCTAGGATTAGAGGTGCAGAAGATATATATACATGCCCTAATGATTGCATCCTCTACCGCGGTGAGTACGAGGATTTGAATGCATGCCCGGTATGTGGTGCATTGCGCTATAAGATCAGCCATGATGACCTTGGTGATGTCGAGGGCGAGCGCCCCAGGAAGAAGATACCTGCCAAGGTGATGTGGTATGCTCCTATAATACCACGGTTGAAACGTTTGTTCCAAAACAAAGAGCATGCCAAGTTGATGCGATGGCGCAGAGCAGACCATAAGAAAGACGGAAGTTGAGAGTAACCGCTGACGGGTCGCAGTGGAGAAAATTTGAGAGGAAGTGGAGGGACTTTGCAGATGATGCAAGAAACGTATGGTTTGGTCTAAGTGCAGATGGCATTAATCATTTTGGGGAGCAGAGCAGCAATCATAGAACCTGGCATGTGACTCTATGTATATATAACCTTCCTCCTTGGTTGTGCATGAAGCGGATGTACATTATGATGTTAGTTCTCATACAAGGCCCTAAGCAACCCGGCAACGACATTGATGTGTACCTAAGGCCATTAGTTGAAGAACTCTTACAACTGTGGAATGAAAAAGGTATATGTGCGTGGGATGAGGACAATCAGGAAGAATTTGACCTACATGAGTTGTTGTTCGTGACCATCAATGATTGGCATGCTCTCAGTAACAAGGGATACCGCGCATGCACGCACTATTTGGATGATACCGACAATATATATTTGGATAATTGTAAGAAGAATGTGTACCTGGGACATCGTCGATTTCTTCTGAGCAGGCATCCCATAAGAAAGGAAGACAAGCATTTCAAAGGTGAGGCGGATCATCGGACGAAGCCTCGCCACCATACTGGTGATTGATGACCCACAAGTGTAGGGGATCTATCGTAGTCCTTTTGATAAGTAAGAGTGTCGAACCCAACGAGGAGCAGAAGGAAATGATAAGCGGTTTTCATTAAGGTTTTCTCTGCAAGCACTGAAATTGTAGGTAATAGATAGTTTTGTGATAAGATAAATTGTAACGAGTAACGAACAATGAAAGTAAATAAAGTGCAGCAAGGTGGCCCAATCCTTTTTGTAGCAAAGGGCAAGCCTGGACAATTTCTTATAATGAGAAAAGAGCTCCCGATGACACATGGGAATTATTGTCAAGCTAGTTTTCATCACGCTCATATGATTCGCGTTCGGTACTTTGATAATTTGATATGTGGGTGGACCGGTGCTTGGCTGCTGCCCTTACTTGGACAACATCCCACTTATGATTAACCCCTATTGCAAGCATCCGCAACTACAAAAGAAGTATTAAGGTAAACCTAACCACAACATTAAACATATGGATCCAAATCAGCCCATGACGAAGCAACGCATAAACTAGGGTTTAAGCTTCTGTCACTCTAGCAACCCATCATCTACTTATTACTTCCCAATGCCTTCCTCTAGGCCCAAATAATGGTGAAGTGTCATGTAGTCGACGTTCACATAACACCACTAGAGGAAAAGATAACATACATCTCATCAAAATATCGAACGAATACCAAATTCACATGACTACTAATAGCAAGACTTCACCCATGTCCTCAAGAACAAACGTAACTACTCACAAAGCATATTCATGTTCATAATTAGAGGAGTAATAATATGCATTAAGGATCTGAACATATGATCTTCCACCAAGTAAACCAATTAGCATCAACTACAAGGAGTAATCAACACTACTAGCAACTCACAGGTACCAATTTGTGGTTTGGATACAAGAGATGAACTAGAGTTTTGAGAGGAGATGGTGCTATTGAAGATGTTGATGGAGATTGAACCCCTCCCGATGAGAGGATCGTTGGTGATGACGATGGTGATGATTTCCCCCTCCCGGAGGGAAGTGTCCCCGGCAGAACAGCTCTGCAGGAGCTCTAGATTGGTTCTGCCAAGGTTCCGCTTCGTGGTGGCGGAGTTTCGTCCCGTAAGCTTGCCCACGATTTTTTCCAGGGTAAAAGCTTTCATATAGCAGAAGATAGACACCGGAGGGCCACCAGGGGGCCCAGGAGACAGGGGGCGCGCCCAGTAGGGGTGGGCGCGTCCCCACCCTCCTAGCCAGGGTGTGGGCCCCCTAAGGTGTTTCTTCCGCTCAATAATTCTTATTAATTCCAAAATAAGTTTCGTGGAGTTTCAGGATTTTTGGAGCAGTGCAGAATAGGTTTCCAATGTTTGCTCCTTTTCGGCTGAATGCCATTGCAAGCATTCCCCTCTTCATGGTAAACCTTGTAAAATAAGAGAGAATAGCCATAAGTATTGAGATATAATGTGTAATAACAGCCCATAATGCGATAAATATTGATATAAAAGCATGATGCAAAATGGACGTATAAACTCCCCCAAGCTTAGACCTCGCTTGTCCTCAAGCGGAAGCCGAAATCGAAAAATATGTCCACATGTTTAGAGACAGAGGTGTCGATAAAAATAAATACAAACATGAGGGCATCATGATCATTCTTATAACAGCAACATAAATAGATTTTATCATATGATTTCTTATGCTCAAGTAACGATCAATTCACAATGTCAAGCATGGTTCAGAAACTTCATTGGAAGCTAACAAACTATAATCTCAGTCATTGAAGCAATTTATCATAACATCAGAAAGAGTCAAGAATAGAGATTTTCAGCAAGTCCACATACTCAACTATCATGTAATCTTCTACAATTGCTAACACTCACGCAATACTTGTGGCTATGGAGTTTCAGCCGGACACTGAGAAAGATAGGGGCTTATTGTGTTGCCTCCCTATGTATTCACCTTTAGGTGATGTCAACAATAATAATCCATGCTAACTTACATCCAATTGGATATATATATCATGATCTTTCAAACACAAGGAGCTTGCCAAATGATAAAATGAAAAAGGGAAAGGTGAAGATCACCTTGACTCAAGCATAATGCAAAAACATAAAGTAAAAGATAGGCCCTTCGCAGAGGGAAGCAGAGGTTGTCATGTGCTTTTAGGGTTGGATGCATAAAATCTTAATGCAAAAGAACGTCACTTTATATTGCCCCTTGTATGTTGACCTTTATTATGCAGTATGTCGCTTTTATTGCTTCCACAAAAAGATTGTATAAAGCTTATTTTCTCTGCACTAATAAGTCATACATATTTAGATAGCAATTTTTATTGCCTGCAACATGACAACTTACTTGAAGGATCTTACTCAATCCATAGGTAGGTATGGTGGACTCTCATGGCAAAACCGGGTTTAAGGATATTTGGAAGCACAAGTAGTATCTCTACTTAGTGCAAGGAATTTGGCTAACATGAGGGGGAAAGACAAGCTCAACATGTTTGGAAGGTCTATGACAATATACTTTAACTGAGATGTGGGAAAACATAAACCATTACGTTGTCTTCCTTGTCCAAGATTAACTCCTTTAGCATGTCATACTTAATGAGAGCTTCACAATCATAAAAGATGTCCAAGATTATATATTTGTATGTGAACCTCTCTTTCCTTATTACTTCCTATTAATTGCAACGATGACCAAAACAATGTTTATCAACTCTCAACAACTTTTATTCCTCATACTTTCTATGTGTGAAGTCATCACTAACCATAAGATCAATACGAACTCTTTTATTCTCTACTTTCTCAAGATCATAGCAAGATAGCAAAGCCCTTGACTCAACACTAATCTTTATTATAGATAGCTCACAGACTCGATTACATAAAGATATCACAAAGCAAAACTCAAAACTACTTGATATCAAAACTTCAATCTACTAGATCAAGATACTACTAAAAGGATCGAACTAAATAAAACGGCAAAGATAGGAGTGTGATGGTGATACGATACCGGGGCACCTCCCCCAAGCTTTGCAGTTGACAAGGGGAGTGCCCATACCCATGTGATTATGTCCTTGGAGGTGGTGAAGTAGGAGTTGTTGATGAAGTAGGCTTACCGTCCATCTTCCAGGGCATAGGCTCACCATCATAGAAGGATGATCTAGTCTCCGGGATCCTTAAATCTGCAGCCAAACTCATTCTCTTGAATCTATATTCATACTCATAGTTCTGGTTTTGCAGGTCATAGATCTGGGCTTGGAGGTGCTCGATTTTCTCTTGAAGCTTGAAGATGGTCTCCTCAATGACTCTTGGAATCTAGTTTGTGGTTGTTGGTGAACTCCGTGATCATCATCTGATTGGCGTTGAGGCCACGCTCCACCATCCCTTGGCACTTGAAAACTTGCTGCTCCACGGCTTCGAGCTTTGTCTCCACGCTTCCGGTACGCCTTGGTCCATCCACATCGCGGATGTGCAGCACCCCCTCACGCATCTCAATGGTTTGAGGGTGTTGCAACACCTCCACGAGATAGGGGTTGAATACCCTCTTGAAAAATTTGTCCTTGGGAGCGCTTGGAGACGTCATGATGCTCTAGATCTGAAACAGAAACAGCTCGAAACGAAAACAGAGGATATTTGCGTGATACGGTGGTCAAAACCTTCGGGAGTTTATATAATGATTTTTTACCGACCAAAATGCGTAACATGCAAGAAAACGGAGTCCGGGAGGCACACGAGGTGTCCACGAGACAGGGGGCGTGCCCAGTAAGGGTGGGCGCGCCCTCCTCCCTCGTGGAGGCCTCGTGTCCTTCCCGGACTACTTCTTTCTTCCTAAAATTCTTAAATGTTCCAAAACTGATAAAAATTGCCATTAGAATTGTTTTGGAGTCGGTTTACTTACCGTACCACATACCTATTCCTTTTTGGAGTCTGGAACGTTCTGGAAAGTATCCCTTATGTATTCCTCCGGGGTTACGGTTTCAATAATATTAGTTTCAACATTGATAGGATTACCTGAGATATAATGTTTAATTCTTTGACCGTTCACCACCCTCGGACTTGTGCCTTCGAAGTTGTTGAGTTTTATGGCACCAGAACAATAGACCTCCTCGCTAACGTAAGGACCTTCCCATTTAGAGATAAGTTTTCCTGCAAAAAATCTTAAACGAGAGTTGAATAATAACACATAATCACCTACGTTAAACTCACGTTTTGTATCCTTTTGTCATGCCAGCGTTTGACTTTTTCTTTTAATAGGTTGGCATTCTCATAGGCTTGGGTTCTCCATTCATCAAGTGAGGTAATGTCAAACAACCTCTTCTCACCGGCAAGTTTGAAGTCATAGTTGAGCTCTTTGATAGCCCAATATGCTTTATGTTCAAGTTCTAGAGGTAAATGACAAGCTTTTCCATAAATCATCTTATATGGAGACATACCCATAGGATTTTTGTATGCAGTTCTATAGGCCCATAATGCATCATCAAGTTTTTTGGACCAATTCTTTCTAGATCTATTGACAATCTTTTGCAAAATTAATTTGAGCTCTCTATTGCTCAACTCTACTGCGGATGATAAGGAGATGCGATTCTATGATTAACATCATACTTAGCAAGCATCTTACGGAAAGCACCATGAATAAAATGTGAACCACCATCAGTCATAAGATATCTAGGAACTCCAAACCTCGGAAAAATAACTTCTTTAAGCATTTTAATAGAAGTGTTATGATCAACACTACTAGTTGGAATAGCTTCTACCCACTTAGTAACATAATCAACAGCAACTAAAATATGTGTGTAACCATTGGAGGCAGGAAAAGGTCCCATATAATCGAAGGCCCAAACATCAAATGGTTTAATAACAAGAGAATAATTCATAGGCATTTCTTGACGTCTACTAATATTACCAATTCTTTGACATTCATCACAAGATAAGACAAACTTACGAGCATCTTTGAAGAGAGTAGGCCAATAAAAACCAGTTTGCAGTACCTTATGTGCAGTTCTATCTCCAGCATGGTGTCCTCCATATGATTCAGAGTGACACTTGCGTAGGATCATTCTGTTCATGCTCGGTACACAACGCCTAATAACACCATCTACTCCTTCTTTATAAAGGTGTGGGTCATCCCGTATAATGTCTTAAATCATAAAAGAACCTTTTCTTTTGCTGGTATGTGAAACTAGGAGGTATAAATTTAGCAACAATGTAATTAGCATAATCAGCATACCAAGGAGCAGTACGAGAAGCATTAACGACCGCTAATTGTTCATCAGGAAAGCTATCATCAATAGGCAGTGGGTCATCAAGAACATTCTCTAACCTAGACAAGTTGTCTGCAACGGGGTTCTCAGCTCCCTTTCTATCAATAATATGCAAATCAAATTCTTGGAGCACGAGAACCCATCTAATGAGTCTAGGCTTAGCACCTTTCTTTTCCATAAGATATTTAATAGCAGCATGATCAGTGTGAATAGTAACTTTGGAATCAACAATATAAGGTCTAAACTTATCACATGCAAACACAACTGCTAACAATTCTTTTTCAGTAGTAGCATAATTTCTCTGGGCAGTATCAAGAGTCTTACTAGCATACTGGATAACATTCAATTTCTTATCAACTCTTTGCCCAAGAACAGCACCTACAGCATAATCACTAGCATTACACATAATTTCAAAAGGTAAATTCCAATCAGGTGGCTAAATAATAGGTGCAGTGATCAAAGCTTTCTTAAGTATTTCAAATGCTTCTACACAATCATCATCAAAGACAAAAAGGAATATCTTTTTGCAATAAATTAGTCAAAGGCCTAGAGATTTTAGAAAAGTCCTTAATGAACCTCCTATAAAAACCGGCATGACCAAGGAAACTTCTTATACCTTTTATGTCCTTGGGACATGGCATCTTTTCAATAGCATCAACTTTGGCTTTATCAACTTCAATACCTCTCTCAAAAATCTTATGCCCCAAAACAATGCCTTCATTAACCATAAAGTGACACTTTTCCCAATTCAGGACGAGACTAGTGTCTTCGCATCTCTGCAAAACTCGATCAAGGTTGCTCAAGCAATCATCAAAAGAGGATCCATAAACGGAGAAATCATCCATGAATACCTCACAAATCTATTCACAAAAGTCAGCGAATATAGCCATCATACATCTTTGAAAGGTAGCAGGTGCATTACATAAACCAAAAGGCATACGTCTATAAGCAAAAGTACCGAAAGGGCAAGTAAAAGTAGTTTTTGATTGATCCCCCGCTGACGCTGGTAATTGAGAGAAACCAGAATAACCATCTAAAAAGCAGAAATGTGTGTGTTTGGATAGTCTCTCTAGCATTTGGTCAATAAATGGTAAAGGGTAATGATCTTTCTTAGTAGCTTTATTTAATTTATGGAAATCATTTACCATCCTATAACCTGTAATAATTCTTTGCGAGACCAATTCATCTTTATCATTAGGAACGACAGTAATACCTTCCTTTTTAGGAACACAATGGACAGGGCTTACCCAATCACTATCAGCAATGGGATAAATTATACCTGCCTCAAGGAGCTTTAGTATCTCCTTTCTTACCACTTCTTTCATCTTAGGATTCAATCGTCGTTGAGGATCTCTAACTGGTTTAGCATCGGCCTCCAAATTAATTTTGTGTTGGCATAACGTGGGACTGATGCCCTTAAGATCATCCAGAGTATATCCTATAGCAGCGCGGTGCTTCTTCAGAGATTTCAATAATCTTTCTTCTTCTTGCTCTGAAAGGTTAGCACTGATAACAACATGATATATTTTCTTTTCATCAAGATAAGCCTACTTAAGATTATCAGGTAATGGTTTGAGTTCAAACACGGGATCACCCTTGGGTGGAGGGGCATCCCCAAGAATTTCAACAGGAAGGTTGTGTTTCAGCATAGGTTCCTGTTTAAGGAACACTTCATCTATTTCCCTTCTTTCCTTCATAAACATATTATTTTCATGGTCTAGCAGATATTGTTCTAACGGATCAGTAGGAGGCACGGCAGTAGAAGCAAGACCAATAATCTCATCCTTACTAGGTGATTCTCTATCACGAGGTTGTCTACGAAACTTAGCAAAATTAAATGCATGAGACATACCCTCTAAGCCAATTGTGACAGTATCCTTTTCACAATAAATCCTAGCATTAACTGTATTTAAGAAGGGTCTACCAAAAATAATGGGACAAAAGTCATCTTGTGGGGAACTAAGAACAAGAAAATCAGCAGGGTATTTAACCTTCCTACACAAGACTTCAACATCTCTAACAATCCCAACTGGTGAAATAGTGTCTCTATTGGCAAGCTTGATAGTAACATCAATACCTTCCAACTTAACGGGTGCAATATCATGCATAATTTCTTTATATAAGTCATAGGGTATTTCACTAGCACTAGCACCCATATCACATAAGCCATGATAACAATAATCTCATGATAACAATGATCTCCTATTTTAACAGAAATAACAGGCATGCCTACCACAGGTCTATGTATCTTAGTATCTGGTCTAACAATATTAGCAGTCTCACCATAGAAATAAATAACATGCCCATCTAAATCATCATCCAAGAGATCTTTAACCATAGCAATACTAGGTTCAACTTTGATTTGCTCAGGAGGTGTATAAGTCCTAGTATTACTCTTACGAACAACAGTCGAAGTTTTAGCATGATCCTTTATCCTAACAGGAAAAGGAGGTTTCTCAACATAAGTAGTAGGAACAATAGGATCATTATAGGTGACAGTCTTTTCTTCAACTGTAATAGGTGCGATTACTTTTACTTCAATGGGAGGATTATATTTAAACCACTTCTCCTTAGGGAGATCAACGTGAGTAGCAAAAGATTCGCAAAAAGAAGCTACTATCTCAGAGTCAAGTCCATATTTAGCGCTAAATCCACGAAAAGCATCGGTATCCATAAAAGATTTAACACAATGAAACTTAGGTGTCATACCTGACTCCTTACCATCGTCGGAACCCCAATCTTCAAAGTTGCGTTTAATTATTTCCAATAAGTCCCATTTGAATTCAATAGTCTTCAGCATATAAGAACCAGCATAGGAAGTATCGAGCATGTTGCGATCATTGAGAGAAAGCCGAGCATAAAAATTTTGAATAATCATTTCTCGGGAGAGCTCATGATTGGGGCATGAATATAACATTGACTTAAGCCTCCCCCAAGCTTGAGCGATGCTTTCTCCTTCGCGAGGCTAGAAATTATATATGTAATTATGATCACGATGAACAAGATGCATAGGATAGAACTTCTGGTGAAATTCCAACTTCAATCGTTTATAATTCCAAGATCTCGTATCATCACATAGCCTATACCATGTCAATGCATCTCCCTTAAAAGATAAAGGGAAGACCTTTCTTTTGACAACATCATCAGGAATACCTGCAAGCTTAAATAATCCACAAACTTCATCCACAAAGATAAGGTGTAAATCGGGATGCAATGTTCCATCTCCTGCAAATGGATTAGCTAGCAGTTTCTCTATCATACCCGAAGGAATCTCAAAGTAAATAATTTCAAAAAGTTCAGTAGGTTGAGGAGCAACTCTTTGCTCTTCTGGTCGGGGTGAAGATACCCCGAACAAGCCCCTCAAAGGATTAGTTTCCATAGTGACAAGTAACAGAAAATTTCAGCACACTATATAAATGTTTCCTTACCAAGTTCCACTCACCAAAAGTACTACACTCCCCGGCAACGGCGCCAGAAAAGAGTCTTGATGACCCACAAGTGTAGGGGATCTATTGTAGTCCTTTCAATAAGCAAGAGTGTCGAATCCAACGAGGAGCAGAAGGAAATGATATGCGGTTTTCAATAAGGTTTTCTCTGCAAGCACTGAAATTGTAGGTAATAGATAGTTTTGTGATATGATAAATTGTAACGAGTAACGAGCAACGAAAGTAAAATAAAGTGCAGCAAGGTGGCCCAATCCTTTTTGTGGCAAAGTACAAGCCTGGACAATTTCTTATAATGAGAAAAGAGCTCCCGAGGACACATGGGAATTATCGTCAAGCTAGTTTTCATCACGCTCATATGATTCGTGTTTGGTACTTTGATAATTTGATATGTGGGTGGACTGGTGCTTGGCTACTACCCTTACTTGGACAAGCATCCCACTTATGATTAACCCCTATTGCAAGCATCCGCAACTACAAAAGAAGTATTAAGGTAAACCTAACGACATCATTAAACATATGGATCCAAATCAGCCCCTAACGAAGCAACGCATAAACTAGGGTTTATGCTTCTGTCACTCTAGCAACCCATCATCTACTTATTACTTCCCAATGTCTTCCTCTAGGCAAAAACAATGGTGAAGTGTCATGTAGTCGACGTTCACATAACACCACTAGAAGAAAAGACAACATACATCTCATCAAAATATCGAACGAATACCAAATTCACATGACTACTAATAGCAAGACTTCACCCATGTCCTCAGGAACAAACGTAACTACTCACAAAGCATATTCATGTTCATAATCAGAGGAGTAATAATATGCATTAAGGATCTGAACATATGATCTTCCACCAAGTAAACCAATTAGCATCAACTACAAGGAGTAATCAACACTACTAGCAACTCATAGGTACCAATTTGTGGTTTGGATACAAGATTGGTACAAGATATGAACTAGGGTTTTGAGAGGAGATGGTGCTGGTGAGGATGTTGATGGAGATTGACCCCTCCCGATGAGAGGATCATTGGTGATGACGATGGTGATGATTTCCCCCTCCCGGAGGAAAGTGTCCCCGATAGAACAGCTCTGCCGGAGCTCTAGATTGGTTCCGCCTCGTGGCGGCGGAGTTTCGTCCCGTAAGCTTGCCCACGATTTTTTCCAGGGTAAAAGCCTTCATATAGCAGAAGATAGACGCCGGAGGGCCACTAGGGGGCCCATGAGACAGGGGGCGCACCCCCACCCTCCTGGCCAGGGTGTGGGCCCCCTGAGGTGTTTCTTCCGCTCAATAATTCTTATTAATTCCAAAAATAAGTTTCGTGGAGTTTCAGGATTTTGGAGTAGTGCAGAACAGGTTTCCAATGTTTGCTCCTTTTCCAGCCAGAATTCCAGCTGCCGGCATTCCCCCTCTTCATGGTAAACCTTATAAAATAAGAGAGAATAGCCATAAATATTGAGATATAATGTGTAATAACAGCCCATAATGCGGTAAATATTGATATAAAAGCATGATGCAAAATGGACGTATCAGTGATGATGTACATGATATGGTCAAGGATTTAAAGGTAATCTTTGGAAAGGGTCTTGGCGGAAAATCTGTTCCGAATGACGCTGACGGGCGCGCACCCATGTGGAAGAAGAAATCTATATCAATATTGGAAAGACCTAGAGGTCCGCTCTGCAATCGACGTGATGCACGTAACAAAGAATCTTTGCGTGATCCTGCTTGGCTTTTTGGGCATGTATGGGAAGAAAAAAGATACACCGGAGGCACGGGAGGACTAGCAACGTATGCACGGAAAAGATGGCATACATCAAGGTCATGCCAGCTATACTCTTACTAAAGAAGAGAAGGAAATCTTCTTTGAATGCCTGCTCAGTATGAAGGTCCCGTGTGGCTTCTCGTCGAATATAAAGGGAATAATAAATATGTAGAGAAAAAGTTCCAGAACCTAAAGTCTCATGACTACCACGTGATTATGATGCAACAGCTTCTGGTTGCATTGAGGGGTCTTCTATCGAAAAACTAGATTAGCCATTGTGAAGCTATGTGCATTCCTCAATGCAATCTCTCAGAAGGTAATCGATCCGGAAATCATACCAAGGTTAGAGAATGATTTGGTGCAATGTCTTGTCTGTTTCGAGTTGGTGTTCCCACCATCCTTCTTCAATATCATGACACACGTCCTAGTTCACCTATGCGAAGAGATTGCCGTTCTGAGTCCTATATTTCTACACAATATGTTCCTCTTTGAGAGGTTCATGGGAGTCTTAAAGAAATATGTTCATAACCGTGCTAGGCCAGAAGGAAGCATCTCCAAGGGCCATGAAAATGAGGAGGTCATTGAGTTTTGTGTGACTTTATTCCTGACCTTAAGCCGATTGGTGTTCCTGAATCATGGCATAAGGGCAGACTAGGTGGAAATGGCACGCTAGGACCGAAACAAATAATATGCATGGACGGGTATTCTCTCACTCAAGCACACTACACAGTTTTACAAAATTCCGCCTTGGTGGCTCAGTGTATCGAGGAACACAAGAATATTCTACGCTCAAAACACCCGGAGTAGTCTGACGACTGGATTACACGTGAACAAACGGGACTTTTGCCGGTTGGTTGCAGACACGTGCCATGCATGACGACGTTGTTGAAGATGACTTGTACTTGTTGTCCCAATTACCATCTTCGAATATAGTGACTTTCAAAAGGTACGAGATAAATGAGAATACATTTTACACGATCGCCCAAGATAAAAAGAGCACCAACCACATAGTGGTGTCCGCTTTGATGCAACGACTAAGAGGGGAAATGACACATATTATGGTTACATAGAGGAGATATGGGAACTTGACTATGGACGTGGTTTGAAGATCTCTTTGTTTTGGTGAAAATGGGTCAATCTGACACGAGGCGGGGTAACGGAAGACCCGCAGTACGGAATGACAACAGTGGATCTCAACAATCTTGCGTACGCAGACGAACCATTCGTCCTAGCCAATGATGTGGCGCAGGTTTTCTATGTGAAGGACATGTCTACCAACCTAAGAAAAAAAGATAAGGAAGCGAATACATCATACGATGAACCAAAGCACCACATAGTTCTTTCAGGCAAAAGAAACATCGTGGGAGTGGATAGAAGACAAACATGTAATAAGATTATGAAAAGTTTCATGAAATTTTTCCCTTCAAAGTGAATATTGACCTGAGCATCTAGTTAAATGATGAAGATTGTCCATGGTTACGGCGCAAAGGGACACACGCGAAGAAAAAGTTTTACATGAATCTTTGTAATAGTTAGGGTGCTTATGTGTTTTCGCATTTGAAAGGTGTACCTACGTGCTTCGGACAAACGTCATCAATTTTCAATCCTTTCCGACTTCATTTGCTATTTTTCATGCATTTTTTTTTGAGCTAAATGACCCTGAATTGAAAAGCAGTACAAATGAACTCTGAAAAGGTTGAAAGTTGGCATGGTATCATCATTTCACCCACATACCATGTGCTAAAATTTTGATAGGGCTACGGCAAAAACTGGATGCACTTCGTGTACAAAATGGACAATCTCTTTCGAAGTATCGGGGTTTCGAACGAAAACTCATGTGTTATACAAAGGCATTTCATTTTTTAAACTTATTTCAACTCTAGACTTTTTGTGCGTTCATTATGCACCATTCAAAGCCATGTCATCAATTTTCAACCATTTCCGACTTCATTTGCTATTTTTCATGCATTTACTGATTTTTTGAGCTAAATGACCCTGAAATTGAAAAGCAGTACAAATGAACTCCGAAAATGTTGAAAGTTGGCATGGTATCATCATTTCACCCACATACCATGTGCTAAAAAGTTGAGAGGCCATTCTTTGATGATTTTTAGCTGAAACTTTGGTGAGGTTCTGGCCTGATTTTACGCGACCCATTTGGCTTTCATTAGGCATGTGCATATTCTATGATGATTTTTAGTGTTATGAAAGATAATTTCAAAACTTAAGATTTTTTTAGAACTCGGTTGCTTATATTAAAATTCCCCAAAGCACCGAGCACCGCCACCACCACCAGGCATCGCCTCTACCCGGTGTCCCCCTCCTTCACCTTGGTGTATGCCTACTTTGGCCTCAGAGCTCCACGTGGATTGACGGCGATGGCTAAATCAGGTACAACTTTCGGATCCATGCTCCTCCACTTTCAGGAGGTGGCCATCAAACCATAGTAATGCCATGCTCAGGGAAATGTCCTCTGGTGGTGACAATTTTGCTAGATAATGGTCTCTTTACAGACAATTTAGTTAGCTATAATGACCAATCATGGTGGCAATTTGGTTAGCTAGGCGAGCCTTCTGGTGGTCTTTTTAGGGTTTCCAAAACTTTCTCGTTCACCAAAACTTTTTTGGGTTTCTTCCGAAAGACTTTTGGTTCTCTCTCCAAAAAAATTATATATTTCTCAAACTTTTTATCAACAAATTTCTCTCAAGCTCCTAAAACTTCTAGTACTCAACAAATTGGCGAACCCTAAGTGTGTGACCCCACTGGTTCAGTAAAGTGCAGACATGACCCAGAACTATTCCGGTCAGTATTCAATAGCGGAACCATGGACATCCATATTGATCCCTACACCCACACGAATTATTATCGAGTGAACTTTTTGTTTTCGCACACAATTCCATTTGCTTCATGATATAACAAAACAAGAGACGAGACTTGTCGATATCTATCTGAAGCAACTCTTGATCACTATACCAAGTTATCCTCGTTACCGGGTTTTTTCCTTTTCTCGTTTCCATATTGTAGCATCCCTGTGATCATATCACGCTGTGTATGGATAGACGATGGTGGATTCCAAAAAACTGAGAGGGGCCAAATAATATATCTCCATCATCAGAGGAGAAAATCCAATCTTGAGCTACCATGTCTCTCGGCACAAATTATCGATGCACTTGAAAGTTGTCGTTATAATCACCCTGTTACGGGTAACGGTTGACAAACCCCAAAGTACATCGTCTGACATGAAGGTTCTTTGCACTCTCATGGTCTAAGGAAGTGAGTATGCGTGAACATCTGAATGAAAGCACTAATAACATGTGACAATGTGATGTCATAGCATTATCATTTGATTGGTTCTATTCAACATCATTGTTCCGAGAACAACGTGATCTCATTGATATCGGCATCCTTGTTACTTTAACAATGCCCTATGATCAGGAAAACATGACCATCATGCAACACCTGAGCTAGTCTTAGAGGCTAGACAAGGAACCTAGTATTGTGTTTATGTTTCCACACACGCTAAAGGGTTTTCCTCCGAACCTCGTTTATATGAAGATGCAAGAACCATTACAATTATAACACAAAAAATAAACATTCATTACAAACATGGAAATATATAATAATATTTATTATTGCCTCTAGGGCGTATTTCCAACATATATAATATCAACAAAATTAACATAGTCCGGCATAAGCACGAGATATTTCATTTTCACGTGTTAGTATTATCTTTATCGCACTTTTACCTAGTGGACAATTACTATTGGCGAAACTATGCATCCTGGTCTGGTTCTTTGCATAAAACACTTCCCGGAACTTTTATAAGTACTCTTATTTTTAGTTATTATTTATTGCCAAAATACAAAATACTTCCTATAATTTTATATGAGTCAATTACACCATAGGTGTCTAAACTTGGCAAGAGAATTCACTTTGGTGCTGAAACTTGTGGCATACAGATATGTGGTGACAGAACTTGGCTTCGTGGTGCATATATGGTCAGAATCGGGTTTGCATACGTACTGAGCGCTGACGAGGCGTGCCAGCGAGGCGTGGGGCCCTTGGTCAGTGGCTGGAAAGCGTGGGCAGAGGCGTGTGGCCTGTCTATTTGCGGCGAACCCCTTGGAAGTTTTGTTTTTGACACGAAAAAACCCTGCAGGGGCTGGATTAGTGAACCAAAACCCTGCCTCTTCGACTGCCTCGCCTCGAGCTCTCCTCCTGATCGATCGTAAGCGACAACGGCGGCGGTTGGGGCGACGGCATTGGTCGGCGGCTTCGACGACGATGGAGCCCCGTCGGCTAGATCCAGGGGACCAGCCCCTGTATATGGTGTGCATGCCCTTGATTTTTCTCTCTGCCACCTCTCACGCCCCTGTTTATGCTAGGGTTTTTGTTAGGTCTTGATTTTCGTCTGTGGGTGCTTGTTTAAAGGCGAGTTGTATGAAACCCCCTTCACATTCATCCGTAGTGCCACTTCTGTACATGGTTTCTCCTGGGTTAAAAAGGGCTCTGCTTCGTGAACGTGAATATTGAGATATGCCTCAGAAATTAGCCAACCATTGTACAAGATTGTTAGTACATGTTTGCTCCTGTGAAAACATAGGATGTGGGTACAGAAGTTTGTAATTTTCATGAACTATACTTAACTGAATTTTTCGGCAGTAGCTAACTGAATTTTTCGGCAGTAGCTACCTGAATTTCTGAATTTTTGGACAATAGCTAACTAAACTTTTGGACAGTAGCTAACTGAATATTTGGACAGTGGTTGTGGGTACAGTAGTTCATTTTTCAAAGTTAGGAAATTTGTGACACTTAAATTGTGTACTGAAGCAACATCTTCAGGATGTGCTGATGAGGAAATGGAGGAAGAAGATGAAAATGGTGCAGCAGATTTACACACAGATGAGGAATTCTATAACAGTGGTTATGATATAATGGATGGGGATGATGATCTGTTTGAGGAACATGTTGACAAGGAGGTGGATGATCACAGAGAAAAGGTTTATACATGTGACTATGAAACAGAGCTAGCAGAAGATGCTCTAGATGATCCAACCATAATGTTATCCAAAGAAGAGAGGGACAAACTCAAGTACAACTTCAAGGCTTTCAATCCAGAAACTAATTTGAATGCCCCTGTATTCAGATTAGGTATGGTGTTTGGTACTGTTGAAGAGTTGAGGCATGCTATTACCGCTTATAGCATTAGAAACAGAGTTGCAATCAAAAAGACAAGAAACACATCAACTACAGTAGAAGCAGTATGCATTGATAATTGCCCATGGTATTTGAAAGCAGGGATGGATAACAGGAAAATTAGCTTTGTGATCAAGAAATACAGTGATCAGCACACATGCCCTAAGACATGGAAACTGAAGGGTCTGACAACCAAAAAATTCAGAGATGAATTTAGGGGCAATGAGAAGATGCCACTACAGAAATTTGAGGAGAAGGTTCAACAGGAGTACAATCTAATTCCAAGTAGGAGCAAACTAGGAAGGGCTAGAAGAGGATCAGTAAAGCAGATCAGACGTGAGGATGATGACCAATATAAGATGTTATGAGATTATGGAGAGGAGTTGAGGCAAACAAACCCTGGCAACAAGTTTTACCTTTGCACAAAGGAGATCTTTGATGAAAATACCAAGGAGACAAAAGAACATTTCTCAACTTTGTACTGGTCATTGGATGCATGCAAGAGAGGTTTGTTGAACATACCTTTTGCTTATCACTCATGATTGTGTATACTTGCATTGTTTATGTGTTCTCAAGGGTCTTATAGCTGCAGTTGCAAAGGTGTGGCCAGATGCTGAACATAGGTTCTGTGTCAGGCATATATATCAGAATTTCCACAAGCTTCATCAGGGGGAGCAACTAAAGAACAATATGTGGGCTATTGCAAGAGCCACAAACACTCCAACATACACCAGAGCAATGGAGAAGATGAAGGCAGACAGTGTACCTGCATACAAATGGGTTGAGAAATGGGCACCAATAACATGGATTAAAGCTTTTTAAATCCTTTTCCAAGGTGTGACATCCTGCTCCATAACATGCCTGAAGTATTTAACAGGTAATCATGTAGTGCACTTCAAATTAAGCATTTCTGTGTTGTGCTTTTCAGAACTAGTAAATGCACCGATGTGTTGAATGCACTAAACTAACAAGTTTTTAAATTTCAAATGACAGTTGGATTTTTCCATCCATAGAACTTCCTACTTTCTCCATGGTGGACAATATAATCAGCAAGATCGCAACAAGCCTATACTATAAGAAGAAGGAAGTTGCAGAAGATAGGGAATGAAGTATGAGATTGTGCCCAAAAATTCAGAAAAAGCTGGACAAGTACACTGATTGGGCTGCAAACTACATGGTCTTTGGAGCTGGTCAGAAGGTGTCCAAGGTTGTGTCAATGAACCACTCGTACATAGTGGACTTGGAAATGGAAACGTGTCACTGCAAAAGATGGGACCTATTCGGCATTCCTTGTCACCATGCTATTGCTTGTGCTAGAAATGAGAGAATTGATCCTACAAGCTTGGTGCATGAGTGCTACTCAATAGGGACACACAAAAAGGCCTATGCTTTCAATGTAAAGCCAGTGAGGGACCAAGAGCATTGGACTAAGATGCATGGCATTGATGTACATCCACCTGTGTACACTAAGGTAATGGGCAGACCAAGGAGGAGCAGAAAGAAAGATCTAGAGGAGAAGTTGATGAAAGAAGGTGGGAAGAAGCTGACAAAGCATGGTGTAACCATGCACTGATTTCTTTCTAGAAGTGCAGATCGCAACAAGAAAGGCCACAAGAAGTGGGAGGAGACCAATGGAGATGCACCTCAACCTACAAATATTGCAGACGATGAAGAAGAGGTGTATGATGATCCTACAATCATTTCTGTAAGTTGAAACATGATGATGAACTCACTTTGCTTCTACATTGTACACTTGGCAACATACACTAACATGTCATTCTACTTTGTTTAGAACATAATGCCACACATAGTCCATGCACGGATCCATGTCAAACCCCAGGGTCCATGGTGTATCTCATGCAACAAATGGTAGACTTCTCTTGACCATGCTATTTTTTTGGTTTCTGCATGTTTGTTTGAATGTCGTGCTTTTTGGTCCACTTAGGAGAGGAGAGCATACCAACCAAGCATGGATCATGGACCTCTTCTAGAATCAACATTTGTTGCACAAGCAAGAAATGAAATACCCCCGCCCAGGGTTACAACTACTATGTCAAGTGGTAGGGTTAGAAGAAGAGGAGTCACTGAGCATACCAACCAAGCATGGATCATGGACCTCTTCCAGAATCAACATTTGTTGCACAAGCAAGAAATGAAATACCCCCGCCCAGGGTTACAACTACTATGTCAAGTGGTAGGGTTAGAAGAAGAGGAGTCACTAAAGACATACCAGAAGATGTACCACAGTCAAGCAACCAAGCTGCTGCAATTTCAAGAGGAAGAAAGAGAAGAGCCGCTGGAGTTGGTGGAGCAGCTGGCAGGGGAGGTAGAGGAGCTGGTGGAGTAGCTAGCAGGGGAGGTAGAGAAGCTGGTGGAGCAGCTACTAGGGGAGGAAGGGGTTTTGGAACAACACACAACAGAGGTGGAAGGGAAGCTAGAGGATCAGCTAGCAGAGCAGGCAGAGGAGCAACCAACCAAGGAGCTGGAAGAGGAGCTGGGGAAGAATATACCAAACCAAGTGTTGGGTTGTGGAACCTTATATTTGGACCAAATTTAGAAAGTTCTTATGTGCAAGCAGAAGAGGAGCCAGTCACACAAAATGCACCAGAAGAAGAGTGGTTTGATGATTTCCAAACCTTATAGATCACAATGCAAAGTGAATTAGTTCATGTTATAAGACATGTTATAAGACTAATTTCCCTTTTGTTTATGTTGTAATGTGAGGATCTGAACATGTGTTTTGCTGCTCTATTTAATTAGACTTGTATGAAGTAACCTGAGGTTGGACAAACTAATGTTTTGATGCTATCAAGTTTGAAATTCTCCTGTCAAAAACTGATGTTTTTTTGTTTCCATGTCACTGACAAAAATGCATTTTCCGAATTTTTGCTATCAAAAACTGTATGTGCAATCTCCAGAACAAAATTATGCTTATGCTTTTCTCTGAAATTGTACTAAGTACAACTGAATTTTTGCTGTCAAAAACTGCATACAAAAGTTGCATTTTATGCATTTGTACTAACTGAAATTTTGCTGTCAAAAATTGTATATGACATCTCCAGAACAAACGGATGCCTATGCTTTTTCTTTGAATTTATAGTGAGCAAATTTTTTGATGTTTTTTGTTTCCTGTGTTACTGACACAAATGCATTTTCTGAAGTTTTGCTATCAAAAACAGTATGTGCAATCTCCGGAACAAAATTAAGCTTATGCTTTCTCTGAAATTGTACTGAGTAAAACTGAATTTTTGCTATCAAAAACTGCATACACAAATTGCATTTTCTGAATTTGTACCGACTGAAATTATGCTATCAAAAACTGTTGAAGGGCCATAGGCCGATCTTTTATTTGATATATAGGGGAGATTACAGCCAGGATAGACAGTCTAGGCGATCTAGAATTGTCAGCCGTCAGAGTTTAAACTCTGTATACACACTGAATAAGCAGAGGCGAAGCCCAGCCACAAGCAGCAAGCAGAAAACACCAAAGAAGAGGAAAAACAAGTTGGCAGAGATCACCAACACAGCCAATAGCCCTCCATATTGCAATATCTTCTCTGAAACTGATGCCTATGCTTTTCTCTGAATTTATAGTGAGGAAAACTGATGTTTTTTGTTCCCAAAACAGCATACACAAAACAATTGGGGGATCTGGGATTCGAACCAAAGATCTGTTAGTGCAAGCCCGACGCATGTTACCAGTAGGATGTTGAGAGGAAACTAACTAAAAACGCATAGTATCGCTTCTTGGCACATTCAGCAATCTTCAGTTAGTGTTGTGCTCTGCAGGGTCTTTTTCGTGTTAAAAATAAAACTTTCAGGGGGTTGCCGCAAATAGACAGGACACACGCCTCTGCCCACGCCTTCCGGCCACAGACAAAGGGCCCTGCACCTCGCTGGCACGCCTCGTCAGCGCTCAGTACGTATGCAAACCCGATTCTGACCATACATGCACCACGAAGCCAAGTTCTATCACCACATATCTGTACGCCACAAGTTTCAGCACCAAAGTGAATTTTCTTGCCAAGTTTAGACACTTGTCGTGTAATTGACTCATTTTATATATTAATATCATGTACAAGTTTATCAGCTAGCAAGGTTCATACCCTTATTAGAGTTGATGGGGCACATGTGAACTTTTATTAGTGTTGTGCAACTTATCATTGGTGTATGAGACATTATCTTCCCCAATTGATACTTGGTTTCTCACTGAGTGGAGACTTGCTTGTTGCAACAAACTGCTGCACTTATGATCCCAACTACATTGACTGACCATACTACCAGCAAGCATCACTTGGTGATGAATCTCTTGCTCATGTGCTTCAAAAGATAAACTTCGACACTCAAACTCTCATAGGGTGAGCTTGATTGGAGAGGTTCGGTGTTTGAATGATTGGAGTGGTATCAAAGAGGTGTAGAGAGATCAAAGGTTTGGCATGATGTTGGGGTAGAATGCCCTATGAACTCAACACAAGTTCTAAAAGTTGTCACCGAAAGCACATAGGAGCAGGAAGCTCTCCACCACATCCTAGATCCTCCTTTTATAGTATCGGCATACATATGAACTCAATGTGGTCTTGGATCAAAAATATGTAAAATTAAGTCCTTAACTTGGCCACTTGGCCATGTTGATGTAGGGATCACCAACCAACTTCCTAGTTGCGTCCTCTAAGACATAACCAAAAGAAACTTGAATGTTCCTTAGTCCTTGAGCTATGATGTCATTGAGCACCAAAATCCACCTTGGGTATGAAGATGCACTTTCATTTAGCCTTAACCAACGGATCGAAGTCTCCGTTCCTTTTAGTTGATCTACTCCCTCCGTCATTTAAAGAGTGTACTTCCAACTTTGTTGGAGGGTCAAACTATCTCAATGTTTGACCGAGTTTGTGCAAAAATATATCAATCTTTGTGAAACCAAATAGGTATATGATGAAAATATATTTTATCATGAATCTAATGCTACTAATTTGATGGGATAAATGTGGTGCATTATTGTATAAATATGGTCAAACATAAAAAGGTTTGACTTTCCAACAAAGTTGGAAGTACACTCTTCAAATGACGGAGGGAGTATATGACATGTGTAGTGTGATTGTGATGAAACAGGTAGGCATAGCAAAAGCCTGACGGATGTTCATAACTAAAGTAAACTAAACATTCCTTCTCACTTCTTTACTGCTCCTCAACCTCACTAGTACTTCCTCATCATCACTTGTCTCATTTTCCTCGTCATCCGTGAGAATGGTTGTGCCTCTCAGCAATGACTTGTAAAAGACCGCCTTTAATTCTTGCTCTACCCCATCCATGGCCATCATTTATATCTCTTTTCCTCCCTCCCTTTTATGAGATTGAGAAGCTAATCCACTCGTTTTTAATTTTGTGCAAGTGAAGAGCTCAGTCCTGACCCCTTCTTTGTCTGACTCCAAATGTTGTAGAGTTTGCAGTTTCTTCTTACTCCTTCCATCTTGCTCGAGTAGAATCCCCCAACCTTGCCAACTCAGTTCACCACCTCCCATCGCACCCACATCTCTAGTCCTCCGCCGCCAAACTCCTTCTAGCTTGGCAACAGTGTATTACCATCGCGTGCCAGCCTCATGTGAAGGGTTTGGATGGTGGATGTGTGGGACTGGGAAAGGGGTCAAGAAGCTTAATGAGAGGGTTGTCGGGCTCTCAAACAATAATGCAGAAGAAACACAGTATGTGTAGGTTCCGATTCAACTCAACCCACAACTAAACTAAAGACTGAGATGGATTGGATCTAGGCAGATGTGTGGATAGTAAAGTTGAACCAATATTCCAAAATGTGGATTGCTGCCGTACTAGCCAGAACCCTAACCTCATTCACGAGAGGGGCCTAGAATTGTCACTCTCGGGATAGAACTTAGTGCTCAATCCATGAAATCAATCTCATGACAGGTCGTCGTTTCTTATACAGCGTATCAAAAAAGCCCAAGTAACAAAAAAGGGAAGTCCACAACTCAAACCCAAAACTTGTATGTCCAATTTCTCATAATATGTGGCTTGCGCAAAACAAGAAAGTTCGCTCTTATGAAAGTTAACCTTAGTATAGTTTAGGGGCTAAGTGAGCCCCAAAAATAGCCTGCAATGGAAAGCGAGATAAGCCGATAATTCAGGGGTGACAAGTGAGCTTGGCTCACTAGAGATCGGGAGCCATAATCGTGATATCTCCACACGACACTCAGTCACAAGTAGGTTGAGATTCATAGTGCAAGGCTGCAAACACTACAATGAGCATGACACATCATACAGTTTCTTTTACTTTTTCCTTCTCCAAACGATACAACGTCCCTGGCTTATATATTGATGATGGTCATGGTCATCCGTTCATTGGCACTTGAGACAATAGGCATGGCCTAACACGACACCCCTCATTTAAGCAAGGGAAAATTCTATCTCATCGTAATGATCATCAGGACAGCTTTTTGTCTCTGCCATTCGCACCAGACAGGGCCGGGCTATTCGCAGCAAGCAGCAAAGCCACGGCACGAACAACAAGAGCAGCACAACGGGGGCAAAAGAAGAAAAGACAGAGCGTGGATTTGTACCAGGATTATTCGGCTGGTTCCTTAAAAAACCTGGCACTCGGCCTGGCCGGAATGCCCATCATTTCAGGAAGCATATATGGTGGAGCTTTAACCAACACAACAGTTACGGCACCGCGCGAGTGGCCTCCGGAATCGTTGCTAGATCATGTCACAAACACACTACCTGTACCCAGAATCGCATGAATTCAGGGAGTGGTTGCGCTTTACTTTATACGTCAGCAAACTCAATCCAACTGCGTACTCCAAGCATCGGAATGTTCGGATTAAAATGTACATCTAGTGCATCTCAAGTACTCCCTCTGTAAAGAAATATAAGAGCGTTTAGATCACTCACTACTAGTGATCTAAACGCTCTTATATTTCTTTACAGAGGGAGTACTATTAGAAAGCAGTGCGTTCGGCGCGTTTGAAAGCATCTCCAGCATATTCCCAACCAGACAAGGGGCTCATTTTGAGCACAAACATCATACATGTGTCAGGAAAATATACAGCATTGAAGAATGTGGAAATGGCAAAGGTACTACAAACCACAGAGGAGTATATGCCATAAAATGACATACCCATGATCTTATATAGAAAGATCCGTGCAAATATATGGTGCCAATACGTAGTTATGGATACAACCCATCAAAAAACAGAAGTTCTCAGAAGTAGCAAAATTTGGCTATATAAACATTTTGGGACTACAGATATCAGCGTCGCAAAGTGTAAAAGAACGTAAATATACCTGCGCTGTATGGAAACCTAACCATCAGTGTCCCTAGCAACACAATAATGAGCAAATGTCACATGTTCAGATCCACATTTCTGTACCTTGCCTGACAGATAAAAAAGCTTCTGGTGCCATCCAAAATATACATGTTCTTCAATAATGAAAACAATGATGCAAAGCAATCACCCAACAAAATGCACCCCATGTCTTACGAGTTCTAAAAGACAATAATGGTACCATAAGGTAGAAACTCGGAAGCAATATTAACTACTCAGTGGTCCAACAAACATTAAAACAAACTTTTACGCAATATGGCGTCAGAAGCTCAACAATTGCACTATATATTAATTGTCCGAATGGCTAGGCAAAGTAAGAAAAACATTATTCCAGTGACTGGACAGCAGCAATACAAAACAAGAATTTGATATCCACATAAGACATCACACACATATCACCAAAAAGTTAAGAAAAAAGAATAGTCAGCAGTCTACGGTAAACAAGTACTAGGTCTGTTACCTATGATCAGAGAATACCAATACCAAGTTAGCATCAATGATTTTTCGTCAAGATACAATTTCATCGATCACTCGTGTCATATAAACATGTACCATCTCAAGGAAAATTTGTAAAAGATGTGGTTAATAACTTCAAGAAAACAAACCATAGCTAGTATACTAAGTACTAACACAGAAATGATATCAATATATCTATCTTCCACATGAGATATCTAATGCAAATTTGAATGGATGAACTTCAAAAGGGAAGAAAGACAATAGAAATGTATTGTTGAACACCATGGTAAATATGATTATGATAAGAAAAAATGACAGGGTGAATGTTCACACACACACAAAAGAAATACCACTTGCGAACAAAACCCTACTTGAGTTGAACATAAATTAAATGACAAGCTAGCAGATTTACAATATATTAGGTCACACCCAGGTTATAAACAAACATAACATAAAAGCTACAGGTAATCAAAATCCTAATCACACCTAGGCTTCCCAAGTGCATGGATTACATAGCAAGTTAGCAATCCCAATATTTTAATCGGTGAGTACAAAAGTTGCTTCAACCGATAAATCCTTTTCATCTATCAGTAATCGGTGAACAATCATTTGTTTCTTAGCAAGTCATTAATCACAATACCGAGTTGATGCCATAAATTTAACAGGGCAAACAATAGTTTTTCAGGCACACTAGCTGGGGATTAACAAATGTCACCCCATGAGAGTTGGGCTAGTCAATTAGATCACCATCATCACAAGAATACAAGCAGCACATGTCCACATTACTAGATCCGTTGAAATTTTTGTCCAAAGAAAAGGGACGTGACAGAAGTTAGTAGCATTGATAAAAAAACATGTGATGATCGTGCCTTCACGGATATAATATAAATAAATATACACATATCAAGCCAATTTATTGTGCCAATTATATGCCTCAACAGTCTGTCACTGTTGACCAGGTTTGTCAAGTGACACACGTCTCTGGACACAACACAATTATATGCCCAGGTGCAATGACAAAATTCTGGTGTTAAATTCTTTCATATAGAACAAATTAAGTCCAAGGGCGACTAAATAGCAGCACCTTATCTAGTATGACAAGTTAAATGGAAACAGAAACATCAGGAAGAAAGGAAGGAAACCTTGTCCAACAGTAGCAGCAGCAGGTGTACAATTAGTCAAGCAGCAGCACGATTCAAGGAGAGAGTCAAGGCCTACGAAAACCCAAAGTCTACCATCTACAAGCTGATGAAATAAAGAAGATAGCTGAACAGTAACCGTGCTCCCCAAAGGATGGCAACAGTCGACATGGCGACATGGACGGACGCCATGATCGCGCACATGAGATAATAGCAGCTTTGATGATGAAAAGATAGCCCAGCGACTAACACCAATCCCAAAAAAATTAACATATACTTCACCATGGTTGATGAGCCATGCATGAATGGCCTGCCCATGTGCATGATGCGGCTGGGTAACTTGCAACAGCAGCTTAAGCAAGCAGGCTATAGTGTAGCCGACCAAGATTTTCACCCAACAAGCAAAGGAGAAAGAAAGGCTGCAATCCCAGGCAATGAACCGTGTCAAATCAGGCATGCATGGGTTTGCTTTTCACACGCCTTTCTTTCCTTTCCTTTCACATCTTGTCAATCCGGCACGGGGAATCAATATGGGGGCTAGCACAAAAAACCATGGCTGCTAGGATAGGAGGATGGAGCACAGCACAGGAAGCAACCATGATCCTGCCTCCTCTCCTCCTCATGCATCTCCTCTAGTCTCTTCTACAGCATCAACATGCATGCCAATTACCAAAAGATGAAGATGCCAACATAGTTTAACATGTAGCATAAGTGTTAGTAGATAAGATGGTGTATAATAAGCACAAGAATTCCCTCATCACATGCAGCATTACACACTGGCCTCTCTCTAGGACACAAGTTCCAATGCAATTAGAAGATGCTCTATCTACAAAGCACAAAGCCAATGCCAAGAATGCATCCATATGCCTCCCGTTCCTTCAATCCTACCTACCCGTAGAAAAAGTTGGGGAAAACAAACAGGGAAAAGGGTGCTCCGATGAGTGAGTGAGATAAACAAGATAGGCATGGCAAGCATTGGATGCCAAATCGGCCACGCAAAGGAGTGAAAGCCAAGCAAGCGAGCGTTGCAAGAGTCAAACTTTTCTGCTCAGCCTATCATGATAATCTATCTATCAGCAGGAGAGAAGCCTGAACAGTGCACGCCTCTGGATCCCAGCCTGCTCGAAATGGCACCCACGGCCTACATGGTTTGCACCCCTGAGCACATCCCCATAATTGGAAAGGCAGGCATTGGGAACATAAGCAAAGCATGAGACAAGAAGAAGAAACCAATTGGTCAAAACCAGCAGGCAATAACCTGATCAATTCATTCTGCAAAGTACTAGTAGTGTTGATTTGATCTTCATTATCTTGTTTAACATTCCTAATTGACAATTATTCTTCTCTAAGAGTACATTAGTACTGCTAGAAAATTAAGAAACTTGAATGTGCTACTAGGAGGACTGGAGTGGACTAGACTAGGAACGATTAACACTTGATGTCATACAGCATGAACAAATTAATGGCGAACACCATGCATTGCATTGCACCCCGGCCATGAGAGGGTTGACAGGTTTGTACTTACTAGCAATGAAGAGAAGAAAGGAAAGAATGGTACTGTAGTAATGATCTACTATGTGACCTTACTCTTCTAGCAGCTCGGCTCAGTTCATGGTGTTACCATAGCTGGAGCCGCCGCCAAGTATGTGCTGCTGGCCTCCTCCCCCTCCGCCTGCTCCTCCGGCGCCACCGCCGCCGTACATGTCGGAGGGCGCCATCGAGGAGGACCCCCCGCCTCCCCTCGCGGCATTGCCGCCGCCGCCGAGGTGGAGCTCGGACATGTTGGGCACGGCACCGCCGGTGCTGGAGTCGATGTCATTGCTGGCGCGGCCGTCGTCGACGCCCTGGTCGTAGAGGAAGCCCTTGAAGACGTGGCCGTTGATGGTCACCGTGGCCTGGTACGCGTACTCGTCCTCGCCGTCGTCGACGGACGTCACGCGCACGCACCTGAACACCGCCGGCGCGCGCACCTGCCGCGGCAGGTTCCCCCTGAACGACGCGTCTGCAGCACACACACATAGTAGATGTTGAGCGAACTGTCTCGAATTACACCACGCATGGCCGTGGTGGGCGGCGTGGTTACAAAACATACCTTGATGGCTGGAGGTGGTGTCGTAGCTGCGCGGCGTGGTGGCGTTGGAGGTGGAGGTGTGCGATGTGGTGGGCTGCTGGGAGGAGAGGAGGCGAGGCTTCTTCGATCCGGCGGCGGTGGCGGGGGACGAGGAGGAGCCGCCGAGGTGCTGGCGCTCCCGGCGGCGGGCGGCGGGGACCCAGGTGCTCTTGACGTGGGTGGAGCAGTCGAAGCCGCGGCTCTTGCAGCAGGTGCGGCACCGGCTGTGGGTGCAGTCCTTCTTGGCCTGGTTGCCGCAGTCCTGGCAGGTGGTGGTGCCGGAGCCGGAGGAGCCGTCGCCGCCGGGGTCGAGCATCGGGACGGGCTTCTTGAGGTAGAAGGCGCCGAGGCTAGGGTTAGGGTTGCCGCCGCCGCCGCCGCCCGCGGCCGACGGCGAGTGCTGCTGCTGGTGGTGCTGCGCGGACTGCCAGAACTGGATGCCGCCGCTGGCGGCGGCCGCCTTGGCCGCCTCGGGGTCGAGCACGCAGGGGCCCGCGGAGAGCAGCGGGAAGATGGCGTCAGACGCGGCCGCGGCGGCCGCGTCGTGGTGATGGTGATGGTGGTGCGTGTGGTGGAACGACGCGGCGGGGGCGACCACCACCATCCCCACGTCGCCAGCCGCCATGCCGTAGTTCAGGGCCGCCTGGCGCGAGGCGGGGGACGAGGCCGACGACGCGGACGCCGGGCCCCAGAGCCCGGCCCCCAACGCGGCGCCGGAGGCGGCCGCGGCCGCGGCGCCGGCATTGAAACCGAGCGAGAGGTCGTCCCCCCTGCCGCCCCCCGCGGCGGCGGCGGCCGCGGCGGAGGAGGCGACCCAGTCCGCGAAGGCGCCGGTGTCGGACGGGAAGCGCCGGCCCGAAGCCACACTTATACCCAGCGAATTCCGCTGCCGCGCGCGGCGAGATCGGGATTAAAAATCCGCCGCCCGCCGCCTATGCCCTCCGCTAGAAGCTACTGCTACTCCCCGTAGTGGCTGCTGAGCGGATCCTGCGCCGCCGATCCGGGGGAACGGAAGGAGAATAAAAATCCTCCACTAGCTCTGACGGCAGCAGCGGAGGCTGAGGCTGTGGTGGGAGCTTCTTCTCGTCTCCTCCTCGAAAGAGAGTCGCAGACGGACGGACGGACGGATGGATAGCGAGGGCACTAGGCTGCGGCGTCTCTATCGCCCCAATTACTACTAGCGCGCGCCGGCCGGCCACGACCCCTCTCCCTCCTCTCGCTATCCCCAACTCCTCCAAGCACCGAGCTCACTCACTCACTCTACCACTCTAGCTCCTCTAGCTCTAGCTGCCTATATAGTACCTGCCTGACAGGGCCCATCAATCTAGCTGCCGCTAGCCCTCCTCCTCTCTCTCTCTTTCCCCCTCTGCCTTTTCATGCCACTTTTATTTCCTTTTCTTTATTTATTTTCCTTGGTGATTTACTATGGAAGCCAAGGTTGGCTTTTGCAGATGAGGGAGGGGGCACAGGGATTTTCAAGTCTTGTGTTCGGGGTGCGGTGTGGGGGCTCTGAAAATTCCATCCTCTCTTCTGGATCCACGATGATCACTCGCTATCCATCCATCCATCTTTGGCCGGCCGGCCGGCCGCTTCTTTTCTCCCCGCGGGCTTCCCACGCACTGACCAGCTTCTCCTGCCGCGCCTGCTGCGGCCAGGCAGCCGCGTTAATTGCCGGAGTACTGGCAGCATATGCTCCGGTGGCTAACGAACGACGTCGGTTGGCAGGCAGGTACGCCGTACGCCGGCCGGCACATGCTCGCCTCTCGTGCTCACAGGATCCTCATCCGGTCCGTGCATGGCGTGACGAAACCAGACCCGCCCCGTTTCCAATTCCAACTTGGACAACGATTCTGGTCTTCTTTCATACAGCGAATTTTGTTCGGACGTGGCGCGGCTGCGGCGCCGCTGGCCGGGGAAGGGACGGCGTCCGGAGTTAACGCTGGCAGTGCTCGAGGAACGCCTCTCTCTTCGGACTTCATCACAGCGCGTCTCTCTCATTGGCTTGGTTTGCTGGGCACCAGTGCGTGACCAGTAGCAGTAACTCTTCTTAACAGCGGCGTGAATCGTGATTGATGATTGGCCGGAGAAGAACAGACTCTTTTCACTGCGCGCTGTCACCTGTCCCCTATTCACGCATTGATTGATTAATCCCGTAGTGGAAACGAAGGTTGTTCAGTTTGAGGCTAAAGTTCATCCGATTATTGCATGGGTTATGGACTGCCACGCTGTAGCTGACGGAAAACCTTAGTAAAATGTTTCAAAAAAAATTGTAAAAACTTGTATGTGCTCGCTAATTTGGATCTGTAGGATTCATTTAAAAATATAGTAATTTGTAATCTGCACAAAACAAATCTCGGCCCGAAAATAACAAAAACTGGCTCTTATTTATAGGACGCTGACAACGCCCACACGCGTGGCATACTAGACATCCGCCCACACACCATGTGTGGCGTGAGGAGGAGGCAGCCCACACGGGTTGTGTGTGGGCTAACATTAGAATTGAACACGTGTGGGTGCAACTTCTTCGTGTCACACGCCCAACAAGTACTACTCATCTATATCCCGTGTTTGGCATGAAGCAAAAATGCCCACACATCCTGCCACAACTACATTGGGTACCCCGCGGGATGACGATTTAGTTGCCATCCGGGATGGCAAATGTAGTTGTAAAAGCATGGCAACAGTATCTGTTTTGATTACTCCATTGGTACGAAGATGGACTGGTGCCGCTTCGTATATTAGCACTACATTCGTCGAAGACGCTCGGGTTGGGTCTAAGGGCCTACTGAAAAGGGCGGTGTTTTGCTTGCAATTAGGAACTCAAGTACTCCCTCCGTTCCCAAATAATTGTCTTTCTAGCCATCTCAAATGGACTACAATATACGGATGTATATAGACATGTTTTAGAGTGTAGATTCACTCATTTTGCTTCGTATGTAGTCACTTGTTGAAATCTCTAGAAAGACAATTATTTAGGAACGGAGGGAGTAGTACACATGTGTACAAAATGTAGTTAGGAACTAAGCCGGGAAGCTGCTTGAATAAGGCTTTTGCATGATATGGCAAACTTTGGTAGAACCCAGGTTTGCATACTAAAGCTTGGCTTGGCTTTGGGTCGACAATGTTGACAACTTATGTTGCACACATTGAAACGGTCAAGTGTTGAGTAACACTATAATACAAGTGCTTATTTCACAAGAAAAAACTATACATTCGAGTTGGCCTGGTTGTCCAGAGAAGTCCTAAAGTTTTTACTTCTTTTTCGGCTTCAAGTATGCGTGGCCTAGTAGCTGGCAAGGAAGCGAAAAGGGTATGTCATGTCATAGTAGGACAACATGCACTATATCATTGTGGGGAACATCGTTTTCTTTTTCTTTGTATATGGAAGAAGAAAATATTTGTTTTGGCGAAATGAACATAGCCTAGATGGTTAAGTTCATTCTGGTGGAACCAGCCCAACCAGGTTTTGATCCTGAATTCGGCTCGTGCACTCACATTTTTCTGCACCTATTTTTAACTTTTTGGCGATGTTTGTGTGTTCATAGGTGTGAGTGTACATGCATGTATGCAGACGTCTAGAACCGGATTGCTAAATATCAGTCGATGCTATATTTGTGAGATCTTACATGAAGATATGTGCAAAAAATTGTTTTAATTTTTCCTTTTCTATATGTTGTGTCACT
The DNA here is from genome assembly GCA_021437245.1 of Aegilops speltoides. NCBI lineage: Eukaryota > Viridiplantae > Streptophyta > Magnoliopsida > Poales > Poaceae > Aegilops > Aegilops speltoides. The sequence goes on from CM038143.1 coordinate 551,058,182, forward strand.
TGACTGAGACTTGATTTAGAGCTCAATCGACTGAGATCTAGTCACACCCTTCTATTTTTAACTTGATTTAGAGCGTGTAAAATGTGGCCGCAAAGGCGACGGACGGCGCTGCATGTGCCCGCTGCCCGACCGTCCCCGGCTCACATGATTGATCCAACGGCGCCGCTACTTTGGACGCGGACGGAAGAAAGCGTCCCGGCCCGCCGTGTCCCCATCACCGGCCGATCGACCAAAAGAGCAAAATACACTCGGGCGGGCTCGTGGTATTTTGACACGCTAAGGGAAAGCAAACAGTAACCAAGGAAGATACTCCTACGTGGCTGCCGAAACAACTGTTTGGAGCGCCGCATGCATCTGCATGCATGTCGCCGCTGTAAAGCCTGTGCCAAAGTTAGATGGCGGGCACCGGGCTCCTGCGTGGAGGCCGGGCCGGCGACGTGGATGGACCTACGCCGGGGGCCAGGTCAGGTCGGGTCCCGACGTGACGCAGACTGCGATGCGAGAGCTAACGAGACGCCACAGCTTTTGCTGCTTGAGAGCGAGCAGCCCGATCCCGGCCTGATCCTTCCATCCAGCTCCTGTGTCGTGTGTGGCGTGGTGGTGCCCCGCTCTCATGTCTCATGCACGCTTTGGGCCAGGTTTACATGTTAAACTGGCGAAAAAGGGGGCCCCGAAAACGCCGCTGGTTTACGGCGAGGAGGAAGCATCCGCGGCTGTTCCTGCGGCGGGGAAAAGACGATTGTCTGAGTGAGATTCCCCGCCCACTCCGGTCGCCCTCGTCAGATCTAGCACGCGCCGATTAGGTAAACTAAACGAGCATTCCGTCCTTTTGCTCCGTGGAGATAAAGCCGAATCGGTGGACGAATGATCGGCGTGCGGCGCAGCCCCCGGATGTTCTCTGCGTGCAGGGATCGGAGCCTAAACTATTCTCCCGCCGTCCGGCATATGCTTGCCATGGCGCAGATTTAACAAATTAACATGCACATGTTTCCACGTAGATTTAACAAATTAACAAATTAGTGTTAGATACATCCAAATCTAGATAAATCTAAGACGAATTTTTTGGAACGGAGGTAATATACAATTTATGAACATTGAGCATATAATTTGAATATGCATTATGGTAAAAGAAAACAGTTTTAGTGTGTAACATGACAATGCACTTGCAATACAAAAAAGACAGCGATGCTATGATTGTGGGATGTGATATTTTGGTCGACTGTTAATTTTACCACGCCTGATAATAGATCATGTGGTATAGAAACAAGGAGGAGAGAGAAAAATAGTTGATTATTAGCGAAGAAATTGAATCTTAAGAATCATGATTACAGCCGATCAATGGTGTACCTATGTTGTCGCAATTAAGACAAACTAGTCATGTAAAGTCATTTCAGACTCGCATTACTATATGGCCCATTTTAAATTTCATATCCGCTCATCCTTAGGCAACTGAAAATTTTGGAAGCCTCAATGGATCTATGTAGGGTGAAAAGCTCAACTCGAGTGCAAGAAGATTTCCTGGTCCTCCATGGCAAGTGCAAGTTGAAGGTCTCATTGTTCAGGTGGAAGGGGGTGGATAGTTGCCGATGCTTGAGAAACGCGGGGGGGGAGGGGGGGTAGAGGGATGGCACGAGAGACGGCTGCCCAACAGAGTGGGTGGCTTGAGCAGGATGATATGTCGAGGAGCGGAGGAGGTGCCAACGCCACTTGTCGCGGATGGCGGAGGCAGGTGGCCGTGGGCGACACATGGGCAACGAGATAAACGGGGCAGCCCCGAGGAAGATTATGACGATCTTGCCGTCCATTTTAGATGCAATGTCACGGAGCTACCGTCGGAGTGGCTGCCGATGCTTGACATGCTCGCCGGAGCTAGGGATTCGACGGATTCGGGAAAAGGGAGCGAAGCGGAGGAGGAGTGAAGTGAGTTAGGGTTTGCTCGGAGGGGGACTTTGTGGGGTCGGGGCGGGCCAACTTGTGTTCCGGGCTGACGTGGCGGACGAGCCAGGCCGCCTCATATTTACCCTATATATGGGTTGCATATGAGAGGTGCTGGTCAGCCCAGGCGTTTGTCCGCGGTTTGAGAGCTCTGGTTGGATCTTTTTTTGTGGCCGGTCAGTGACTAGAGTGTGTGTCCGAGCGTGTGAGAGGTCTGGATGTAGATGCCCTAATGCATAGGCGATCCTCTTAATTCTCATTTATGGTTGATACGGACGGACCAGACAGTCATCACATGACCTAAGAATGCCCTAGTAGTTGGCTAGTTACTCCTACCAGCCGTGCATCCTTCGGGCCGCAAACTGCAAGCTCGTTACAAGGAGACGATGCCATTTATGGGACGCGAGAGGCGTACATGGCGCGTAGCGGCGCCGCAGCGCAGCACGGCCATACGTCGGGGTCGAGAGGAAGACGGAATTATTGGAGCGTCCGGCGCGGTAGCTGCACGCTGTCGGGACCGCTCCTCTGGTCTTTTTGGACGCTAGCTGTGCGCGGCGTGCAATAACTGCCCCGCCCAACAGCCCTGGCGACGTGTCCCTCCTCCGTCCCGGAGAAGAAGACCGGCCGGACGCGGACGCGAACACGGTCCTCGCCGCACACCACAGCAACCCAACACGCACGTACACGTACTACTCGATCTACGTACATGTGATGTGAGTAGGACACATGCATGGACACGTACGTGTAGCATGATCTGTCCCTACCATAATATCGTGCAATTTACGATGTGATTTGGCAATCCGCCCACGATGATGAGCTGCATGCGGAGGAGGAGGAGGAGGAGGACGGCACAGTGCGGTGCAGTGCGCCGGTGGCCGGTGGTACGAGGCAATAGATGCGGCCGGTTTCTCGCTACAGGAGCTGCCGCAGCAACAGTGATGCATCGTTGTTGGTAATACGCTACGTGACAAGGCCGCGGCAACAGGCCCGCGGCCGGTGCTCTCGCTGTCCAGCCGGCTGCAAGTTGCCTCGAGGTCCCGTGCCTACCAAGCCGTAGCTTGTAGCTTGTACTCCGACGGACGGACGGACGGACGGACGGCGTGCTCGATCTAGGTTCAGCCACAGGAGCTGGGCACACGGGAATATCCTCTCTTGTAGGTTTTGCTATGTGATACGTACATGCTGTGCGTGTGTGTGAGAGAGAGAGAGCGGCATTGCGTACGTAGTACGTACGTATCGTGCCATGCTTCTGTAAAAAAAATAGAAAAAAGTGGAGGGTTATAGTATGCCAAAAAGGGCAGGGAAATTGGAATGGGCGTTACAATTTCTCCCGTTTTCGTGCTCCTTTTCCATGCATGCAGCGTGCGCTTTTTGGACGGGAGGAATTATTGGTGGCGGTGCAGCAGACCGGCCGGCCCCGCCGCACCAGCCTCCGTGAATTTAGCCCGGCCTGTCGCCACCATTCCCGTCCCCGCTCCCCGGCCCCTCCATCTCCATCCCACACCCACCCGTCTCCGTGCAGCTTCATCTTCTTCCTCGGCTGCTGTCCCCGTAGATCCGCTAGTCGATTTTATGATCTCGGAAAAAAGACAACAGTAGTACTAGTGCACATGGGGTGGCAGCACAGCGGCAGGCTCGCTGCGACGCTGAGCACCAGCCTTTCTGCCCGGGCTAATCCCATCATCATTCCGCTGCTCATTGGGCCCTAACCCTCGGAAAAAGCCAGGCCCGATCAGTGTCGCAGGCCCGTCCTGATACAGTAATTTTCTCGGACCACGTTCCTGCCTTGCCACAGTGAAATACGCTGTGAACAGGGTCTGCATCGACCTGGCCCGTCAGAGCGGCGCAAGTCAACTTTGTTAATCCGTGACCTATGGCGTCTGTGGTTTTTTCACTGGGCATTCAGATGAGATAATCTTCGCCGAATGGATTCCAGGAGATGAACTGGCTCAGACGTGCAGAGGGGAGTCAATTTAATACAGTACAAGTACGTCGGGCAAGTGGCCGCATGAGATTAAAGGCTGCTCGATATGTGTGCATGCAGCGCCTCTGGGCGTCTCAAGGTCATCGCTGGCTTCCATGCAGGCGGTGGATGAGATAGTGCAGGTCAGGCCGGCGCGCCAGCGCCACGTCAGAGCTTGGGCTTGGGATTAGCCATGGATGAGCACGCAAGATTCCCCGCGGCAATTCATGGCTTGCAGAGCTGCAGGGTACGTGGCCTGAAAACAAATTTGGTTTCGGTCGAAAATGCCATATTCTTGCTGCCTTTTTTGTGGTTCTCCACCTCCTCCTTTTTTTTTTCGAATTTGGTGGTTCTCCTTGTAACCTTACCGGTATTTCGAGCCGTATGGCTGCCCCTCCGAGAGGACTGATATGAGATGACGTGATAGGCAAAAGGGACTCTCTTTTTTTTTCTTTTTAAGAAGAGGAGGAAGAAGAAGAAAACAAAAAGGACTCTGTGCAAGAGAAAAGGGCACTGGTAGGAAGCAGTGTGGGACACTGCATACGAGCGGATGTTGGCCAGAGGCAATTATTTGGTGGATCCGTGGATCGTCCTTCCTCCACTGAAACCTTGCATGGCATCGGATCCTCCTCCGCTTCCTTGCAATGGACCCGCCGAGGCCGAGCAAGCACGCATACAACGATGGAGTGAGATCCAGTGCCTTGCCACACACAATGCACGGATGAACAGTATCGTGCCTTGAGGGCATCTCCTGGCCGTTGGATCTACAAGCGACGGTCCGATAAACATCAAGAGTCAACGCTACAGTACATCGCTACAGGAAGTCTGCTACAGGACAATCGCTACAGGACCAACACACTGTAGCGCGGAGTGCTGTTCACTGAAATCTGGAACCTTGATTTCCAATCTAACGGCTGAAAGCTCAAGGCATTGCACTATTCACGTGTGCCTTGTGTGTGCCAAGGCACCGGATCTCAGTCCACTACAACGATGATGAGGACATGCATCGCCACTATGGAAGCCACATGGAGGAAATAGTACTGTATGATTTAGCTGTGGATGCGGATTCATGGGAATGGATGGTGCCGAGGGGAGGATCTTTGCCGATTTCGATATGTTGACAACATAGACGGCTAAACATTTTCTTCGCAGAACACACCATGAGACTTGATCGTCTTTGTATTGAGATTAAGAGAGATACGTTACTGAGATACTTTCTCCGTTTCTAAATCATACGTACATGTAACACTTCTCCATAACTAACTTCTGGGCAAAAAGCTCCTTTCCTCCCGCGTCGCTCCCGTGGGCGACGGGGAGGAACCTAGCCGCCGCCGTCCCTAGTCCCCCCCCAGCCCTCCCTCCTCCCCCGCCGCCGCCACAGGACGCGGTCGGTAGCTCCCCGCCATCATCCATGTCATGGTCTTCGCCTTGAGTGCGTGGTCTGGCGGCGAGGGGGGCTGCCCGGCGCCGCGTGTGTCGGTGTCAAAACCGGCGGATCTCGGGTAGGGGGTCCCGATCTATGCGTCTAAACCTAATGGTAATAGGAGGCAAGGGACACGAGGTTTTACCCAGGTTCGGGCCATCTTGATGGAGGTAAAACCCTATTTCCTGCTTGATTGATCTTGATGATATGAGTATTACAAGAGTTGATCTACCACGAGATCGTAGAGGCTAAACCCTAGAAGCTAGCCTATGATGATTATGACTGTCCCTATATGGATCAAACCCTTCAGTTTATATAGACACCGGAGGGAGCTAGAGTTTACACAGAGTCGATTACAAGAAAGAAAATCTAATATCCGGATCGACAAGCTTGTCTTCCACGCAAAGGAGAGTCTCATCCGGACACGGAACGAAGTCTTGAGTCTTGTTTCTTCACGGTCCAACAGTCCGACCAAAGTATATAGTCCGGCTGTCCGGATACCCCCTAATCCAGGACTCCCTCAGCGTGCTCGCGGGTCGCAGTGGCGCGACGGAGGCCCCTCCGATGGTGCTGCTTGGAGACCTCTGGTGGCGTGGCTGGCGACGCTGAGGTGGGGCGTGCCCTCGTTGCCGGTGGCTGCGGATCGAGGTCCGCCTGGATCTGGATCGAGTGACTGGTGGGTGTGGGTGGCGCGGGTGGTCTGTGCGCAGGTGGCCTGGGCAGCGAGGATCTACGTGAAGGAAATATGCCCTAGAGGCAATAATAAAGTTATTATTTATTTCCTTATTTCATGATAAATATTTATCATTCATGCTAGAATTGTATTAACCGGAAACATGATACATGTGTGAATGCATAGACAAAACAATATGTCACTAGTATGCCTCTACTAGACTAGCTTGTTAATCAAAGATGGTTATGTTTTCGACCATAAACAAAGAGTTGTCATTTGATTAACGAGGTCACATCATTAGTAGAATGATCGATTGACATGACCCATTCCCTTAGCTTAGCACACGATCGTTTAGTATGTTGCTCTTGCTTTTATCCATGACATATACATGTTCACGTAACTATGAGATTATGCAACTCCGTTTACGGAGGAACACTTTGGTGCTACCAAGCGTCACAACGTAATCGGGTGATTATAAAGGAGTACTACTGGTGTCTCCAAAGGTAGATGTTGGGTTGGCGTATTTGAGATTAGGTTTTGTCACTCCGATTGTCGGAGAGGTATCTCTGGGCCCTCTCGGTAATGCACATCACTTAAGCCTTGCAAGCACTACAACTAATGAGTTAGTTGTGAGATGGTGTATTATGGAGCGAGTAAAGAGACTTGCGGTAACGAGATTGAACTAGGTATTGGATACCGACGATCGAATCTCGGGCAAGTAACATACCGATGACAAAGGGAACAACGTATGTTGTTATGCGGTCCGACCGATAAAGATCTTCGTAGAATATGTAGGAACCAATATGGGCATCCAGGTCCGCTATTGGTTATTGACCGTGAATAGTTCTAGGTCATGTCTACATTGTTCTCGAACCGTAGGGTCCGCACGCTTAAGGTATCGATGATGCTTATTATGAGTTTATGTATTTTGATGTACCGAAGAAGTTGAGTCCGGATGTGATCACGGACATGACGAGGAGTCTCGGAATGGTCGAGACATAAAGATTGATATATTGGAAGCCTATGTTTGGAGTTGGAATGGTTCCGGGCAAAACGGAATTCTGGAAAACCGGAGGTTACCGGAACCCCGGAGGTAAATGGGCCTCGGTGGGCCTCGAGGGAGAAGAGGGGCGGCCGGGAGGTGGCAGCGCCTCTCCCCCAGATCCGAATAGGACAAGGGGGGGGCGCCCTCTCCTCTTCCCTCCCCAAACCTAATCCAACTAGGAAAGGGGGAGTCCTACTCCGGTAGGAGTAGGACTCCTCCAGCGCCTAGCTAGGCCGGCCGGCCTCCCTCCCTCCTTTATATCACGGGGGGGGAGCACCCTAGAACACACAAGTTTGATCTTTGGATCGTTCCTTAGCCGTGTCGGTGCCCCCTCCACCATATTCCACCTCGGTTATACCGTCATGAAGCTTAAGCGAAACCTGCGCAGTGAAACATCAAGATCGTCACCACGCCGTCGTCTTGTGGAACTCTCCTCGACACTCGGCTGGATCGAGTACGAGGGCGTCATCGAGCTGACGTGTGTCAAGAACTCGGGGCGTCAGAGTAGTGTGCCGGATCGGTCGGATCGCGAGGAGAACGTCGACTACTTCCTCTACGTTGTGATCACTTCCGCCTTGGTCTACAAGGTTATGTAGACAACACTCTCCCTATCGTTGCTATACATCACCATGATCTTGCGTGTGCGTAGGAATTTTTTGAAATTACTACGTTCCCCAATGATGGTATCGAGCCAGTTTTTATGGTTTGATGTTTTGCACGAGTAGAACACAAGTGAGTTGTGGGCGATACAAGTCATACTACCTACCGACATGTCATACTTTGGTTCAGCGGTATTGTGAGATGAAGCGGCCTGACCGACATTACGCGACGCTTACGCGAGACTGGTTTCACCGCTGCGAGCACTCGTTGCTTAAAGGTGGTGGTGGGTGCTGTCTCTCTCACTTTAGTTGAACCGAGTGTGGCTCGCCGGTCCTTGAGAAGGTTAAACGAGTCTATTTGACGAAGTATCGTTGTGGTTTTGATGCGTAGGTGAGACTGGTTCTTGCTAAAACCCGTAGCAGCCACGTAAAATTTGCAACAACAAAGTAGAGGACGTCTAACTTGTTTTTGCAGGGCATGTTGTGATGTGATATGGTCAAGACGTGATGCTATATTTTATTGTATGAGATGATCATGTTTTGTAACCGTAGTTATCGGCAACTGGCAGGAGCCATATGGTTGTCGCTTTATTGTATGCAATGCAATCGCCCTGTAATGCTTTACTTTATCACTAAGCGGTATCGATAGTAGTAGTAGCATAAGTTTGGCGAGACGACAACGATGCTGCGATGGAGATCAAGGTGTCGCGCCGGTGACGATGGTGATCATGGTGGTGCAGCAAGATGGAGATCATGAAGCACAAGATGATGATGACCATATCATATCACTTATATTGATTTGCATGTGATGTTTATCCTTTTATGCATCTTATCTTACTTTGATTGACGGTAGCATTATAAGATGATCTCTCACTAAATTATCAAGAAGTGTTCTCCCCGAGTATGCACCGTTGCCAAAGTTCGTCGTGCCCAGACACCACGTGATGATCGGGTGTGATAAGCTCTCGTCCATCTACAACGGGTGCAAGCCAGTTTTGCACACGCAGAATACTCGGGTTAAACTTGACGAGCCTAGCATATGCAGATATGGCCTCGAACACGGAGACCGAAAGGTCGGCGTGAATCATATAGTAGATATGATCAACATAAGATGTTCACCATTGAAAACTACTCCATTTCACGTGATGATCGGTTATGGTTTAGTTGATTTGGATCACGTGATCACTTAGATGACTAGAGATGTTTTTTCTAAGTGGGAGTTCTTAAGTAATATGATTAATTGAACTTAAATTTATCATGAACTTAGTACCGATAGTATCTTGCTTGTTTATGTTTGATTGTAGATAGATGGCTCGTCTTTGTTGTTCGTTGAATTTTAATGCGTTCCTTGAGAAAGCAAAGTTGAAAGATGATGATAGCAATTACACGGATCGGGTCCGTAACTGAGGATTATCCTCATTGCTGCACGTAAGAGTTACGCCCTGGATGCACCGCTAGGTGACAGAACTCTTCTTTGGAGCAACGCCAGATGTTGTGAGCGTCTGGCGAGCAAAGCCGATGACTACTCTATAGTTCGATGTGCCATGCTTTACGGCTTAGAACCGGGACTTCAACGACGTTTTGAACATCATGGAGCATATGAGATGTTCCAGAGTTGAAGTTTATATTCAATGTAATGCCCGGATTGAGAGATATGAAGTCTCCAATAAGTTCTATAGCTGCAAGATGGAGGAGAACAGTTACATTAGTGAGCATATACTCGTAATGTCCGGGTACTATAATCATTTGACACAATTGGGAGTTAATCTTCCGGATGATTGTGTCATTGATGAATTCTTCAATCACGCCACCAAGCTACAAAGGCTTCGTGATGAACTATAATATGCAAGGGTTAGTAAAGACTATACCGAGCTCTTCGCAATGCTAAAGGCTGCGGAGGTAGAAATCAAGAAGGAGCATCAAGTGTTGATGGTCAATAAGACCACTAGTTTCAAGAAGAAAGGCAAAGGGAAGAAGAAGGGAATCTCAAGAAGAACAGCAAGCAAGTTGTCGCTCAGAGAAGAAACCCAAGTCGGCCCTAAACACAAATCGAGTGCTTCTCCGCAAGCGCATAGTCCATCGGAAGCGGAACCGCCCCAAGTATTTGGCGGATAAGAAGGATGGCAAGGTGAACAAAGGTATATGTGATATACATGTTATTGATGTGTACCTTACTAGAGCTCGCAGAGCACTGGTATTTGATCTTGGTTACATTGCTAATATTTGCAACTCAAACAGGACTACGGATTGCGAACACCGGAAAGGACGAGGTGACGATGCGCGTGGGAAATGGTTCCAAAGTCGATGTGATCGCGGTCGGCACGCTACCTCTACATCTACCTTGGGATTAGTTTTAGACCTAAATAATTGTTATTTGGTGCTGCGTTGAGCATGAACATTATATCTGGATCTTGTTTGATGCGAGACGGTTATTCATTTAAATCGAGAATAATGGTTGTTCTATTTATATGAGTAATATCTTTTATGGTCATGCACCCTTGAGGAGTGGTCTATTTTTGATGAATCTCGATAGTAGTGATACACATATTCATAATGTTGAAACCAAAAGATGCAGAGTTAATAATGATAGTGCAACTTATTTGTGGCTTCGCCGTTTAGGTCATATCGGTGTAAAGCGCATGAAGAAACTCCATACTGATGGACTTTTGGAGTCACTTGATTATGAATCACTTGGCACTTGCGAACCGTGCCTCATGGGCAAGATGACTAGAACACCGTTCTCCGGTACTATGGAGAGAGCAACAGATTTGTTGGAAATCATACATGAGATGTATGTGGTCCGATGAATGTTGAGGCTCGTGGCGGATATCGTTATTTTCTCACCTTCACAGATGACTTAAGCGGATATGGGTATATCTACTTAATGAAACATAAGTCTGAAACATTTGAAAAGTTCAAAGAATTTCAGAGTGAAGTTGAAAATCATCGTAACAAGAAAATTAAGTTTCTACGATCGATCGTGGAGGTGAATATTTGAGTTACGAGTTTGGTCTACATTTGAAACAATGCGGAATAGTTTCAAGCAACTCACGCCACCGGAACACCACAACGTAATGGTGTGTCCGAACGTCGAATCGCACTTTACTAGATATGGTGCGATCTATGATGTCTCTTACAGATTTACCGCTATCGTTTTGGGGTTATGCTCTAGAGACGGCCGCATTCACCTGAATAGAACACCGTCAAAATCCGTTGAGGCGACACCTTATGAACTATGGTTTAGCAAGAAACCAAAGTTGTCGTTTCTTAAAGTTTGGGGATGCGATGCTTATGTGAAAAAGCTTCAACTGATAAGCTCGAACCCAAATCGGAGAAATGTGTCTTCATAGGATACCCAAAGGAGACAGTTGGGTACACCTTCTATCACAGATCCGAAGGCAAGACATTCGTTGCTAAGAATGGATCCTTTCTAGAGAAGGAGTTTCTCTCGAAAGAAGTGAGTGGGAGGAAAGTGGAACTTGATGAGGTAATTGTACCTTCTCCCTTACTTGAAAGTAGTTAAATCGCAGAAACCAGTTTCGAGACACCTACACCAAGTAGTGAGGAAGTTGATGATGTTGATCATGAAACTTCAGATCAAGTTACTCTGAACCTCGTAGATCAACCAGAGTAAGATCCGCACTGAGTGGTTCGGCAATCCTGTTCGGAAATCATGCTACTAGATCATGATGAACCTACGAACTATGAAGAAGCGATGGTGAGCCCAGATTCCATAAAATGGCTTGAGGCCATGAAATCGAGATGGGATCCATGTATGAAAACAAAGTATGGACTTTGGTTGACTTGCCCGAGGGTAGGCAAGCAATAGAAAACAAGTGGATCTTCAAGAAGAAGACCGACGCCGACGGTAATGTTATCGTCTATAAAGCTCGACTTGTCGCAAAAGGTTTTCGACAAGTTCAAGGGATTGACTACGATGAGACCTTCTCACCCGTAGCGATGCTTAAGTCCGTCCGAATCATGTTAGCAATTGCCGCATTTTATGATTATGAAATTTGGCAAATGGATGTAAAGACCGCATTCCTGAATGGATTTCTGGAAGAAGAGTTGTATGTGATGCAACCAGAAGGATTTATCGATCCAAAAGGAGCTGACAAAGTGTGCAAGCTCCAGCGATCCATCTATGGACTGGTGCAAGCATCTCGGAGTTGGAATAAACGCTTTGATAGTGTGATCAAAGCATTTGGGTTTGTCTGAGACTTTTGGAGAAGCTTGTATTTACAAGAAAGTGAGTGGGAGCTCAGTAGCATTTACGATATTATATGTAGATGACATACTCTGATCGGAAATGATATAGAATTCTGGATAGCATAAAGGGATACTTGAATAAGAGTTTTTCAATGAAAGACCTCGGTGAAGCTGCTTACATATTGGGCATTAAGATCTATAGAGATAGATCAAGACGCTTGATTGGACTTTCACAAAGCACATACCTTGACAAAATTTTGAAGAAGTTCAAAATGGATCAAGCAAAGAAAGGGTTCTTGCTCGTGTTACAAGGTGTGAAGTTGAGTAAGACTCAATGCCCGACCACTGCAGAAGATAGAGAGAAAATGAAAGATGTTCCTATGCTTCACCATAGGCTCTATCATGTATGCAATCTTGTGTACCAGACTGATGTGTGCCTTGCTATAAGCCTAGCAGGAGGTACCAAAGTAATCCAGAATGGATCATCGACAGCGGTCAAGAACATCCTGAAATACGAAAAGGACTAAGGATATGTTTCTCGTATATGGAGGTGACAAAGAGCTCATAAATGGCAGTTACGTTGACGCAAGCTTTGACACTGATCCGGACGATTCTAAATCGCAGACCGGATACGTATTTACACTAAACGGAGGAGCTGTCAGTTGGTGCAGTTCTAAACAAAGCGTCGTAGCGGGATCTACATGTGAAGCGGAATACATAGCAGCTTCGGAAGCAGCTAATGAAGGAGTCTGGATGAAGGAGTTCATATCCGATCTAGGTGTCATACCTAGTGCATCGGGTCCAATGAAAATCTTTTGTGACAATACTGGAGCAATTGCCTTAGCAAAGGAATCCAGATTTCACAAGAGGACCAAACACATCAAGAGACGCTTCAATTCCATCCGGACTTAGTCCGGTGGGAGACATAGAGATTTGCAAGATACACACGAATCTGAATGTTGCGAGACCGTTGACTAAGCCTCTTCCACGAGCAAAACATGATCAGCACCAAGACTCCATGGGTGTTAGAATCATTACTATGTAATCTAGATTATTGACTCTAGTGCAAGTGGGAGACTCAAGGAAATATGCCCTAGAGGCAATAATAAAGTTATTATTTATTTCCTTATTTCATGATAAATGTTTATCATTCATGCTAGAATTGTATTAACCGGAAACATGATACATGTGTGAATGCATAGACAAAACAATATGTCACTAGTATGCCTCTACTAGACTAGCTTGTTAATCAAAGATGGTTATGTTTCGACCATAAACAAAGAGTTGTCATTTGATTAACGAGGTCACATCATTAGTAGAATGATCTGATTGACATGACCCATTCCCTTAGCTTAGCACACGATCGTTTAGTATGTTGCTACTGCTTTTATCCATGACATATACATGTTCCTGTAACTATGAGATTATGCAACTCCGTTTACGGAGGAACACTTTGGTGCTACCAAACGTCACAACGTAATCGGGTGATTATAAAGGAGTACTACTGGTGTCTCCAAAGGTAGATGTTGGGTTGGCGTATTTGAGATTAGGTTTTGTCACTCCGATTGTCGGAGAGGTATCTCTGGGCCCTCTCGGTAATGCACATCACTTAAGCCTTGCAAGCACTACAACTAATGAGTTAGTTGTGAGATGGTGTATTACGGAACGAGTAAAGAGACTTGCCGGTAACGAGATTGAACTAGGTATTGGATACCGACGATCGAATCTCGGGCAAGTAACATACCGATGACAAAGGGAACAACGTATGTTGTTATGCGGTCTGACCGATAAAGATCTTCGTAGAATATGTAGGAACCAATATGGGCATCCAGGTCCCGCTATTGGTTATTGACCGTGAATAGTTCTAGGTCATGTCTACATTGTTCTCGAACCGTAGGGTCCGCACGCTTAAGGTATCGATGACAGTTATTATGAGTTTATGTATTTTGATGTACCGAAGAAGTTCGGAGTCCCGGATGTGATCACGGACATGACGAGGAGTCTCGGAATGGTCGAGACATAAAGATTGATATATTGGAAGCCTATGTTTGGAGTTCGGAATGGTTCCGGCAAAACGGAATTTCTGGGAAAACCGGAGGTTCGGAACCCCGGGAGGTAAATGGGCCTCGGTGGGCCTCGAGGGAGAAGAGGAGGGCCGGCCAGGAGGTGGTGGCGGCCTCTCCCCCAGTCCGAATAGGACAAGGAGGGGGGGGCGGCGCCCCCTCTCCTCTTCCCTCCCCCAAACCTAATCCAACTAGGAAAGGGGGGAGTCCTACTCCCGGTAGGAGTAGGACTCCTCCCGGCGCGCCCTAGCTAGGCCGGCCGGCCTCCCCCCTCCCTCCTTTATATACGGGGGCAGGGGAGCACCCTAGAACACACAAGTTTGATCTTTGGATCGTTCCTTAGCCGCAGCGGTGCCCCCTCCACCATATTCCACCTCGGTTATACCGTCGCGAAGCTTAAGCGAAGCCTCGCGCAGTGAAACATCAAGATCGTCACCACGCCGTCGGTTGTGGAACTCTCCCTCGACACTCGGCTGGATCGGAGTACGAGGGACGTCATCGAGCTGTACGTGTGTCAAGAACTCGGGGGCGTCGGAGTAACGGTGCCGGGATCGGTCGGATCGCGAGGAGAACGTACGACTACTTCCTCTACGTTGTGATCGCTTCCGCTTCGGGTCTACAAGGGTATGTAGACAACACTCTCCCCTATCGTTGCTATACATCACCATGATCTTGCGTGTGCGTAGGAAATTTTTTTGAAATTACTACGTTCCCCAACACTACGGCCCTATGGCATGCTCCGGCGCGGTGGTGGCCCGCCGTGGTGCTGCTGCTCCGGCGCGGCACATGGTGGAGTGACTCGGGTGGCCTGTACGGCGCTCGGGCGATGGCGCGTGGCCTTGCTCGCGGGCAGGCCGGGGGGAGATGCGGCTGTAGCTGCACCACGAGGTGGGTCGGTGGACGTCGACCATGGGGATTGTGTGTTGTGCTGTGCTTCAGATATGCTCCGATTCGAATGTGTGGAGGAGCTTCGAGCGAAAGTCTAGCACTGACTTCGGGTCGGTGCCGGCAACGGCGACGCCATGGTGTCGTTCCCCTTCTTGAAGGCGTTGCCATGGAGCTCCATTACACGACTCTCCAGGAGAAATCTCTAGCTTCAAATGGTCGAAGCGGGAATGACAGTGGCTACGTAGTTTCCTTCTTTGAGGCATCGCCTTGGAGAGTCATGTTGGGGAACGTTGCAGAAAATTAAAATTTTTCCTACGGTTTCACCAAGATCCATCTATGAGTTCATCTAAGCAACGAGTCAAGGGAGTGAGTTTGCATCTACATACCACTTGTAGATCGCGTACGGAAGCTTGCAAGGGGATGGTGATGATGGAGTCGTACTCGACGTGATTCAGATCACCGATGTCCAAGTGTTGAACGGACGGCACCTCCGCGTTCAACACACGTACGGGACGGCAGACGTCTCCGCCTTCTTGATCCAGCAAGGGGGAAGGAGAGGTTGATGATGATCCAGCAGCACGACGTCGTGGTGGTGGATGCAGTAGAACTCCAGCAGGGCTTCGCCAAGCGACTGCGGGAGGAGGACGAGGTGTAGCAGGGGGAAGGAGGCGCCAAGCACAAGGGTGCGGCTGCCTCCCCTGCCCTCCTTATATAGGCCCCAGGCGCCGGCCCTAGGAGATTGGATCTCCCAAGGGGCCGGCGACCAAGGGGGGAGGAGTGCCCCCCAAGGCATGTGGTGCGCCCCCCACCCTAGGGTTTCAACCCTAGGCGCAGGGGGTGGGCCTAGGGGGGCGCACCAGCCCACTATGGGCTGGCTTTCCTCCCACGTCAGCCCATGGGGCCCTCCGGGATGGGTGGCCCCACCCGGTGGACCCCCGGGACCCTTCCGGTGGTCCCGGTACACTACTGGGAGACCCCGAAACTTTCCCGATGGCCGAAATACCACTTCCTATATATTATTCTTTACCTCCGAACCATTCCGAAACTCCTCTTGATGTCCGGTATCTCATCCGGGACTCCGAACAACATTCGGTATGCTGCATACTCATATTCATACAACCTAGCGTCACCGAACCTTAAGTGTGTAGACCCTACGGGTTCGGGAGACACGCAGACATGACCGAGACGACTCTCGGGGAATAACCAACAGTGGGATCTAGATACCCATGTTGGCTCCCACATGCTCCTGGATGATTTCATCGGTTGAACCACGATGTCGAGGATTCGATCAAATCCCGTATACAATTCCCTTTGTCAATCGGTACGTTACTTGCCCGAGACTCGATCGTCGGTATACCAATACCTTGTTCAGTCTCGTTACCGGCAAGTCACTTTACTCTTACCGTAATGCATAATCCCGTGGCCAACACCTTGGTCACCTTGAGCTCATTATGATGATGCATTACCGAGTGGGCCCAGAGATACCTCTCCGTCATACGGAGTGAGAAATCCCAGTCTCGATCCGTGTCAACCCAACAGACACTTTCGGAGATACCTGTAGTGCACCTTTATAGTCACCCAGTTACGTTGTGACGTTTGATACACCCAAGGCACTCCTACGGTATCCGGGAGTTACACGATCTCATGGTCGAAGGAAGAGATACTTGACATTGGCAAAGCTCTAGCAAACAAACTACACGATCTTTGTGCTATGCTTAGGATTGGGTCTTGTCCATCACATCATTCTCCTAATGATGTGATCCCGTTATCAACGACATCAAATGTCCATAGCCAGGAAACTATGACTATCTGTTGATCACAACGAGCTAGTCAACTAGAGGCTCACTAGGGACATATTGTGGTCTATCAGTCTATGTATTCACACGTGTATTACGATTTCCGGATAATACAGTTATAGCATGAATAATAGACAATTATCATGAACAATGAAATATAATAATACTTTTATTATTGCCTCTAGGGCACATTTCCAACAGTCTCCCACTTGCACTAGAGTCACCAATCTAGTTACATTGTGATGAATCGAACACCCATAGAGTTCTGGTGTTGATCATGTTTTGCTCGCGAGAGAGGTTTAGTCAACGGATCTGCGACATTCAGATCCGTATGTACTTTGCAAATTTCTATGTCTCCATCTTGAACATTTTCATGGATGGAGTTGAAACGACGCTTGATGTGCTCGGTCTTCTTGTGAAACACGGGCTCCTTGGCAAGGGCAATAGCTCCAGTGTTGTCACGAGAAGAGTTTGATTGGCCCCGACGCATTGTGTATGACTCCTAGGTCGGTGATGAACTCCTTCACCCAAATCGCTTCATGCGCTGCCTCCGAGGCTGCCATGTACTCCGCTTCACACGTAGATCCCGCCATTAACGCTTCGCTTGCAGCTGCTCCACCATCGCTCCACCATTCAACATATACACGTATCCGGTTTGTGACTTAGAGTCATCCAGATCTGAGTCGAAGCTAAGCGTCGGCGTAACCCTTACGACGAGCTCTTCGTCTCCTCCATAAACGAAACATGTCCTTTGTCCTTTTCGGTACTTCAGGATATTCTTGACCGCTGTCCGGTGTTCCTTGCCGGGATTACTTTGGTATCTTGCTACCAAACTTACGGCAAGGTTTACATCAGGCCTGGTACACAGCATGACATACATAATAGATCCTATGGCTGAAGCATAGGGGATGACACTCATCTCTTCTTTATCTTTTGCCGTGGTCGGTGGCTGAGCCGAGCTCAATCTCACACCTTGTAACATAGGCAAGAACCCTTTCTTGGACTGATCCATTTTGAACCTTTTCAAAATCTTATCAAGGTATGTGCTTTGTGAAAGACCTATGAGGCGTCTCGGTCTATCTCTATAGATCTTGATGCCTAATATATAAGCAGCTTCTCCAAGGTCCTTCATTGAAAACACTTATTCAAGTAGGCCTTCATGCTGTCCAGAAGCTTTATATCATTTCCCATCAAGAGTATGTCATCTACATATAATATGAGAAATGCTACAGAGCTCCCACTCACTTTCTTGTAAACGCAGGCTTCTCCATAAGTCTGCATAAACCCGAACACTTTGATCATCTCATCAAAGCGAATGTTCCAACTCCGAGATGCTTGCACCAGCCCATAAATGGATTGCTGGAGCTTGCATACTTTGTTAGCGTTCTTAGGATCGACAAAACCTTCCGGCTGCATCATATACAACTCTTCCTTAAGATGTCCGTTAAGGAATGCCGTTTTGACGTCCATCGCCATATCTCATAATCATAGTATGCGGCAATTGCTAACATGATTGGACGGACTTTAGCTTCGCTACGGAGAGAATGTCTCGTCGTAGTCAATCCCTTGAACTTGTCGATAACCTTTAGCGACAAGTCGAGCTTTATAGATGGTAACATTACCATCCGCGTCCGTCTTCTTCTTAAAATCCATTTGTTTTCTATTGCTCACGATCATCGGGCAAGTCTGTCAAAGTCCATACTTTGTTTTCATACATGGATTCTATCTCGGATTTCATGGCTTCAAGCCATTTGTTGGAATCTGGGCCCGCCATTGCTTCTTCATAGTTCAAAGGTTCACCGTTGTCTAACAACATGATTTCCAGGACAGGGTTGCTGTACCACTCTGGTGCGGAACGTGTCCTTGTGGACCTCTGGTTCAGAGCAACTTGATCCAAGTACCTTGATCATCATCATTATTTTCCTCTTCAGTTGGTGTGGGCATCACAGGAACATTTTCCTGAGCTGCACCACTTTCCCATTCGAGAGGTAGTACTTCATCGAGTTCTACTTTCCTCCCACTTACTTCTTTCGAGAGAAACTCTTTTTCTAGAAAGCATCCGTTCTTGGCAACAAAGATCTTGCCCTCGGATCTTAAGTAGAAGGTATACCCGACAGTTTCCTTAGGGTATCCTATGAAGACGCATTTTTCCGACTTGGGTTCGAGCTTTTCAGGTTGAAGTTTCTTGACATAAGCATCGCATCCCCAAACTTTTAGAAACGACAGCTTAGGTTTCTTTCCAAACCATAATTCATACGGTGTCGTCTCAACGGATTTAGATGGTGCCCTATTTAAAGTGAATGTAGCAGTCTCTAGAGCGTATCCCCAAAATGATAGCGGTAAATCGGTAAGAGACATCATAGACCGCACCATATCTAATAGAGTGCGATTACGACGTTCGGACACACCGTTCTACCGAGGTGTTCCAGGCGGCGTGAGTTGTGAAATGATTCCACATTTCCTTAAGTGTGTACCAAATTCGTGACTTAAGTATTCTCCTTCACGATCTGATCGTAGGAACTTTATCTTTCGGTCACGTTGATTCTCTACCTCATTCTGAAATTCCTTGAACTTTTCAAAGGTCTCAGACTTGTGTTTCATTAAGTAGACATACCCATATCTACTCAAGTCATCAGTGAGAGTGAGAACATAACGATATCCTCCGCGAGCCTCAACGCTCATTGGACCGCACACATCGGTATGTATGATTTCCAACAAGTTGGTTGCTTGCTCCATTGTTCCGGAGAACGGAGTCTTGGTCATTTTGCCCATGAGGCATGGTTCGCATGTGTCAAACGATTCATAATCAAGAGACTCTAAAAGTCCATCAAGCATGGAGCTTCTTCATGCGCTTGACACCAATGTGACCAAGGCGGCAAGTGCCACAGTATGTGGGACTATCGTTATCAACTTTACATCTTTTGGCATCCACACTATGAACATGTGTAATATTACGCCGAGATTCATTAAGAATAAACCATTGACCATTGGAGCATGACCATAAAACATATCTCTCAAATAAATCAAACAACCATTATTCTCGGACTTAAATGAGTAGCCATCTCAGTATTAAACGAGATCCAGATACAATGTTCATGCTCAAACTTGGCACTAAATAACAATTATTAAGGTTCAAAACTAATCCCGTGGGTAAATGTAGAGGCAGCGTGCGACGGCGATCACATCGACTCTGAACCATTCTCGACGCAAGATCGTCACCTCGCCCTTCGCCGATCTCCGTTTATACCGCAGCTCCTGCTGTGAGTTACAAATATGAGCAACGGCACCGGTATCAAATACCCAGGAGTTACTACGAGTACTGGTAAGGTACACATCAATTACATGTATATCAAATATACCTTTGGTGTTGTCGGCCTTCTTATCCGCTAAGTATTTGGGGCAGTTCCGCTTCCAGTGACCCTTCCCCTTGCAATAAAAGCACTCAGTCTCAGGCTTGGGTCCATTCTTTGACTTCTTCCCGAATCGGCTTACGGGCGCCGCAACATCCTTGCCGTCCTTCTTGAAGTTCTTCTTGCCCTTGCCCTTCTTGAACTTAGTGGTCTTATTGACCATCAACACTTGATGTTCTTTCTAGATTTCAGCCTCACGACTTCAAAGATCGAGAACACTTCAGAATGGTCTTCACCATCCCTGCATGTTGTAGTTCATCACAAAGCTCTTGTAGCTTGGTGGGAGCGATCGAGGACTCTGTCAATGACCGCCTCATCTGGGAGGTTAATGTTCATTTGGGTCATACGGTTGTGCAACCTGCACATCTTGAGGATGTGCTCACTTGTGTAACTGTTTTCCTCCATCTTACAACTGTAGAACTTGTCGGAGACATCATATCTCTCGACCGGGCATGAGCTTGAAAACTAGTTTCAGCTCTTGAACATCTCATATGCTCCGTGATGCTCAAAACGCTTTTGGAGCCCCGGTTCTAAGTGTAAAGCATGCCGCATTGAACGAGGGAGTAATCATTAGCACGAGTTTGCCAAGCGCTCATAACGCCTTGGTTCTGCTCGACGGAGCGTCACCTAGCGGTCCTTCTAGGACATATTGCTTCTGGCAGCTATGAGGATGATCTCGGGTTCCGACCCAATCCGTATAGTTGCTGCCATCATCTTTCAGCTTGGTTTCTCTAGGAATGCGTTGAAGTTCATGTTGACATGAGCGTTGGCCATTTGATCTACAAGACATATTTGCAAAGGTTTTAGACTAAGTTTATGATAATTAAGTTCATCTAATCAAATTATGAACTCCCACTCAGATTAGACATCCCTCTAGTCATCTAAGTGTTACACGATCCGAGTCGACTAGCCCGTGTCCGATCATCACGTCAGACGGACTAGTCATCGTCGGTGAACATCTTCATGTTGATCGTATCTTCCATATGACTCGTGTTCGACCTTTCGGTCTCCGTGTTCCGAGGCCACGTCTGCACATGCTAGGCTCGTCAAGTTAACCCTAAGTGTTTTGCTGTATAAAACTGTCTTACACCCGTTGTATGTGAACGTAAGGATCTATCACACCCGATCATCACGTGGTGCTTCGAAACGACGAACTGTAGCAACGGTGCACAGTTAGGGGAGAACACTTCTAGAAATTTTTGTGAGGGATCATCTTATTTACTACCGTCATTCTAAGTAAACAAGATGCATAAACATAATAAGAATCACATGCAGTTATATAGTTGTGACATGATATGGCCAATATCATATAGCTCCATTGATCTCCATCTTCGGGGCTCCATGATCATCTTGTCACCGGCTTGACACCATGATCTCCATCATCATGATCTCCATCATCGTGTCTTCATGAAGTTGTCACGCCAACGACTACTTCTACTTCTATGGCTAACGCGTTTAGCAATAAAGTAAAGTAGTTTACATGGCGTTCTTCAATGACACGCATGTCATACAAAAAATAAAGACAACTCCTATGGCTCTGCCGTTGTCATACTCATCGACATGCAAGTCGTGAATCCTATTACAAGAACATGATCTCATACATCACAATTCATCATTCATCACAACTTCTGGCCATATCACATCACATGATCAATCGCTGCAAAAACAAGTTAGACGTCCTCTAATTGTTGTTGCATCTTTTACGTGGCTGCAATTGGGTTCTAGCAAGAACGTTTTCTTACCTACGAATAACCACAACGTGATTTTGTCAACTTCTATTTACCCTTCATAAGGACCCTTTTCATCGAATCCCCTTCAACTAAAGTGGGAGAGACAGACACCCGTCAGCCACCTTATGCAACTAGTGCATGTCAATCGGTGGAACCGGTCTCACGTAAGCGTACGTGTAAGGTTGGTTCGGGCGCTTCATCCCACAATACCGCTGAAGCAAGAAAAGACTAGTAGTGGCAAGCAAGTTGACAAGATCCACGCCCACAACAAAATTGTGTTCTACTCGTGCATTAGAGAACTACGCATAGACCTAGCTCATGATGCCACTGTTGGGGAACGTTGTAGAAAATTAAAATTTTTCCTACGGTTTCACCAAGATCCATCTATGAGTTCTTATAAGCAACGAGTCAAGGGAGTGAGTTTGCATCTACATACCACTTGTAGATCGCGTGCGGAAGCTTGCAAGGGGATGGTGATGATGGAGTCGTACTCGACGTGATTCAGATCACCGATGTCGAAGTGCTGAACGGACGACACCTCCGCGTTCAACACACGTACGGGACGGGAGACGTCTCCTCCTTCTTGATCCAGCAAGGGGGAAGGAGAGGTTGATGATGATCCAGCAGCACGACGGCGTGGTGGTGGATGCAAGAAAACTCCAGCAGGGCTTCGCCAAGCGACTACGGGAGGAGGATGAGGTGTAGCAGGGGGAGGGAGGTGCCAAGCACAAGGGTGCGGCTGCCCTCCCCCCTGCCCTCCTTTATATAGGCCCCCAGGGGGGCTCCGGCCCTGGGAGATTGGATCTCCCAAGGGTGCGGCGGCCAAGGGGGGAGGAGTGCCCCCCAAGGCATGTTGTGCGCCCCCCCACCCTAGGGTTTCAACCCTAGGCGCAGGGGGTGGGCCTAGGGGGGCGCACCAGCCCACTATGGGCTGGCTCCTCCCACGTCAGCCCATGGGGCCCTCCGGATGGGTGGCCCCACCGGTGGACCCAGGACCCTTCCGGTGGTCCCGGTACATTAGCGGGAGACCCCGAAACTTTCCTGATGGCCGAAATACCACTTCCTATATATTATTCTTTACCTCCGGACCATTCCGAAACTCCTCGTGACGTCCGGGATCTCATCCGGGACTCCGAACAACATTCGATATGCTGCATACTCATATTCATACAACCCTAGCGTCACCGAACCTTAAGTGTGTAGACCCTACGGGTTCGGGAGACACGCAGACATGACCGAGACGACTCTCGGGCAATAACCAACAGCGGGATCTGGATACCCATGTTGGCTCCCACATGCTCCTCGATGATTTCATCGGTTGAACCACGATGTCGAGGATTCGATCAAATCTCGTATACAATTCCCTTTGTCAATCGGTACGTTACTTGCCCGAGACTCGATCGTTGGTATCCAATACCTTGTTCAGTCTTGTTACCGGCAAGTCACTTTACTCGTACCGTAATGCATGATCCCGTGGACAACACCTTGGTCACCTTGAGCTCATTGT
This sequence comes from Aegilops speltoides, assembly GCA_021437245.1. Classification (NCBI taxonomy): domain Eukaryota; kingdom Viridiplantae; phylum Streptophyta; class Magnoliopsida; order Poales; family Poaceae; genus Aegilops; species Aegilops speltoides. Next base: position 551,081,423 of record CM038143.1, read on the forward strand.
GATGATGCATTACCGAGTGGGCCCAGAGATACCTCTCCGTCATACACGGAGTGACAAATCGATCTCGATCCGTGTCAACCCAATGCAGACACTTTCGGAGATACCGTAGTGCACCTTTATAGTCACCCGCCACGTTGTGACGTTTGATACACCCAAAGCACTCCTACGGTATCCGGGAGTTACACGATCTCATGGTCGAAGGAAGAGATACTTGACATTGGCAAAGCTCTAGCAAACGAACTACACGATCTTTGTGCTATGCTTAGGATTGGGCCTTGTCCATCACACCATTCTCCTAATGATGTGATCCCGTTATCAACGACATCCAATGTCCATAGCCAGGAAACCATGACTATCTGTTGATCACAACGAGCTAGTCAACTAGAGGCTCACTAGGGACATATTGTGGTCTATGTATTCACACGTGTATTACGATTTCCGGATAATACAGTTATAGCATGAATAACAGACAATTATCATGAACAATGAAATATAATAATACTTTTATTATTGCCTCTAGGGCATATTTCCAACAAGTCAGCATATTGCAGTTTGCACGGATCCCTTCGCCGGCGGGGACAGTGGACGTCGGGGCGGCGGCTCCGGGTGGTTCCCGATTGTGCGCCGAGACGGCGATCTCGGGAACAATGCGAGTGACAGCTCTATGAGGTGGGGCTCTATCTCGACATTGGTTGGGTGGCATCCTTGTCCCGCTTGGGCGGTGGGGGTGTCGGCTTGGTCGATGCGCCCCAGAGAGGGCGGTTTGACTTTATGTCGGGGCGGCGGCCCCGGATGTGGTGCGACGTTCGTGGTCTGCGAGCGGTTGCGCTGAGTAACGTGGGTTGCGGGCAGCTGGGCTGCGCAGCGTTGCTACTCGAGGGGAGCGGTGGTATGTCAGGCGACGGCCCCGGAAGGCGGTGCCGGTGGAGTGTGCTGGGCGCGACGGAGCGGTGGATTCCGCGGTGGCGGCCCCAAGAGGATCAATGTGGCGACCAGGCTTCTGTGGCAAAGATGATTGTGAGAGCGATGTCGACGACGTGGCAATGGTTGCGGTAGTCGGCTCTTCTCCGGCGTGTTCACGGTATTGCCTCGGTTTGTTTGTTGCCGTGGAGTAGAAGCTGCGGTGGCGGGGCCCTGGGCATACGATGACTGGCTGCAAGTGGCCCGTTCAGAGATCTTCCGTGGCGCCAGCTTTCACCTGATTTTGTTCTTCTGAGTTCTCCGTCAGAGTCGGAGCTGCGTTGTCTGGCTGCAGGTCGACATGTTGTCGATGAGGGTGGGCTTTGCCCTGTGTGTTAGTCTTTGGGAGTGGGCTTGGCCCTTGTTATTCCAGTTTTGCCCGGTTTTTCGTAATTAACTAGGCAATTCTCTTCTGCTTAATTTATAGTTGAGGCAATCTTTGCCTCCGTTTCGAAAAAAATCATATGTTTATTTTAGATTTTTATATAGACTACATATGAAGCAAAATGAATGAATATACACTTTAAACTATGTCTATATACATTCATATGTGCTTCATTTTGAAATATTAAAAAAACTTATATTTGAAAACGAAGGAAGTATATTACAAAGTTGAACTACGCCAGGGCAACACACTTTCGCCCGCTCCTCCCGCCAAAGGGCCTTGGACTACTCGTCAATATGTCCGCCTTGTTGCGGCCTGTTGCCATAGCAGGGAGGATTAGGGCTTACGGTTATTTTGCTCGGTAAGTAGTCCTTTATTTATATCCCTATAAATAAACTTATTTTTAAAAACGAAGGAAGTATGTATAGTCCTTCCATCCTGTAATATAAAAACCGGTCAAAAACGTTTTTATATTATGAATCGGAGAGAGTAACATACAGGGTCCTGATAATTAGGGCATATACAATGGTTCTATCTTAGCAATGCCACGTAGGATAAATGATGAGGTGAAGGAAAGAGAAATCATAAGGAAAGGCTTGTCTTCTCTTATTTAAGAGAAGAAATGATCTCTTAGCACAATATGTTTCACCATGTTTTTAGAAATAACTAGTTATTGAATATAAGGCTAAGAGATGACTCATTGTATACACTTTTTTGTCATCTCTAAATAACATGTAAGACCTAAGATAAAACTACCTTATCAACTATTGTACATGCCCTTAGGCTGATGGCCGGAGTATAGTCATACAAATTCCTGCGGCTAGTTCTGTCCAGAACATGCAGAGCATCTCAGACACCGTTACCTCCCCCCGCCCGCGCCTTGGCATCTTCTACGTGTATACAAAAAGGGCCAGGACGAGCCAGCCCCACCGGCGCGGGTCCCGCGCGGGCTTCAGCTTTCGGCGCACGCAGAGAGGCGCAGGTGCAGCGAGAGCGGGGGGAGGGAGGAGTCGACCGACCCAGCCTGCTGAAATCGCTGGGTTCGAATCGAACCGATCGGCGCAGCGCGCGGTTCCCGAGGAGCTGGTAGGAGAGGAATGCGTGGCGCGTTGGGTGGGTCGGGGCGGCCTCGAGCCCCGCGCGGGCAGGCCGCAGAGGGGACCGGGCGCGTCGCTGCTTCCTTTGTCCTTCTTGTTTTTAAACCCCGCCGCGTCCTGACGGCGACCGCAATAACTAAACCCTGCCGCCGACGCCAGTGGAGCAGGCCCGCCTCGGCCCTGACGACGGAATTAACCGGCGGGTGCCAGCTGATCTCATCGGTTAAAACACCCAGCCTGCAACTCTGCGCACAGGCACAGCAGTCTCTCGCCTCGTCGACCAGCCACTCCAACAGCACGATTGCACCTCGGCACCTCCTTAATTTAAATTAGCATAAAATGATGGTAATTACAGACATCTTTAAACATCAGAAAGAAATACTCATGTGCATGTGGGAAAAAAAATTATGAGACCAGGTCTCATATAAACCAGGTGAGACCCGCCCTGATGGAAGACATGTGATTCTAGAGTACCGTGATTTTAGTTACAGCAACAAAATGTTAGTCTATGCTGAACACGAACAACACAACAGTGACGGGTCAGACCGGCCCGCCAAAAAAATAATTAGGGCAGAAACTTCCCACCCGAAGATACAGCGGTGAACATGACACACGTACACCTCTTATGACTATGAAAATCTACTAGAAAATAGAAAATTATATTTAAATAATTCTAACGTTTTAGGTTAACAAACACATCACTTTTCTACTCACATGTGGAGTTTAGACTAGCCAAAATGCATAGTAACATACACTAGTAACATATACATATCCCTAGACTATGTTACTACCTTCATAGTGGGTAGTAACATGAGTGTGATAACATGCAAAGCTTCATTTATTAGGTTATAGACTCATATTGTATTGGGACATGTGATGTTACAAGAACTACTAAGTTATCAGAATTACCTCTCTCCTCATTAACTCATTGCCACATAAGCAAATTTGCTGAGGTGGACTTGATGTTACTGCTGAAGTTACTCCCACTGTGGCTAGTCTTAGTCAAGAATAACATCTGTTATATTCATGACGAAATAGAACATTTTCTTTTCTAGAATACGCATGCTTAGGTGTTTGGAGTATTCATTAAAGGAGAAGAGGGGGAGAAGAGCCCCATCCACCGAACTGATACTACCATAATTTTATAAACATGGTTACTTTCATAATACGAACTTCGTCCTTTTTATCAGAATAATACTGATATGATTTCTTCATGAGAAGTTTCAGAATTATTTTATTGTTTACTACAATTTCATATTATACTGTCCATAAGAGGTATGGGTGTACCATATTCGAAAAATCTATGGCCCTTTTTGCCATCTGATTTTTTTCCCGTGCCAAAGCTACTATTTTTTGCAGCAAAATTAAAGTTCTTATAGAATACCTAGTAATTATATGTGTGACTTTTACTGCAGAAAAAATATGTGTAATGTGAGTAAATAAACATTGAAAAATATTTTGTTGAGTGAGGAGCAATCGCTCGTAAGCTCACTTAGTAGTTAGAGAATCTACAACCAGACAGTTCATATCTATACTACTCTATAGTGTATGAGTTTTAAATGTTTGGATCTCAAAAACAAAAAGCAATGTGAGCCGTTGACAGAGTCAATCGGAGGGCTGAAAATTGTGGGATTCGCAGCTACAGTACGAGCTACAGTGCCTGTGAACGTACCACTGATTTCTAGAACCATCACTATATACCAATGTAGGAAAAGTTTCACTTGCCTAAGGTGTCCATTCATGCATGTAACTGGTCAAGGTACACACATTGGCAGAGCGTCTTCAACACACGCACTAATCGCGTCAGGGAGAAGTTGGAAGTTTCCAAGAAGTTTCAAAGTAAGCTGAATGTAGTACGAGATACTAATACTAAGCATGTAAAGCTTTATATATAGGACCGAACCCCTTTTTTCAGGCAACATATACAAAACAGAATGACAACAATAATGAACTGTAACGCCCTCGATGCGGCTATATCTCCCACGTGTCGAAGCACGACTTAGAGGCATAACCGCATTGAAAGCAATGTCGCAAGTGAGGTAATCTTCACACAACCCATGTAATACATAAGGGAAAAAGATACATAGTTGGCTTACAATCGCCACTTCACACAATTACATGAATAAAGCATTACATCATCCAGATACAAACAAGGTCCGACTACGGAACCAAAATAAAAGAAGAACCCCAAATGCGACAAAGGTCCACGATCGACCCCAACCGGGCTCCACTCTCGATCAACTAGAACGAAACAACACAAAGGGCAAGATCTTCATCGAGCTCCTCCTTGAGCTTGGTTGCGCCACCGCTTTCGGTAACATAGGCACCGCAAACTGGTTTTGAAGTAACCGGTGAGCCACGGGGACTCAAGCAATCTCGCACCATGAGATCAAGACTATTTAAGCTTATGGGTAAGGTAAAGGCATGAGGTGGAGCTGCAGAAGCGACTAGCATATATGGTGGCTACCATACGCAAATGAGGGCGAGAAGAGAAGGCAAAGCACGGTCGACAAAAGTATGATCAAGAAGTGATCCTATAGCAACCCACGCCAAGCATAACTCCAACATCGTGTTCACTTCCCGGACTCACGGAAAGAGACCATCACGGTAACACACACGATTGATGTATTTTAATTAAGGTCAACTTCAGGTTTTCTACAACCGACATTAACAAATTCCCATCGCCACATAACCCATGGCACGGCTCTCGAAAGTTTATACCTGCGCAGGGTGTCCCAACTTAGCCCATTACAAGCTCTCGCGATCATCGAAGGAATAGACCTTCACCCAAGACACTCCGATCGACTCGGTATCCCGGTACATCAAGACATTTCGACAATGGTAAAACAAGACCAGCAAAGCCGCCCGATGTGCCGACAAATCCCGATAGGAGTCGACGTACCTCGCTCTCGTGGCACACCGGATGAGCAAGACGTCGGGTTGGCATAGACCCTGGTTGCCTGTGGGCGCCGGACATCGCTCGAGTTGGACCAACACTCGAAGGAGCACCGCCCGGGGGGTTAAAATAAAGATGACCCTCGGCTCCGAAACCCAAGGGAAAAAAAGGGCTAGGTGAGGCAAATGGTAAAAGTCAATGTTGGGCCTTCTTTGGAAAAGTTTTATTCAAAGCGAACTGTCGGGGGTCCCATAAATCACCCGACCGCGTAAGGAACGCAAAATCCGGGAACATAACACGGTATGACGGAAACTAGGGCGGCAAGAGTGGAACAAAACACTGCATAAGGCCGAGCCTTCCACCCTTTACCAAATATATAGATGCATTAATAATATAAGAGATAGTGTGATATCCCAACAAGTAACCATGTTCCAACAAGGAACAACATCTCCATGTTCCAACAAGGAACAAACTTCAATCTTCACCTGCAACTAACAACGCTATAAGAGGGCCGAGCAAAGCGGTAACATAGCCAAACAACGGTTTGCATAGGAAAGGTGTCAAAGGTTAGGGGTTTGACATGGCAATTTGGGAGGCTGACAAGCAAATGGTAGGCATCGTAGCATTGGCATAGCAAAAGAGCGAGCAAACTAGCATAGCAAAGATAGTAGTGATTTCGAGGGTATGATCATCTTGCCTGCAATGTTCTCAGAGTTGTCGAAGGCTTGATCCTCGAGAGGCGTTCTCAACAGGTTCCTCGCTCACGTACTCGCCTCCGGCTCTACCCAAAGCAAGAACACAAGCAACGGAACCACAATCAAACAAGGAACAATGCACAAGCAATATGATGCAAAACATGACATGCGATGCGAGATGTGATATGCAATGCGTATGTATGCTCCGGAAGGAAAATGATGAACTGGCATCAACTTGGCAAACCAAGTATGCCGCTGAAAGATGAGATGATTTCGTTGAAATCGATATAAAGATCACCGGAATCGGATGCACGGTTTGCAAATGACAAGCAAAACAAGAATGACGCAAATCTGCGTTTAATAGCCCGATGCTACTTAGCAAGCAACAAGAAACTATGCTACAGCACCCCAACATAAAAACAAAGCATATGTCAACGAACTACAGGAGATGCTTAACAAAAGAGGAACACTGAGCTACGGCTAAATCACATCATAACATGTTCAAACAAGCATGGAGAAAGTGCTCAAAATATCAGGTTCACAGACTTAGTGAAAATACTAACATACCAGGAATTAACATCAGGAAGGCATGTTTAGAGCAAGCAAACAACATGCTACAGGAACTTATAATAGCAAAACAAGGCATGACATGATTCTACTCAAAGCATATATCAAGAGTCCCTTACTGACCATAAGCCAAAAGGACCTTAAGAAATGATGACACCCATGTAAACATAGCAAGTTTTATTACAGATTTCAGACTTAGCAGAAAAACTGGGCATGGCAAAAACAGTTAACGAGTAGGCATGTTCGTGAGCTCGATGCACCCACTACAGAGCAATACATGGCATGGCAAGGCAACCAACAGTAAGAAGGCATGATTATGAAGCTAAGCATGGCAAGATCAAGGTCATATCATACACGGATCAACTACAACGACCTCGTGAAAATTGAATCTCATGCAAACAATCTGCCAGGAAACATTTTCAAGCAAAAGTAGAGCACGAAAATGACATGCTAGACTACTCCATAAATACCAACAAAGGCATGGATGGATAGGGCACAACATGTAGATCAAAACATGTTTATAGAGCATCTCCAGATTATGTATAGAATGATTAGTGGAAGCATGTTAACATGGCATCAAAATGTAACAGAATCTGTCAGGAAAACAGCAACAGCAACTACCCTACTTTACAAGCTTGATACACTCAGCACACAACTCACAAAAATACATGGTCAACACCCCTGGAAAGATGGCATGACAAAGTCCAACATTCATGTAGAGCTCATACTCATAGGATGTACACATCAATCATGGCAAAAATGACAAAAGAGCTCGAGCTGATAAGATTCTGGAACTAACGATCTGAAGCCATCTTCCAGCAGCATTTCGGGCATCAAGAAGAGCTCAAATGCAAATGATGCAATGGAATGAAATGATGTACTCGTCGAGGCGAACAATTTGACATATTATACGCGCAAAACGGAGCTACGGATGCAGAGATGTGACATGATGAAAATGGCATGAAAGTAATAGAATTCTGGGACTTAGAGATTTCGGGGGGAAAACAACCTGCGGGCACGGATGCCGAGGTTCACCGGATCCTCGCCGGAGTTGGGGAAAACGGGCGCCGGAGGGGTCGAGGGAGCTCGGGGGGAGGCCGGCGAGGTCGGGTCGCGGATCTGCCGCCGCCTTGCCGGATCCGGCCCGACGAGGAGGGCGGAAGGCCGGGCGGCATGGATGACGCGGCATGCGGATAGGCGCAGCGGGCGGCGCTGGGCAGCTGGGCAGCGAACACGGAGCCGCGGCGCGGGTCGGCGGCGGCGGGGGAGGCGCCGCAGAGCGGCGCGCATGGCAAAGAAGCGCATGGCAGTAGGCGCATGCATGGCGGCGGCAGGCGACGTGCATGCAGCGGGGCGAAGCGGCGCTGGAGGAGGGCGGCCATGGCGACGGATGGCGGCGGGCCGAGCGGCTCGGGCGGCGGCGGGATTGGTTGGCCTGGCCGGGCGATGGCTCTCGGCGGCCTCACGCGGGCGTGAGGAGAGAGGAGGCCGGCGATGCCACTTGGCGACACGGGATTGGGCGCAGGCGGTGGAGGATGAGGTGGCGGCCTCTGATTGGATGGGGTGAGGTGGAAGATGGACATGTCCGGCTGGAGTGGACATGTCCAGCGCGCGAGGGGAGCGGGGCTAGGTTTTCGTCCGCGAAAATGGAAGGGGAGGACGTTTATATAGGCATAGGGAGCTAGGAGAGTCCAAATGAGGTGCGGTTTTCGCCCACACGATCGTGATCGAACGACCAAGAGCATGGAGGGGAGTTTGGTGGGTTTTGGGCCACTTTGGAAAGGGTGTTGGGCTGCAACAAAAGAGGCTTTTGCGGTTACCCGGTTAATCGTTGGAGTACCAAACGAACTCCAAATGGCATGAAACTTGACAGGCGGTCTACCGGTGCTTTACCAAGGCCGCTTGGCAAACCTCGGGCCATTCCGAGAAAGTTTAATACCCACACGCGACAAGAGAGAAGAAGGGGACGCCGGGGGACATAGGAGCGCCGGATTGCAAAACGGACAACGGGGAAAATGCTCGGATGCATGAAACGAACATGTATGCAAAATGAAATGCACATGGTGACATGATAAAATGCAAATGATGACATGGCAAAAGCAACACGCGAGCAAATGACATGGCAACGAAGGCGAATAACTGGCAGACACCTGGCGCATCGGATCCGGGGCGTTACAACACTCCACCACTACGAGAGGATCTCGTCCCGAGATCTAGGATGGCACCGGAGGGAAAAGAAAGAGGAAGAGAAGAGGTAAAACTAAGTTGCTTCTTTGACGAACGATTGAAACCACGAACCTTGAGAGGTTGAGCAATTTAAAAGAAAGAGTACAACGGAGATGAACGAGATTGCAAACAATCTGTTAGAAAAGATGAACAAGGAGTATTACGAGAACTTGAAGGTTGCAAAGACATGAATCAAGAGTTTGACGATCGAAAAGAATATGACCACCTCGGTATAATGAGATAGCCAAGGAACAAGAATGACAGAACTTGGACAGCACTCCGGTAGAAAAGAGAAGAAAAACTTGATGAGATGAAAAGATATTGAAGAGATGATACAACAGTCCGGTAAAATGGATAAGAATGAAAAGAACACGATCCTCACAATTGGAGATGATGAGTGAAGAGCACAACATCACAATGCCTCCATAACGAAAGAATAGAAGTTAGATCGTTGGGATAAAAGGACGGAGAAGAGAATGACATCTTCTGCCACAATTGAATTTGGAAAGCATCCTTGCAAAGAAGAATCGAATGGAGTTGTTGGAAAATCAACAACGAAAAGAATAAGCTTGTAGTGGGCTTATGGACACATCTCAACACTTGAGGTGAAATTCTGCCACTATCAAAATCAATTGCTTGTTTGAGATCAAAGAAGAGATGAAAACTTCTTTCGCCGAGAGGATAAGAGAAAACTCGGACCATTGATAAGCACCACAAATAGCAACATTCCTTAGGGAAGGCTTTAGGTGAAATATAACCCAAAATAAATCCAACAAAGGGGTTGATGGATTTAAAATACCTCATTCTTGACAACATGTGAATCACGAAACATGAATGGAAATTGTCAAGAATGACATAACACCACCTCAAAAGATAAGGTAGAAAGAGTCGCACTTTGGAATGCAAGATGAAGAATACTTGAACGCCTCACAACAAAACATGTGTTGAACACCATGTTTATTTTAGAGTAAAGCTTGGTGGATCTTAACTTCGAGAGAAATCTTGATGAACAACTGAAGAATGAAAAGAATCGTTGACGAACCACCATGTAGAGCCTCCATGAAGAACTCCGGTAATAAAAGGAATGAAAAGAAAGAGAAATTGAAAACACAAGGTGAATCCTTGCAAAGATTTAGATGGATCTCCGTGATGATTAGAGCTTGGAACTCCGGGAAAAAGAGAAGATGAAATAAATGAAACCGAGAATTTGTTCATCATGAACAAACTCCGAAAGAAAGGATTAATCACTTGGATGAACAAGAATAAGAATTATGTTATGCTTATCCTTCACCAATTAAATTGATGACAAACAATGGATTTGGCATACTACTTATTCACGTAGAAAGGATTAAAAGAGATATATCAAAACTTGAGAAGGTCTTCAACGAACCACCGGTAGGATTGGAAAGGACGAATGAATTAAATGATAACGAAAGAGGTGAAATCTTGAACGAACCACCGTAAGAATTGAAAATGATCGAAGTAGGGGTGCATCACCGGTAAGAATTAGCAAATGAACGAAGGTACTTGAGGGTATTTAGATACAAATGAACGAATAGATCACGAGCTGATTAGAGAATACTTGAATGATGCACCGGTATGATTTGGAGAACGAGAGCTGAAAGCTTGAATGAATAATACTGAGATGATGGGCTTCAAAGAATGAAACTGAAAAGACTCCTAAAATGCTCCGGATGGGTGAAAAGATTTTCACAATCGAAAACAATTATGAGAGGATGGCAACAAGCTAGCACCATGAATCTTTAAGAGAATGGACCAAGATTTAGGAGAAATCCTTCTTCGGTCTTCAAATGATGAGAATGACAACGAGAAACAACACTAAGAATTGTTGAGATACTCCGGGAAAATGAAAAAGAACAAGGTTGTTGAGCCAACAATGAAAAGAATTTGAAATGACCTTGGAGAAGGCATGTGACTGATGAAAATTCATTCTTACATCACACTTGAAAGGAATTTAGAATAACTCCGGAAGAATTAGAAGAGTCAGGTAAGATCCTGGGAAAAGACCTATGGGTTAGGGCCCACTCAAAAGAACACCGTTGAAAAGATTTAAAAGAGATGTTGCACCGGTTGAATTAAATGGCTTGAATGAGATACCAATCTCGAAAGAGCTTGAACGAATGCAGAGTGGAAACACGAATCTTCGAGATATCTTGAGCGCTCCGGAATAACAAATAGCGAGAAGTAGAATGATAATGAGGTGCACCGGTATGAGAAGACATTGAAATGAGGAAAAGAATATGATGAATATCGAAAGCTTGAATAGGATCCACCGGAGAAGAAACAACAATGAAGGATGATGAACTTGAAGCTCGTGAGCATCGTCATGGGAAATCACCGGATAAGAACATTGAAAGAAAAGAATGAAGATACTTCACATGAATAAATGGATACTTGATTAAGAAATCTGTGTCCTTGAAGAAAAAGGGTGGGAGGGCGGGAAACAAAGGCAACTTGGGATGGACGAAACAAACACCGTTGAGAAAACTTAGATTTGATCTTGCGGATGAAAAAAAAATGATGGGATCCACTTGAAGAGAAGCACACCGGTTGGAAAAGAGTTGACATGACAATCTCGATTGTCGAGAAGGATTAGTACTCCCATAGAAATATGAGAACACCATTTAGGAAAGGTATGGATTCAACATCTGACATTGAAGCAGCTCGAATACCACAACTCAAAACAAAAACAAAGGACTGGCTTGCAGAATAAGCCGGAACAAACATATGATAGAGATTTCGTCCGAAGTTTTCGTGGTGGGGCCTACACGGGCTCAATCGACAGCACCATCATGTACAAGGCAAGGCACATGACATACTGAAGTCCCCCAGTCGGCATAGCCAAGGACTCTTTAAGACACAACGAGACCATTGTAAAACCAACCGTGAATAGGCGGACCACTAGACGTCGAACCCCAATTTCATATCATACATCCGTCGGAAAGATATCCTAGGAGCTACTTGAATTCCCACCTATGAAACTCCCAAACTTTCTCGGTTATGCAATCTGGTGTTGGGGATACAGGAGCAATACTATCTCACACAAACTAACAATCCCTACATCCAATTGTATCCATCCGTCAACACATAACCAAGAAACCTTCGAAATCGTCTACCTCAACCTTCAAAAGCATCCGTTATACAAGTCATGGCAATACTCCCGTACTCACCTCAAGATCTTTGGGTTAGCGGGTTATCTCACCAACAACTCGCATAAAAGAGATTTTCGATGTCGGCGTACTAAACTCGGTATTCGAATCGCAACGATAAAATTATGACGACAACACCTCGGAGCTCAACTCCCCGGGACACTGCCACAACCCCTAAATGTCAGGAGGCAACCAAGACAATGTTCTCGTCATAAGAATATCGGAACGATCCCAAGATACCCGCGTGATCCTAAAAAATAATTTAGTGAAATTTGAGAAGAGAAGAGTCAAAACTCTACGTCAGGATACCTCACCAGAAGGTCGAAGGGACTGAGGAGTAAAAAGAATTCCTAAACTCTCCGATATATATAATCCTAAATGACTCAAAACATTTTTCTAGACACAACTCGGCCACTAAAAACGATCAAGCAATGGGGCTCCTAAAGTCGGGGAAGGCTCTGATACCAACTTGTAACGCCCTCGATGCGGCTATATCTCCCACGTGTCGAAGCACGACTTAGAGGCATAACCGCATTGAAAGCAATGTCGCAAGTGAGGTAATCTTCACACAACCCATGTAATACATAAGGGAAAAAGATACATAGTTGGCTTACAATCGCCACTTCACACAATTACATGAATAAAGCATTACATCATCCAGATACAAACAAGGTCCGACTACGGAACCAAAATAAAAGAAGAACCCCAAATGCGATAAAGGTCCACGATCGACCCCTAACCGGGCTCCACTATCGATCAACTAGAACGAAACAACACAAAGGGCAAGATCTTCATCGAGCTCCTCCTTGAGCTTGGTTGCGCCACCCTTTCGGTAACATAGGCACCGCAAACTGGTTTTGAAGTAACCGTGAGCCACGGGACTCAGCAATCTCGCACCCGCGAGATCAAGACTATTTAAGCTTATGGGTAAGGTAAAGGCATGAGGTGGAGCTGCAGCAAGCGACTAGCATATATGGTGGCTACCATACGCAAATGAGGGCGAGAAGAGAAGGCAAAGCACGGTCGACAAAAGTATGATCAAGAAGTGATCCTATAGCAACCTACGCCAAGCATAACTCCAACATCAGTTCACTTCCGGACTCCACGGAAAGAGACCATCACGGTAACACACACGATTGATGTATTTTAATTAAGGTCAACTTCAGGTTTTCTACAACCGACATTAACAAATTCCCATCTGCCACATAACCGGGCACGGCTCTCGAAAGTTTATACCTGCGCAGGGTGTCCCAACTTAGCCCATTACAAGCTCTCGCGATCATCGAAGGAATAGACCTTCACCCAAGACACTCGATCGACTCGGTATCCGGTACATCAAGACATTTCGACAATGGTAAAACAAGACCAGCAAAGCCGCCCGATGTGCCGACAAATCCCGATAGGAGTCGACGTACCTCGTTCTCGTGGCACACCGGATGAGCAAGACGTCGGGTTGGCATAGACCCTGGTTGCCCGGGCGCCGGACATCGCTTCGAGTTGGACCAACACTCGAAGGAGCACCGCCCGGGGTTAAAATAAAGATGACCCTCGGCTCCTAAACCCAAGGAAAAAAAAGGGCTAGGTGAGGCAAATGGTAAAAGTCAATGTTGGGCCTTGCTGGAAAAGTTTTATTCAAAGCGAACTGTCGGGGGTCCCATAAATCACCCGACCGCGTAAGGAACGCAAAATCCGGGAACATAACACGGTATGACGGAAACTAGGCGGCAAGAGTGGAACAAAACACACTGCATAAGGCCGAGCCTTCCACCCTTTACCAAATATATAGATGCATTAATAATATAAGAGATAGTGTGATATCCCAACAAGTAACCATGTTCCAACAAGGAACAACATCTCCATGTTCCAACAAGGAACAAACTTCAATCTTCACCTGCAACTAACAACGCTATAAGAGGGGCTGAGCAAAGCGGTAACATAGCCAAACAACGGTTTGCATAGGAAAGGTGTCAAAGGTTAGGGGTTTGACATGGCAATTTGGGAGGCTGACAAGCAAATGGTAGGCATCGTAGCATTGGCATAGCAAAAGAGCGAGCAAACTAGCATAGCAAAGATAGTAGTGATTTCGAGGGTATGATCATCTTGCTCGCAATGTTCTCGAGTTGTCGAAGGCTTGATCCTCGAGGCGTTCTCAACAGGTTCCTCGCTCACGCACTCGTCTCCGGCTCTACCCAAAGCAAGAACACAAGCAACGGAACCACAATCAAACAAGGAACAATGCACAAGCAATATGATGCAAAACATGACATGCGACGCGAGATGTGATATGCAATGCGATGTATGCTCGGAAGGAAAATGATGAACTGGCATCAACTTGGCAAACCAAGTATGCCGCTGAAAGATGAGATGATTTCGTTGAAATCGATATAAAGATCACCGAATCGGATGCACGGTTTGCAAATGACAAGCAAAACAAGAATGACGCAAATCTGCGTTTAACAGCCCGATGCTACTTAGCAAGCAACAAGAAACTATGCTACAGCACCCCAACATAAAAACAAAGCATATGTCAACGAACTATAGGAGATGCTTAACAAAAGAGGAACACTGAGCTACGGCTAAATCACATCATAACATGTTCAAACAAGCATGGAGAAAGTGCTCAAAATATCAGGTTCACAGACTTAGTGAAAATACTAACATACCAGGAATTAACATCAGGAAGGCATGTTTAGAGCAAGCAAACAACATGCTACAGGAACTTATAATAGCAAAACAAGGCATGACATGATTCTACTCAAAGCATATATCAAGAGTCCCTTACTGACCATAAGCCAAAAAGGACCTTAAGAAATGATGACACCCATGTAAACATAGCAAGTTTTATTACAGATTTCAGACTTAGCAGAAAAACTGGGCATGGCAAAAACAGTTAACGAGTAGGCATGTTCGTGAGCTCGATGCACTCACTACAGAGCAATACATGGCATGGCAAGGCAACCAACAGTAAGAAGGCATGATTATGAAGCTAAGCATGGCAAGATCAAGGTCATATCATACACGGATCAACTACAACGACCTCGTGAAAATTGAATCTCATGCAAACAATCTGCCAGGAAACATTTTCAAGCAAAAGTAGAGCACGAAAATGACATGCTAGACTACTCCATAAATACCAACAAAGGCATGGATGGATAGGGCACAACATTTATATCAAAACATGTTTATAGAGCATCTCCAGATTATGTATAGAATGATTAGTGGAAGCATGTTAACATGGCATCAAAATGTAACAGAATCTGTCAGGAAAACAGCAACAGCAACTACCCTACTTTACAAGCTTGATACACTCAGTACACAACTCACAAAAATACATGGTCAACACCCCTGGAAAGATGGCATGACAAAGTCCAACATTCATGTAGAGCTCATACTCATAGGATGCACACATCAATCATGGCAAAAATGACAAAAGAGCTCGAGCTGATAAGATTCTGGAACTAACGATCTGAAGCCATCTTCCAGCAGCATTTCGGGCATCAAGAAGAGCTCAAATGCAAATGATGCAATGGAATGAAATGATGTACTCGTCGAGGCGAACAATTTGACATATTATACGCGCAAAACGGAGCTACGGATGCAGAGATGTGACATGATGAAAATGGCATGAAAGTAATAGAATTCTGGGACTTAGAGATTTCGGGGAAAACAACCTCGGGCACGGATGCCGAGGTTCACCGGATCTCGCCGGAGTTGGGGAAAACGGGCGCCGAGGGGTCGAGGGAGCTCGGGGAGGCCGGCGAGGTCGGGTCGCCGGATTGGCCGCCCTTGCCGGATCCGCCGGCGACGAGGAGGAGAGCGGGGGCGCTGGGCGGCATGGCGGATGACGCTGGGTGGCGCGGCGGCGCGGCGGGCAGCGCCACGAGCGCGGGCGCGGGTCGGCGGCGGCGGCGTTGGGAGGCGCGCTGCAGAGCGGCGCGGGGGCAAAGAAGCAGGCAGTATGGGCGGTTAAGGCGTTACAAGTGACGGGCGGCGGGCACAAGGCGCGGCGAAGGCGTGGAGGAGGGCCGGGCGGCGGGGACTGCGGCGGCCGGCGGCGATGGATGGCGGCGGGCCGAAGGCTCGGGCGGCATGGACGGGCAACAAGGGCCGGGCGATGGTTGGGCGGGTTTCACGCGCGCGAGAGAGAGAGAGGAGCGGGCGATGCCACTTGGCGACACGGATTGGGCGCAGGCGGTGGAGGATGAGGTGGCGGCCTCGATTGATGGGGTGAGGTGGAAGATGGACATGTCCGCTGGAGTGGACATGTCCGGTAGCGAGTGAGCTGGGCTAGGTTTTCGTCCGCGAAAATGGAAGGGAGGACGTTTATATAGGCATAGGGAGCTAGGAGAGTCCAAATGAGGTGCGGTTACCACACGATCGTGATCGAACGATCAAGAGCATGGAGGGAGTTTGGTGGGTTTTGGGCCACTTTGGAAAGGGTGTTGGGCTGCAACAAAAGAGGCTTTCATGTTACCTTGCTAATCGTTGGAGTACCAAACGAACTCCAAATGGCATGAAACTTGACAGCGGTTCTACGGTGCTTTACCAAGGTCGCTGGCAAACCTCGGCCATTCCGAGAAAGTTTAATACCCACACGCGACAAGAGAGAAGAAGGGGACGCCGGGGGACATAGGAGCGCCGGATTGCAAAACGGACAACGGGGAAAATGCTCGGATGCATGAAACGAACATGTATGCAAAATGAAATGCACATGGTGACATGATAAAATGCAAATGATGACATGGCAAAAGCAACACGCGAGCAAATGACATGGCAACGAAGGCGAATAACTGGCAGACACCTGGCGCATCGGATCCGGGGCGTTACATGAACTCGATCAAGCTTTACATGCGAAGGTCCCATGTTTGAAGGGAGCAAGCCGTGTATCCGTGAATTGAACTTTGCACATATATTTAAATGACGTGCAAAGCACGTACAATTTACTAGTAGGCCTCAAATGGCCAGGATGACCGGCAGTCCACATATCATACTCATATGTAGGGTGGATATGGCACATCCGGACGTGCGCTGAATACCACTACCACGTCGAACTGACCGCATGGACCCACGTGGAAAATCATTTAGTTTTATGGTGCCTCTTCTGTTTTCCGCTGAGGGCATTCATTGTGCCGCCCAACGCCTCTCTGGCGCGCCGCCAGAGGGACCAAATCCGACTATTTAAGTTGGACGACGACATCCCAACCCTAGCCCATCCCCATTCTTTCCCATCCTTCCCCTTCTACACTGCCACATTCCAATCCGTCTCCCGCTAGCCATGCCGACGCGTCGGATCACCATCTACACCATGTTCACTCCGGAGCGGCGACTCGAGTTGCTTGAGCGGGATCCTGGCTAGGCGTGAAGCCCTTTCGCATCCACAACATGCGCTCTTTACAGGTTGTCCCACTGTCTAAGAGCATCTCTAGCAGACCCCGTATATATCTGCGACCCACAAAATAACCGCCAAAACACGGGTCGGCACGAAAAATTCTGCGCAGTAGACCCCTCACACGCGATCGACCCGTAAAAGATTTTGCGGGGTGCGGCAAAAGATCGACCTCAACCTCTAGATTCACGGGGTGGGAGGCCGACCCGAGCTCGCCCCCTATCCGCGGCGAGATTTGGCGGAGGAACTTTCCGCTGTTGTTTCGCTTCTCCTCACCGCCATTGTCCCGCCATCACGACACTCGTCTGCCTTCCCCGCCATTCTCGCCGCCACGAAAGCATTCCAGCCATCCTCGTCATCACAAGAGGTCGCAGACGCGTAATCTCGACGGATCTCGTCGCTGGCCATGTCGCCCCCGCCGTAACCCAAGGCCCTAACGCGCCTGCCCGCAAGCAGCAGGGCAACATCGTCGTTCAGGACGACAACCCGGCTGGCCCCGCCGGAAAGGCACGGGCACCGGGCGCCGCCGCCGCTGCGCGATCTGCCTGGCCGCCAGCGGAGAAGGTGACAAGGTTTCGGGCGTGAAGCGGAAGAAGGTTCCAACGAACAGGCCGACACCTTTGCCCACTCCCCCTGCCCCGGCGACGTGTTCCCCGACGATGTCGTTCAACGGAGCTGCTTCCACCATAGACGAGGTGTTCGATGAAATGGCCGGAAGGTATGCATCTTCGATCTTTTGTCTTGCTTCGCTTTTCGCCATTGTGGTTATCGTGACTTAATGTCACTCAATGTAGCAGCGGTTCGAACAATGCCACTGCCGAGTTCGTGAACTTGTTGGACACCAACGCCGTCAACATCGATCAAGCCCCGTTCGCTCCTTTTGATTACAATGAAATGGAGTGTGGTGTGGATGATCACGGTGGTGAGGAAGAAGTGGAGGAGGTATATGAGGGGGCTTTTGAGTAAGCACAAGCAAGAAAAAGCGTGAGATCGAAGAACTACGCAAACTTGGAAGATCAAATCTTGATCAAGGCTTGGAGTGCGGTGTCCCTTGATCCTTGCGCGGGTACGTCTCAAACCTCGAAGAGATATTGGCGAAGAATCGAAGATCAATACTTCCGCATGATGGCCAAGTATCCCAATAGGACACTACGGACCTTTCGGTCACTTTAGGGTCGTCGGGACGTGATCAAGCCGATTTGTAGCCGTTGGGCAGCTTGCTTGGAACGAGTCCTTTTGCATTTGTCCTACGAAACTATAATTTTATTTGTGCGCCAAATATGTTTTATTGTTTGAATTTGAACTCATTTATCGGAATTGCTGTCAAATTCGCTCAATTGGGGTTTTTCACTTTGCGGGTCCAAGCGGTGGCGCCCGAATAGACCCCGTGCAGCCGACCCATAAAAGAGCATCTACTACGAATATTTTTTTTCCGGGTCAGTTTGCGGGGTCGGACCCTGCCTCGCCTGCGCCGGTCTGCAAAGCCGTTTTTCCACGAACTGCAAATGCGTTTTGCGGGCCGACGTTATACGGGGTCTGCTAGAGATGCTCTAACCTGCCCTCCTCCTGCCTCTGCTGCTTCTGCATACCACGCACATCCCGCCACATCGCTCCTACCCTATCTCTACCTCTGCCACCCACCCGGCTGCCGCTACCCCAAACCTAAACCAATCTCTAAGAGGATCTCGAGCCGTTGGCCCCCCAGGCGGCGATGGGGACGAGCCGGCGCAAAAAACGGCTCTGGGGCGAAGCCGTCAGCCGCCGTCCCTGTGGCCGCCTCAGCGCGCCTAATTTTTCAAAAAAAGTTCGCGGTTCGTTAAACATGACTAAATTTCGGCAAACTTTGGCATATATTATATGTTCGCGACGCGTTTACATAGCAAATATAATTAAAAAAATAAATCGCTAAACGCAGAGTAGTCGCCGACGTCACCGTCATCCTCGCTGTCGTCGTCGTCGTCGGCCTTCTCCTTGACGCGGCCGTCCCGGCTGCACCCCTGCCCGGCGGCGCCATGGCGGACCGATACGGGCGGCGCGTCGTCGTCACTATCGTCGAGGAAGACGACGCCTCCTTCTTCGCGGCCCCGAAGGCGCTACTCGAAGCGCCACGGTGCGGCGAACTAGCGCTCTCTCTCCATCTTGAGGAAGTCCTTGCGCGCCCATTTCAGGGCCGCATCATCGCCGAGCGCCACCTCGCCGGGCTCCGTCTTCACGGCGGGGAGTGTCGTGGTACTAAGACTGACAGTAGAATAGGGGGTAGGTATGGAGAGGCAAGATCCTAGCTATGGAGTAGTTGTATACGCAAGGGATTTATGAGTTCAGGCCCTTCTCGGAGGAAGTAACAGCCCTACGTCTCGGAGCCCGGAGGTGGTCGACTGGATTATAAACGTATGAGTTACAAGGGTGCGAACCCTTTTGCCAGTGGAGGGGGGTGGCTTATATTGTGTCTGCCAGGACCCTCGCCAGCCCACGCAGCAGAGGGTTAAAGTAAATTAAGGCCAGGCGTTACCTGTAATGCCTTACATAAAGTGTCATCATGGCCATAAAGACTACTTAATTACTTACCGTTTAGATACAGAGTGGCTCTTGATCTCCTGGTGGTCGAGTGAGTCTTCATGGTCGACTGTCTTCAAGTCCGTCGAGTGGAATCCCTCCTTGTCGACTGGAAGGCAGCTTCTTCTAAAGATGTCCTTGGGGAGGGTACTTTGGACAGGTCCATGACCCTACCCTAGGTACATGACTTCATCATTAGCCCCCGAATGGATCGAGGTTTGAGTGAGGAAGGAGTTGATAATCTTTCCGGCCTATTTTTGTGTTATGAGTATGTCTCATTCTGGATCAATGACTTTTTGGCAATGGCATCAACTTTTCTTTCAGTCGCCTTGATCCATTCTTTTCCTCTGTCGAGTGAACTTTTGAACTTGGTGGACTTCCGAGCGACGGATTGTAGGAAATCTACCGTTTGACAGATTGCTCTGCTGTTAGCGGATTTAGTGGGATCCGAATTTTGGGAAGCGCGCGAAGCGGAGAGGATCGCGGTACTCGGATGGGATAAGACGAAGATGCCTCTATTTCTGTGCCACCTTTGTCGCCACGTATCGCGCGCGCGACTGTTTCGGGATTTGACAGGATCGCCCGGACCTACCTGTCAGCCACTCGGAAGTGTCCTTATATAAGGTGCCGGACGGGGGTTTTTGAACAGTGCGTCTCCATTCCCCTCTCCACCTTCCTCCACCTCGCCCGCTACGCCCGCTTTTTTCTCCGCCCATCCACTCCTCGCACGCCTCGCCGGCGACGATGGTGAAGGAGAAGACGACAGCCTTGGAGCGAGCGAAGAAGGCTACGGCGACAACGAAAGCAAAGGGGAGAGCGACCAATCGGGGTGGATCTTCATCGCGGTCTCGCCTGCTGCAAGGTTGGGTCCAAGGAGATTGGATCCGCTCGACCATCACCCAGAAGGATCTCGACGATCTGGCCAATGAGGGACTGATCTCCCATGGGTCAGCGAGACTTCCGGGGACCGAGTGGCAACCGCAGCCGCTGGAGGGTGAGTGTGTTCTCTTAGCCACTCATGCAGATCGCAGATTCTCTCTGCCACCGAATCTTTTCTTCCGAGGGTTTCTGAACTTCTTTGGGGCACAACTCCACCATTTCACTCCCAATTCCATCGCCTACCTCGCCACTTTCGTGTCTTTGTGCGAAAACTTCCTGGGTTGTCGGCCGCACTGGGGTCTCTTTAAGCACATATTCACTTGTCGCTCTCAGACGGTAAAAAAGGCGAGTCCGTATGATGAGAGGACCAAGGTTATCCAAATGTGTGGGGGTCTTGGGATCCAAGTGAGGAGTAAGAGTGCCTTTCCAGCTATGACCCTTCCCGAGTCGGTTAGAGGGTGGCAGTCGACCTTGTTCTACTGCCAAGACGAGTCGACGCCGGGGCAGTCGACTGGTTTCCCTCCGTTCTCCATGGACCGAGTGAACCAGCCATCTTCTCTGAAGGTGCTTTTGGAGGAGAAGGCTCAGGTCAAAATGTTGATGGAGCGCGTAGTCCAGCTTATTCGGGACGGAGTGACTGGTATGGACCTTCTGGAGGTTTTCCTTCGACGGTGTATTCAACCACTCCAATACCGAGGACACCCGATGTGGCTGTACTGTGGTACTGAAGATACCACTCGGGTCCATCCAGAGGCGGTCAGCGACGCCACGCTGGAGAGGTGGATGACTGCCATCACAGGGAATAAGGATAACCCTCGTGGGGCTAGGAGGATCCCACCACTCGACCACACCTACAAACCGGACACGGTATGGCCACTTATTCCTGGTTGTGGTCCTGTTTTATTCATTCTGTTTCACTGCAAATTGGTCGATTGATCTTTGTCTTGTTTTGTTGTCTGTCAGGCCACCACCGAGTTGTACTCGATGCCCAATGGGGCGCAGGCACTGACTGAGGAGGAGGAAGGAAGTGGGTGCGAAAGCCCGGAGGAGTGGGATTCGGATGGAGATGACGACGATGAAGATGATGACTCTGAAGAGGAAGAAGAGGAGGAGGAGGAGGAAGTTGCACCTCCCCGTTCTGAAAGACGCTCGAAGCTTGTCCATGACCCTGCAGCTGAGCGTGTCAAGGGGATTGTGCCTGCATGCAATCGACTGCGTCCTCGACGATTTCTCCGGCCGATCGAGAAAGCTCGAAGCAATTCGAGTGGCGCCGCCGGTTTACGAAGGTCCCGCCGAAGATGAAGATGGTTATCCCCACTATCTCAGGGTAATGGTACTTGAGTATTCTTGTTTCGCATGGATTTATTCTTGGTCGATTTGTGAATTGACTGACTGAATTCTGGAATTGCAGTGCTGCTACTTCTAATACCTCGACCAGACCCGAAGATCATGAAATGGAAGATGCTGTCACCTCAAAACCTGGTATGACTTTGTAATTCCGTCTTCAGTCAGATGGACCTTTGTCTTTAACTTTGACTCTTTTCTGCAGCTCCACCTAACGTCGTTATTGACCTTCCTGACGACGATGACGAGGAACCACTAAGGCAGAGGAGGAATAGGAAAGCGTCTGCTGGCAAGGCGACTCAGGACGTGTCAGCACCCGAGACATTGGTTGTGGAGGGGACAAGGTCACTTGGCTCATCAGATCCTTTTGCGGTGTCACCGACGAAAGTGCTCGCCTTTATCGTCGAGTGCTGCTCGCCTTCACTTTTCTCGACCCACCATGTCCTAGAAGACCAAACAAGCGCTGCTAAAGAAGCAATACGCCAGGCGGGGGTAATGATGGAGCAAGTGAAGGCGATCCGAGACGCCAGTTAGGCGGCTTATGACGCCAGCTCAGCTCTTCGAGCAATGTTCAAAGTTAGTCACCAACGCTTGTTCTCGTTAGGATATGATAGCTGAAAATCCTTCTTTCTAAAAAATCTTAGCATCATCATACACCCACCGGGTGCGCCGATTGAAATTTCGGATTAGTGGGGCACGCTGAGTGCACCCACGGGTGTAGTCCCCAAGGCTATAGGATCACGGCAATCGACCATAGTCTTTATGCCTTAAGCTTTTTCTTTACTCGATCGGTCGAATGGAATCATAGACCGTGGGGCACGCTGAGTGCACCCACGGGTGTAGTCCTCGAGACCGTGGTCGATCACGTAGTCGATCTACACCTCAAGAACACTCTCTTTTTTTGTGGCTATCTCTGGCGGTTAGCCTTTCGTTTTGTTGGTCGATCGATCGACTTTAATCGATAGAACTAGTGGGGCACGCTGAGTGCACCCACTGGTGTAGTCCCCGAGACTACGGTCAATGTTTATATTCGTTGTAGTCTTAGAAATGTTACCCTTTTTCCTTAGTCACCGGAAGTGATCTGTCTTTGACATCCGTCGATTGATTCTTCGCAGAATCTTATGAAGCTTTCAGCTCGTTATATCGAAGTTAGAGAACAAGCATATCCAGCTCGAACTTGATCTGAAACTTGTCCAGGAGAACTTCACGAAGGCAAAGGAGGAGACAAAAGGTATGTTTGGTGAGGACCTCGACGACTGCTTTTGCCTCTTGTCTATTTCTGAGTCTGATCTGACTTTGGATTTGTAGACAAACTAAGGATGCTCTAAGGAAGAAAGACCTTGACTTGGCTGAGGAACAGAAAGTGGCTTTAGAGAAGTCCAAGCTCGCAGATGAGAAGCTGGCTTCAATCACCAAGCTTGAAGAGGAAAATACTAATCTGAAAGCTACTCTTGATGCGGCCAACAAGGAGGTCAGTCGACTGAAGAGTGACAAGATTGCCTTGAGTGACAAGGCCAGCGAGTTGGTTGGAAAGAAGAAAGATCTGGAAGCCTATCTGGGAGGACTCGCCAAGAAGCTGTTCCTCATGCTTGAAGGTAATATTTTGTATCAAACATACATTTTAACTATGATCTCGCCATCAGACTGCTGTCTTGACTTTGGGGTCGTGCTTGCAGAGTTCTGCCAGAATTTTGAGGAGGAGACTGGTCGACTGGAGACGAACCTAGATCCCATAAACTCTCCTGTGAAGGACGAAGTCGCCATGAATGTGCTCCGTCTTGAGTCTCGCGTTGCTGCCGTTGTTGATTATCTCGCAAAGCTGAAGGTCGAACTTCCCACATCGACACAACACTCTGGCCAAGAGAGACGCCGTAATCGACTCGAAGTTCTGATGACTCGACTGAACGATGTTCCAAGTCGAGTGCAAGAATGGAAGAAGTCTTCTGCCAGGTGCGGTGCGGATGTTGCTCTGTCTCTGGCCCGTGTTCATTGCAAGGAAGCGCGAGAGGACAAGCTAGCAGCCCTCAAGGTGGCCAATACTAAAAAGCATGATTTCTGATCCTTCATGGAGACCTTCATCGCTGCTGCCACTCGGATCGCAGATGGAATCGACCTGGATGAGTTCGTTGCGCCTTCCAGCCCTCCGCAAGAGTGGTAAAAAAAACTTCTGAGCTTGATACTTTAAATTTGCCTCGGTATGCCGAGTGGTTTTTGTAACCGATAAACCTTAATGGGCTTAGCACCTAGGCACTTTTGGTTCCATAAGACGTTATCTGAACTTGAATTTGACGTTGAATATGTCGGCATCTGGTTTGAGGTGTCCTTTGCAGGCTAGGATGAAACACTTATTGCAATCGACGTGTTCCTCAACATTCTTAGGCGAGTACTAAGCTGCAGCTAAGCCCCCGAGTGAGAGGTTTTCTCTCCACTCGGTAGGATTTTCAAAAACTTAGGCGAGCACTGGGCTGGAGCTAAGCCTCCGAGTGATAGGCTTGCTCTTCACTCGGTAGGATTTTCAAAAACTTAGGCGAGCGCTGGGCCGCATCTAAGCCCCCGAGTGGGAGGTTAGCTCTCCACTCGGTAGGATTTTCAAAAACTTAGGCGAGCACTAGGCTGCAGCTAAGCCCCCGAGTGGGACGTTAGCTCTCCACTCGGTAGGATTTTCAAAAACTTAGGCGAGCACTGGGCTGCAGCTAAGCCTCCGATTGAGAGGTTTGCTCTTCACTCGGTAGGATTTTCAAAAACTTAGGCGAGCACTGGGCTGCAGCTAAGCCTCCGAGTGGGAGGTTAGCTCTCCACTCGGTAGGATTTTCAAAAACTTAGGCGAGCACTGGGCTGCAGCTAAGCCTCCGAGTGAGAGGTTTGCTCTTCACTCGGTAGGATTTTCAAAAACTTAGGCGAGCACTGGGCTGCAGCTAAGCCCCCGAGTGGGAGGTTAGCTCTCCACTCGGTAGGATTTTATTTACACTTGCGGAGCGCACATTATACTTGTGGCGTAGCTTGGAAGGAGAAGTAGCAGTCGACCTGCACCTCGTCTTCCTTGCGGAGCGCATATTATACTTGTGGCGTAGCTTGGAAGGAGAAGTAGCAGTCGACCTGCACCTCGTCTTCCTTGCGGAGCGCACATTATACTTGTGGCGTAGCTCGGAAGGAGAAGTAGTAGTCGACCTGCACCTCGTCTTCCTTGCGGAGTGCACATTATACTTGTGGCGTAGCTCGGAAGGAGAAGTAGTAGTCGACCTGCACCTCGTCTTTATTGCGGAGCGCACATTATACTTGTACTTAGGCGAGCGCTATGCTGTAGCTAAGACCCCGAGTGGGAGGCTGGCTCACCACTCGGTAGGAT
This sequence comes from Aegilops speltoides, assembly GCA_021437245.1. Lineage (NCBI taxonomy): Eukaryota > Viridiplantae > Streptophyta > Magnoliopsida > Poales > Poaceae > Aegilops > Aegilops speltoides. The sequence continues at coordinate 551,106,927 of CM038143.1, forward strand.
TTTATTTAAAGTTAGGCGAGTACTTGGACTGCGGCTAAGCCTCCGAGTGAGAGGCTGGCTCACCACTCGGTAGGATTTTATTTACACTTAGGCGAGTACTTAGACTGCAGCTAAGCCTCCAAGTGGGAGACTGGCTCGCCACTTGGTAGGATTTTTTTTTGAACTTAGGCGAAACGGATTCGCGGCTAAGCCTCCGAGTGAGAGGCTGGCTCACCACTCGGTAGGATTTTTACAAACTTAGGCGAAACGGATTCGCAGCTAAGCCGCCCACTGGGAGGGGATTTTATTGAACAAACAAAAGTAGCAACAATCACTAGGAAAATTATAACACGTTTGTCTTTGAAAAATGAACTACAGAAGTACTTTTATTACATTTCCGAGTGCATATTTAAGTGTAAAAGGGGCGGAGCAGCTCCGCGTTCCAAGCTCGGGGCTCGTCGAGTACGCTCCATTGTGGAGAACCTTGGTGACGATGAAGGGGCCTTCCCAAGAAGGAGCGAGCTTGTGTGGTTTCTGCTGATACACTCGGAGGACCAAATCTCCTTCCTGGAAGGCTCGACTCCTCATGTTTTTGGCGTGGAAGCGACGCAAGTCTTGCTGGTAAATGGTCGATCGGATCAAAGCCATCTCCCTTTCTTCCTCTAGAAGGTCGACTGCGTCCTGTCGGGCTTGTTCTGCTTCAGCTTCGGTGTAAATCTCGACTCGGGGGGCGTTATGAAGCATGTCACTCGGCAAAACCGCTTCGGCTCCGTAGACTAAGAAGAATGGAGTTCTTCCAGTCGACCGGTTAGGCGTGGTCCTTAACCCCCAGAGTACCGACGGAAGCTCGTCGACCCATGCACCAGCTGCATGCTTGAGATCACGCATCAATCGGGGTTTCAACCCTTTGAGAATCAAGCCGTTGGCTCGTTCTGCCTGTCCATTCGACTGAGGATGAGCGACCGAAGCATAGTCGACTTGTGTGCCATGAGATGTGCAGAACGCTCTGAATTCCTCGGAATCGAAGTTTGACCCGTTGTCGGTGATGATGCTGTGTGGGACTCCATATCTGAATATCAACTCTCTGATGAAGCTGACAACAGTGCTGGCATCAAGGTTCTTGATAGGTTTAGCCTCAATCCACTTGGTGAACTTGTCGACTGCTACCAGCACATGGGTGAAACCGCTTCTGCCTGTTCTCAAGGGTCCAACCATATCCAATCCCCATACAGCGAAGGGCCAGATGAGTGGTATGGTCTTTAAAGCTGAGGCGGGCTTGTGTGACATATTGGAGTAAAATTGACATCCCTCACACTTGTCGACTATCTCCTTGCCATTTCATTCGCTCTCGGCCAGTAAAATCCGGCTCGGTATGCTTTGGCTACAATGGTATGAGAGGACGCATGATGGCCACAGGTCCCCGAGTGGATGTCGTCAAGGATTATTCGACCTTCTTCTGGCGTTATGCATTTCTGACCAACTCCAGTCGCGCTTTCTCTGTACAACTGTCCTTTTATCACGGTAAAGGCTTTAGATCGGCGGACGATCTATCGAGCCTCTTCTTCATCCTGTGGGAGCTTTTTTCTTAAGATATACGCGATATACGACACTGTCCAATCGGGAGTGATCACCAATGCTTCCATGATCAAGTCGACCACTGCTGGAACTTCAACTTCAGTCGGATCCGTGATATTTTTAGGCTGCGGAGCTTCTTCGGTAAAAGGATCTTCTTTAACTGATGGAGTATGGATATGTTCCAAGAATACATCGCTGGGAATGGCTTCCCTTTGGGAACCTATCTTCGCCAAATCATCAGCCGCTTGATTCTTCAGTCGGGGTATATGATGGAGCTCTAACCCTTCAAATTTCTTCTCAAGCTTTCTCACTGCATTGCAAGATCCCAACATGGTTGGGCTTCTAACGTCCCACTCCTTCATCACCTGATTGACCACCAAATCTGAGTCGCCATAAACCATAAGGCGACGGACGCCGAGTGAAATGGCCATGCGCAACCCATATACGTATTCAGCTTCATTATTGGAGGAATCAAAGTGGATCTGGAGCACATATCTGAGCTTATCTCCTCGAGGGGAAACCAACACTACCCCAAAGACCGTAACCATTTAAGATCTTAGAGCCATCAAAGAACATGGTCCAATGCTCCGAGTGAACTTCACCATTGCTGTTGTTCAATCCACTCGGCAAGGAAATCTGCTATTGCTTGGGACTTAATGGCTTTTTTGCCTCAAACTTGATATCAAGGGAAGGAGTTCAATCGCCCATTTCGCCACTCGACCGGTTGCATCTCTCACAGTGTAATCTCGACAAAGGCGTCACGACGATCGTAATGGAATGATCAGATAAATAATGAGCAACCTTCTCCGTGGTCATGTAGATCTCATACACAAGCTTCTGATAATGAGGATATCTTTGCTTCGATGGGGTCAAAACTTCGGAAAGATAATACACTGGGCGCTGAAGTTTGAAGGCTTTCCCTTCTTCTTCCCGCTCAACCGTAAGTACTGTACTGACGACTTGTCCTGTGGCTACAATGTAAAGCAACAGAGGCTGTTTGCTGATTGGAGCAGCAAGCACCGGCTGGGTGGAGAGCAGAGCTTTTAGCTCGGCAAACGCTGCATCAGCTTCTAGAGTCCACTCAAACTTGTCTGCCTTCTTCATCAGTCGGTAAAGAGGCAATGCCTTTTCACCGAGGCGAGAGATGAATCGACTTAACGCGGCCAACCATCCAGTTAGCTTCTGGACATCGTGCACACGCACATGGCGTTTCATTCGGAGTATGGTGCAACTTTTTCTGGGTTAGCGTCGATTCCTTGTTCTGAAACGAGAAAACCGAGTAACTTTCCACCAGGAACTCCGAACGTGCACTTTGATGGATTAAGCTTGATATCATACCTCCTGAGATTGGCAAATGTTTCAGCGAGGTCGGTCAATAGGTCGGAACCCTTTCGTGACTTGACCACAATATCATCCATGTACGCTTCCACATTCCGACTGATTTGAGTGAGTAAACACTTCTGAATCATCCTCATAAACGTGGCTCCGGCATTCTTGAGACCGAATGGCATGGTGACATAGCAGAAGCACCCGAATGGAGTGATGAAAGCTGTTTTGATGTCGTCGGGTCCATACAGACGGATGTGGTGGTACCCGGTATAGGCGTCTAAAAAAGACAATCTCTCGCATCCCGCGGTCGAGTCGACAATTTGGTCGATGCGAGGGAGAGGAAAATGATCTTTCGGGCAGGCCCGATTGATATGCTTGAAATCGATGCACATGCGAAGTGACTTGTCCTTCTTGGAGACCATGACAACATTGGGGTCAAGTGTTGTGGAGATATGAGTCGGAGCAGCACTGGGGTCGGTCGGGTGAATGTGAACGGGCTTCGTCTCAACAGACGACTGGAACGCTGACTCCGTGGCGGGCTTCTTGGCCCGCAGTAAATCACTCGGATCTGCATTTTTCTGATATTCCTGCAACTCCACCACTGTTATCTGAGCATCGACAATCTTTGAGCCCTTCTGAAAGCACTCTTCTGCCTTTTTCTGATTACCAGTGATGGTGATCACGCCTTTGGGGCCGGGCATCTTCAGTTTGAGGTACACGTAACATGGTCGAGCCATGGACCGTGCATAAGCTGGTCTCCCCAAAATAGCGTGGTAAGCGCTCTGGAAATCCACAACTTCAAATGTCGCTTTCTTTGCGGAAATGCTTCGAGTCGCCGAACACCACATCTAGAGCTATTTGGCCGAGTGACTTAGCCTTCTTTCCGTGAATGACTCCATGAAAACTCATGTTCTTTGGAGCTGAGTCCGGACATCGAATGCCCATTCCTTTAGCGTCTCAAGATACAATATATTCAGTCCACTACCACCATCCATCAGCACCTTGGTCAGTCGAGTGCCTTCGACGACTGGGTCGACCACCAAAGCTTGCCTCCCAGGGGTGGCTATGTGAGTCGGATGATCAGACTGGTCGAACGTAATGGCGGTTTGAGACCATTTCAAATAACTTGGTGTCGCCGGAGCGACCATATTTACCTCTCGGTTGATAACTTTCAATCGACTTTTGCTCTCCACATCAGCAAAAATCATCAGGGTGGAATTGACATGGGGGTATCCTCCATCGCTATCCTCTTTGTCCTCAGCCTTGTCCGACTCCTTTTCCTTGTCCTTGGGCTGTTTTCCTTGAAACTCCTGGATTAAGAGCCGGCACTGGCGAGTGGTATGTTTCGGGTAGATGAAGTTACCCTCTTCGTCTTTCTTCGAGTGGATGTGACACGGAAGATCCATCACGTCGTTTCCTTCTTTATCCTTTACCTTCTTGGGATTCCATGATCCTTTGGGCTTCCCTTTGAATTTGCCTTGAGTCACTGCCAGCGCCTCTCCAGGAGCAGCTGGCTCGGTTTTTCGCTTCTGCTTTCGACTGGAGTTTCCTTTTTCCGACTGACTCGTCTTGTACTTGCCATCCGGAGTCGATCCTCTTCTTCACCATTGGTGTATCTGGTGGCAATCTCCATCATTCGACTCAGGGTCATATCCCCGGTCCGACCGAACTTCAGACTTAACTCTCTGTTCTTCACACCATCCTTGAAGGCACAGACCGCTTGATGATCAGATACATTCTCCATGGTATGATGCAAAGTGATCCATCTCTGGATGTAATCTCTTAGGGTCTCATTCAACTCTTGCACGCAGACCTGCAGCTCTGTCAATCCTGCTGGTCGTTTGCAAGTTCCCTCAAATGTCCTGACGAACACTCGGGAAAGATCTTCCCAAGTGTAAATGCTGCTAGGAGCTAACTGATTCAACCAGGCCCTGGCCGAACCCTCCAACATGAGTGGTAAGTGCTTCATGGCCACTTCATCATTGCCACCTCCAATCTGTACAGCCACTCGGTAGTCCTCGAGCCAGGTTTCGGGCTTGGACTCACCAGTGAACTTACTTACTCCAGTCGCTAACCTGAAGTTGGGTGGTATCCCTGTGGCTCTGATGGCTCTGCTGAAACATTCTGGACCTGAAACATGAACTCGCCTGCTAGCAGGCGCATCTCTGTCGTGGCCACCTCGACGAGCTCTGTTCCGATCGACCAAACCTTGCACGATGATGGATCTCGCGTGAAAGCCTGGTTCCTTGGGGTCGACCGAGCTCTCCGCCAACACCGAGTGGGGCTGTCATCTTGCTGCCGACATGTAAGACCCACCCTTGGAGGAGGAGGGCACTCGACGCCGATCATCATGATCGAATCTGCCATCATATCGGTCACGCTGACCTCCACGTCCCTCGCGCCGCAGAGGCGATCTTGGGCTATGAGTCGATTAGATCAGATTCGCAGCGACGGATCGATCGCGAATCCTATTGCGTGATCGTGACACGGCTGAATTTCGATCTCCTGCCGCCGAGCAAACTCGGATCTCAAGATTGCTCTGCCACCTCCGACCGAGAGGGCTGAATCGACTCGCTATACGGGCTGCGGTTGCTAAATTCTGAATCGGGTTCGATATACCGAGTTGGTTGCGGAAAGAGTTGACGCCGACCGAGTTGGGTACTCGTTGCCATTCGCTCATCGAAAGTGCTCGCTGGAGGTTCTCTAGTCGAGCGTTCAGCCAGCACAAACGCGCTCTTCCAAGGCACGAAGCCGGAGTTTCGCAATGGGAGTATGCAGAGCATCCATGTTCGGCGGCGTTGATCTTCCTTTGCGGAGAAGTGAGCGGCTCGGGCTGATATTCCTCATGGACTGAAGGGATCGCTTCCACCGCCCATCCGTCGGCGGGGAAGCCGGAGGGCTACGAGGCCCATTGACCATTAGGACCTCCGCCGCTGGATCATTTGTCGCTTTTCGGATGCGCTCTCTACGAGCCACTCGACGATCGAGCAAGCCATAGAGAGATTCGTCGGGCTCGATTGCCGCGACTTGGTGGTGGCCGATTGGCGAGCCATCGCGTGTCTCACCCACCGCTGAATCTCGACCGACCAGAGCGCTTTGCGCTTATGGAGACAGGAGGAGGACGACACAGGAGTCGACCGATACGGAGCCGACGGTTGCCACAGCAGGATGCCGCGGACACATGCACGAAAATGCGTCGCCCTGCGGACGGGGAGCGCGTCGATGTCGAGCGGAGCCTCCTGGAGCCAAGCAGAGTCGTCGGCGATGAACGTGAGTGCACCAAGACGGATCTCGCGGCCCTCGACCAAAACTCCGCCAGAAACCATGATGAAGGCGGTCGGAACAATTGCAACTTCTCCAAAAAGTCGCTAAGACACCTGCCCCAGGGTGGGCGCCAACTGTCGTGGTACTAAGACTGACAGTAGAATAGAGGGTAGGTATGGAGAGGCAAGATCCTAGCAATGAAGTAGTTGTATACGCAAGGGATTTACGAGTTCAGGCCCTTCTCGGAGGAAGTAACAGCCCTACGTCTCGGAGCCCGGAGGCGGTCGACTGGATTATAAGCGTATGAGTTACAAGGGTGCGAACCCTTCTGCCAGTGGAGGTTGGTGGCTTATATAGTGTGTGCCAGGACCCTCGCCAGCCCACGTAGCAGAGGGTTAAAGTACATTAAGGTCAGGCGTTACCTGTAACGCCTTACATAAAGTGTCATCATGGCCATAAATACTACTTAATTACAGACCGTTTAGATACAGAGTGGCTCTTGATCTCCTGGTGGTCGAGTGAGTGTTCATGGTCGACTGTCTTCAAGTCCGTCAAGTGGAATCCCTCTTGGTCGACTGGAAGGCAGCTTTTTCTAAAGATGTCCTTGGGGAGGGTACTTTGGACAGGTCCATGACCCTACCCTAGGTACATGACTTCCTCAGGGAGCCCCGACTCCGTTTTCACCGTCGCGAGCCCGGGATCCGTCTTCGGCTTGACGAACCGCAAAGGAGCTGACGAGGGGGCGCGCCGACCGCCTTCGTTGATGACGATGCCGGCCGCGAAAAGCGCTGCCGAAGCGGCGGTTCCGCCGCGGGCTCGGTCTTGACGCCGAGCAGCGCCGGAGAGCCGGAGGAGTGGGAAGAAGATCGCGATGAGAAGGAAGACGATGTGGAAACGAACCTCCTGGGCAGCCATTGCCCGACGCGTCGGCGGCGGGCCGGGGCCGGGGCCGCCGGGGGAGAGTATGTCAGTGGCGGCTCGTTGCCGCCCTCAAGGTGCGCCAACACGCCACCGAGCGTGCGGCCGGGGACGTCCCACCAAACGCGGCAGCCCTCACTATTCGCTCGCTGCCCACCACCGGCGCTTCGTCAGGACGCCACTGTCTCGACGGCGCTGAAGTACGGCGCCCATACCGAGTGGTTGCCGCGGCGATTGGGGAGGCGCGCGCTTATCGGTGAGGGAGATGCTATGAGCTCGACCTCGTCGGCTGGTAAGCGGTCCGCCAAGGCCGGGCAACGACGAACAAGCACTCGCCATTGCCGAGCCGCCACCCCGACGGTCCGGCTAGCGCATAAACCGGCGGGCGCTGATTTGGCCTCAACAGAGCCACAACTCGCTCATGGAGAGAAGCGGCCGGCCGTTGCCGCTGCCGCTTGCCGCCGGGAAGCGTTCACCATTGGGGAGGGAGGGCTCGGAGGCGGCGACGGAGAGGGAGAGGAGGGCTCGCGACGGCGGTGCGCGATCGAGGGAGAGGAGAGGCTCGGCGGCGAGGGTGGTGTGGCTCGAGGCGCGAGGGAGGGCGCCGGCTATATAGCCGCGCCAGTATGTACGCTGCTGGCGGGGGAGCCGCGACGCCGCGTGACGCGCCGTCCGTGAGAAATCAATGACAAGGCTGACCGGTGGTGGCACAAGGCAATTTTGCCATTGATTCCGCTGAATCGAGGCGACGAGGGCGACGAGACGCCTGTCTCATCGACTCAAGGGTTCCGCTGTTGCTTCGCACTAAAACCACTCGCCCGGCGCTTCAAAGGCGCGGGTTCGCCTGGGTCCGCTGGCGCCGATTTCGCCCAGCCGGCGAAAATCGGCTCCCTGACGCTGACGCATTGCCGCCGCTACGGCCAAAAAGCGTGGAAAGGCCGTTCTGGGGACACGGCTGGAGATGCTCTAACCCAACTCCACCCGATGGACTTCTCTGCCAACTCCTCCCTCTCCGGTAGTAGAGAGGGATTTGCATCCTATCAATGCTATACAGTTACAATAATTCATAATGAGCGCGATCAGGATGAACGTTTTATAGTACGATCTCATGGTAGCACAACTGCCGTTAGAGGATTCCTACCGTCATCCACCGCTGATTCACGGGTTATTTGGGTCCATAGAATTGGAAGCATTTGAAAACCGGCACCAACCGACCCACACGAAATATCGAGACGCTCTTTTATAGAGCACGTGGCAGTACACAAAGTCATAGACACCGTGACGCCTCGCGCCTGCCCTCTCGCGTGACTCGTGACGCTCCCGCCGAAAGAAGAAAAACGGACACGTTTTAACCCGCATCGAAAGATCAAACCGGGATTACCCTTTGAACCTATTTTTTGGGCTGGGACTTGCTGGTCTCCAGGGTTTTTTCTTTTGAGACAATGCTGGTCTCCAGGTGAGCCGCGCAGCCGATCCGACGCCTCGACGCGAAGCTCACTCGGCTCGGCTCGGCTCGGCCCGGCAGCACGCGCGAGGAGAGATCGAGGCGAGAGATGCGGATCGTCGATTTTCTGAGAAAAAGGCTGGGGATGTCGTCCCAGGGGCGTCAGTGGCCCAGCCAGCCCTGCGGGACGCGCAGGCCTGGTTGACACCTGTGTCGTCGCCCTGCTGCTGCCCGGGTCGGAGAATGGGCCTGAAGCTACCGCGGCGCCCACACAGCAGGCTAGAGCTGCTCTCGGCCACGCTTCCGTTTCTTTCTACTGGCCTGCCTGCCTGCCTGCGTCGTGTAGCAGGGCGTGCCTTCTCTCTTCTTTTCCCTCGATCGCAGACTCTTCTCGCCGGGCTGCATCGGGCGAGGGATAGATGCCGGCCGTACGGTACGGTCTGGCTCGTGTCTTGGCCGTCATCATAGCCCGCCTGCCTCGGTGCTGCTGTCTCCTCCTCTCACGCGCCGAGCACAAATGCAAGAGGGTGTGGACCGGGGGACATAGCCGGCAGCAGAAGGGCTGGAGGTGGTCACGGCCCGGAATATCATTTGCTCTTCTGATTTTAGCACAAGAGTCCGATCCCTCTGAATGAACGCAGTGACAATGTTCAGCGTATCACTGTATCAAGCAGTGTGTGCTCACGGTATCAGGCTGCATAAACTCTCAGGGTGTTCCCAACTTGTCTCGTCTCTAATAGTTCCTTTGTATAATATTTCCTTCAATAATGATCAAAAATTAATTCTGCAAGTACCAACTTAAAACAGGTGCCAAGCGATATGAGACTGACAAAAGGAGTTCTAAATGTACTGCCACTGCCTTTGTGGGAGCGTCTACGTCTCAACTTGCTGCGAGGCGATGCTCCCACCTCTTAACGTCACGACTTCTATCGCCATCCTCACCTGATCCTTGCAACGTCTCGCCAACATCATCAAAGACGACACTCGATCACACTGGAGTGACAAGACTAGGACAATTGATCCCGAGACATAATATTTGTCCTTTTGGGGTTGTGGCATCCCCTTTTCATATCTGTTCTTCGCATTCCCACTCACACCGGCCATTGCGTTCATGTTCGTGCAATGCCCTTTGTAACCGCTACAACATATGTCTTCTATCAACGCAATGATACGCTATGATTTTGCATATTCGCAAAAAAAAAAGTTTGCTACGTGACACCAAGGCTATTTATCGCATACTATGAGCTGGAACTACGTCTTGCCTTCAGCGATCCCGCAAAACGGAACTACGTCTTGCCTTCAGCGATCCCGCAAAACGGAACTACGTCTCGCGTTCAGCGATCCCGCAAAACGGGCTGGCCCAGAAAGCGGTTTTCATATATGCGCAGGTAGCACAATCCTTTTTTCATGCTAGTTTTTTATGGTTTGGCGTGCTTTTGTTTCGGTTTTGCATTTTTGTAGGCATTTTTGTTTTCCTTTTTTCTGCTTGATTTTCGTTTTTGGTTTTCTCATCATTTCAATTTTTTGATTTTTCCTTTTTGCTGTTCTTCACTTGTTTTTCTTGGATTTCTGTCCTTTTCTTTCTTCCACTTCTTTCTTCTTTTTAAATAAATGAAGACTTTTTTCAACACACGGTGGATATTTTTAGTTATATGCACAACCTTTTTTTTGATATGCGTAAGTATTTTTCAAAAACATGTTTGAAATATTATTTAATACTATGTGCTAACATTTTTTGAACTACACGGATATTTTTTGACATTTTTTGAACACTTTAGTATAAATACCATGAACATTTTTTTAACGCCAGGATATTTTTCAAATATCACATACATTTGTTTACATGGCACCAATGTTTTTGAATTAGACTGATATTTGTACATTTATAAACATATTTTTGGAACATGTCACGAACATTATTTGAGACATGTCAACATTTGGAAATGTCACATACATTTTTTGAATGGCATGAAATATTTTGCTGAATTACATGACTTTTTACATGCATTACGATTTAAAAAAATGACAGAAACATTTTTTGAAACACGCAGATATTTTTTAAATGTCACACACGAACATTTCTGAAAAGCTTGATCAACACTGATAAATTTTTCAATATATTAATTTTGAAATACATGTATTTTTACAAATTACAAATCAAAAAGAAAACATGTGCATCACGTCAGCTTGACGAGCCAGATGGCTAGCAAAGCCCACCGTCTCGAATTAAGCGGGACATCATCGTGCCAGCCGCGAGATAGAAGACATATTAGTATCACGAATGTTAGTTTTGTTTGTTTGCCTTGTTTCTTCTTTTTTCTCTATTTCTTACATTTATCTACAGATAAAAAACTTTTAAATGTATTTTTATAAAAAGTCTTTTAAAGATACACATTTCAGAAATGACTTTACTTAAATTTTTATAAACATCGGACATTGGAAAAATGTTAACGAAGCGTAATTTTTGTTTGCATAACTACTAAATTATCTTCGTAGCATTAATTTTTTTTCCTGCCATTTCAAAAAAATCTCATGCGTTCCAAAATAATTTCTTGAGTGTATATAAATTTAGTCTTGTTATGTTAATAGTAAAATACCTCAAGATTTTAGAAAAATGTTCATAAAAATTCAAATGTTTACATTTTTATAAAATATTTATAATATATTTTCCATTCCAATAAATAATCAGTGTGTATTTGGAAAAATAATTAAGATGTAATTCAAGAAATATTCAAACTTGTATTTTAAAAAATTCAAAGGGTATGAAAATTATATCTGTTATGTATATAAACACTATGCAGCATTTATTAAAACAATTGACATGAATTGGATAAAAGAAAAGGAAAAACATGAAAAGGCTAATAAAAATCCAAAAAATACGAAGATAACTGGTAAAAACCTATACAAAAAAGCATAGGAAAAAAAAGAGAGAAAACAAGAAGACAGTTCTCAATTTGGTCGATAAAAATGTTCCAAAACCGCTTCGAAAAGGTACAACATTGTCCTGCCCCGTTTACCTCTCGGCATAGGCGAGGCAGAGCTAGATGTCGCACTGAGGGGGACATAGCAGTCGCCGTTTTCGGCGGCTGCATTTTTTTAGATAATTTTTCGGCGGAGGCTGCTATGCATCAGTTGTAGTGACACCTACAGACGCGTCTGCCATGTCTAACTCATGTTGGGCTAGGCCACAAGTTTCGAACCGTTCGGTCGGCTGGTTCTGGAAAAACAAATGCTCAATCGCCTCTGTTTTTCTAAATACCTAAACAAAATTGTGGTAAGTTTTATATAAAATTAAAAAATCTTGAATCTGACTAATATTTGCTGATTTTAAAGAATGTTTGGTAACTGAAATATCTTTTTTAGAAAATGTTCACAAATTTCGTAAATCTCCAGGAATTAAAAAACACTATTTTGACAAACAATTGCCAAATTAAAAAAGTTCATGAATGCTAATAAAAGTTTTGGAAATCAAAATATTTGATAGATCTGAAAAACATTTGAAAAAGGTACCCAGAATTTTAAAAATTTCATGGATCAAAAAATTGTTTGTGGTTTTCAGAAAAGTGCACAAATCTGAAGGAAAAATTCTTGAATTTTCATATATAGAAAAGGGATAAAAAAGGAAAATGAAAAAATAGGGCCAGTCAGAAGCTTCACAAAACAGTTCTAGAAGCTTCACAAATCTAGTTTGAAAAGTCACTTGGGGAAAGCCCATAAAAAACTATAGTTTATCAAGCCATACGCTGTGCAAAGCAAGAAAAAAAATTGTCAGTCCCTAACTAGGTCGCTGTCCGCATTGTGTTGCGTGTAGGCGAGTGCTCGTTGTCACTCGCAAAAGCCGATACATAGCATTTTAGGTATTTTGCTTGTATCGAAAATGAAGTGTCCACTTTAGTGAGCCATCATCCAAAGGCCATGTTTGTTTCATGTTTAGGTAGCAATTTTTCATATAAAAATCACAAGCTGAAATAAACAACTATTTGAAATCAGTTTTGAAAGTGAAATTAAATCTTGATTCGGGCCAATTTCAGTACAATTGTTGCAATTTATTTACCGTTCTTTTATTTTGTGTTTATATCTATCTATCTATCACTACGAGATTTGATTCTTCCAATTAACCGCCAAGGGGATTGGCAACCCCCTTGTTTGCGTTGGGTGGAAGTATTTGCTTTTGTGTGTGTAGGTGTTGCTAACGAGGTTTCGCGTGATTCTCCTACTGATTGATAACCTTGGTTCTTAACTTAGAGAAATACTTCTCTACTGTACTCCATCATTCTCTCCTCTCCAAAGAAATCCCAACGCAAATCAGAAGTAGGCGAGACAACCTGAAAGTTTTGGAGAGTCATTTTGTTCTATTGTGTGCTTTTAAGAAGAAAAGTGAAAGTGAGAAAGACGAGCACCGTTGAAGAGGGAGCATTGCCTTAAACTTTGTTCATGCCCATGAAAACTTTGTGAATCTTGAATTACAGAAACTTTTCAACAAAAATAATTATCTCCTTATACAAAGCCATTTTATTATAAAAATAATGTTCCAAGATTTACCTTTAGGGTGTTTAAATTGCTTGTTTGGTACGTACGGTGCAAAAACAGAAACTTTGGTTGTAGTGCTTAGTTTACATCTTTTTACTGGAACATTGAAAGCTTCTGAAATTTTTACACATTACTTCTATGCAAAAAATTATCACGTCCTAGTTTTTTTTAGAATTTTTGGAGTTACAGAAGTATATTTTTCATTTGCATCTTTACAGACTGTCCTGTTTTCACAGGTTGTTGTTATAGTTTCTTTATCCGCTTATGTTTAAAATCTTGTTGAGCCCCATTGATTTGGGAGCCATAGAATTGTGATAGAATACAGTGGGTAATGTTCAATTATAATTATACAATAATTTTATAGTAGGACATGGTGAGATTTGATGTTATATGTACTAACCCTTCTAATAAAAAGTTTGTTTAAGTTATGTGTGGATGAAGTGTTCGAAGATCGAGGAGGTATTGATGTGAGAAGAATAAGGAGAGGCAAGAGTTCAAGCTCGGGAATGCACAAGGCACTCCAAGTAAATATTCAAGGAGACTTGAGCGTCTAAGCTTGGGGATGCCTCGGAAGGCATCCCATCTTTATTCTTTGGCAATTATTGGTATGTCTCGGTTTTTGTTTTGTTCACATGATATGCATAAATTCTTGGAGCGTCTTTTGTTTTTATTTCGCCTTTTTCTTTTGTGCACCATGCTGGTAGGAGATAGTTCTTGGTTGATTTATATAATGCTTTTTGCACTTCACTTATATCTTTTGAGTATGGCTTTATAGAATGCTTCATGTGCTTCACTTATATCATTGGTAGTTTGGATGCTCGTTTCTCTACATTTGGAAAATCATTTTTTGTAGAATGCTCTTCTTCTTCAGTTATATCTATTAGAGTTTGGTATTTTTTAGAAAGAATTAAACTCGTATGTTTGACTTATATCTATTTAGAGAGTCAACAGGAATTGGTCATTCACCTGGTTAGTCAAAAAATCCTACATAAAACTTGTAGATCACTGGATATGATAAGTTTGATTCCCTGCAATAGTTTTGCAATATTAAGATTGTAATATGTGGGTGTACTATTGGATGATTGTTGTTTACTAAAAATATCTATACTAAAGTTTGTGATTCCTGTTGCGAAGTTGGTGCATGATATATTATTGAGTGTCTACCTTATGAGTGGCGGTCGGGGACAAGCGATGGTATTTTCCTCCCAATCTACCCCCTAAGGGCATGTGAGTAGTACTTTGCTTCGAGGACTAATAAATTTTCACAATAAGCATACGAGTTTTTATGACTAATATGAGAAAACAAAAAAAGAAAAAGAGAGAAGGGGCAATGCTACTACCCTTTTACCACATTTGTGCTTCAGAGTAGCATCATGTTCTTCATATGGAGAGTCTTATGAGTTGTCACTTTCATATACTAGTGGAAATTCTTCACTATAGAACCTTGCTTGTATATTCCGATGATTGGCTTCCTCAAATGCCCGAGGTCTTCATGAGAAAGCAATTTGGATGCACACCCACTTAGTTTCCACTGAGCTTTCATACACTTATAGCTCTTAATGCATCCATTGCATGGCACCCTACTCCTTGCATTGATATTGATTGATGGGCCTCTCCATTGCCCGTTGATCCGTTGAGTTGATGCAAGACTTTCTTCCTTTTTGACTTCCCTTATTAATCTCTATCACCATATTCTATTCCACCCATAGTACTATATCCATGGCTCACGCTCATGTATTGTGTGAAGTTGAAAATGCAGAAGCGCGTTAAAAAGTATGATCCAATTGCTTGGCTTGTCACTGGGTTAGTTCATGATTAATATTTCTATGCTAGGAAGACTAATCATGCTGAGCTATATGACTTTGTAAGGATAGCGTTCTTTAACATTCTTTATCTTGAAGGGCATGACTGTTTGTTAGTATGCGTGAGTATTGATGTCTTTATATCAAATGATAGACTATTACCTTGACTCACTCGTACCTTAATATTCATGCCATGATTAGATTATATGATCAAAATTATGTTATGTCGTGGAATAGTCACGTCAGATGTCCTCGTGAAAGGACTTAGTTGTGGAGCCATCGCAACTAGGAAGCTTGAAGGGGTTAAATCGGGACAAGGGACACGAGAGAGTTTATACTAGTTCGCCCCCTTACGGTGAAGGTAAGGCCTACGTCTAGTTGGGTTGGTATTGATGTTTCGATAACCAGGGAGCGAGACATGCTATGCCCGGTTCTCGATGAGTTGTTTCTTGCCCTAAGCCGCCAGCAGGTCGTCCCCTTATATACACGGGTTGACGCCCTGTGGCCTACAGAGTCCCGGCCGGCTTATAAACAGTGTCCGGCTCGGTGACTAGTTAAATATGCCTTACAATACAAGTCATGCCATTACAGCGGTTTATTACAACGGGCCTTAAGTCACCTGTGGGCCTTAAGCCTTTTATTGAACCGCCATCTTCATGCTTGGCCTTGGGCTTCTCTCTTGGTGAATCCTCTTTGCGTAACCCGGCCCCTCCTGGGCGGCTTACACAATAGTTATATCCCCAACATTATGCCCCAGATTGATTTGAACTTGTTCATGTCAATATTAAAATACCTTAATATATACTCAATCTTCTGTCTGTGCAAAAGTTTTTTTTAACCCGCCATGACATCATCTCTTGGATCCGGGTTAAGCTGCTGTGACGTCACCGTATCTTTCAACGGATCTCTGCCTTTATTGACTGTTCCGGAAATCGAGGCTTATCTCCTCGTTTCCCGCGCCGTCTCAGTTATCCTCTCCTTATAAATAGGCGCGACCTCGGTCTCCCATTCTCCTCCTTCCAGTCGTCTTCTTCCTCTTGCCTCCTCTCTGCCACTCGAGCTCCACCGCCGCCGCCGCAGATCTTCCTGTCTTCACCAACTCAGGCCGCTGCATCAACCTGGTTGGACCTGAAAGAACGCGACACCCTTCCGCGGCAACCTTGCATCGGTGAGTCTCCCCTTTCCTGCTCCTTAGATCTACATC
Organism: Aegilops speltoides; assembly: GCA_021437245.1. Lineage (NCBI taxonomy): Eukaryota > Viridiplantae > Streptophyta > Magnoliopsida > Poales > Poaceae > Aegilops > Aegilops speltoides. Next base: position 551,122,972 of record CM038143.1, read on the forward strand.
AAGGCCTTCGAGTTCTTCGAGTTCCTCGAGTTCTTCGTTGTTCAGTAGCTTTCTTCCGTAGATTTCTTTATCCTCGCCCTTCTTGATCTTGAAGATGATAAAAACTGATGCGGTAGATGTTTTGCACCTACTTTGAAATGCAAATAAACCCCTTTCTGTCACATAGAGGCCCCATTCAAGCCCTTTGAACTTTATCCGCTCCAGTCTTAGGTCTAGAAAATTTTCTTTCCAGAACAGTTGTTTGATCCAAGATAACAGTGGTAGATGGTAAAAACTGGTTGTATCACCCAGAAAATTACTTCTATCAAATACCCATAAACACGACTGTCCATGTAGCCGGTTTAAATAAGTGATACTGAGCCGAAAACCTTGCTTTCTTCTCATGACCTTAAGAATTTTGAACTGCTCTTGATACTTGTAGCGGCTTAAATATTGTTGCACTGTCACCCTTATATCATTAGGCCCCTTGCTTAAGCCGCTATTTTAAATAAATTTGAGTATTTCTCCAGGGTTAAATGTGAATCGGAACTTTCTTACTTTGTCGTAGGCCAGTGCTGTTATGGCTCCTAAGGCGGCCAAGGCCCTTGTGACTTGTAACTGGGTTCCATCCATAGTCACCAAAAGCAAACTTGCCGAGTTTGTAGCGTCTGGCCATCTGCCAAAAAAGGAGGTCATGTCCTACCGTGCCCCTCACCCGTCTGAGGAGATACCTCAACCCAAAGACGAAGAGGTAGTAGTCTTCACAGCACTATATGAACCAGGATTGCCCTCCCGGCTCAAAATTCTTCAGGAAGTTCGCTCTTTGACTCGAGGCTCAAGACATTGGACCCAATTCCGTGTCCAATCTGTGCAATTTCCAAGTCTTCTGCGAGGTATATTTAGGAGAGGAACCAAGTCTGCTGCTGTTCAGGGAGCTTTTTTACTTGAACCGGCAGAATGAGCGCGCGAGCGGACCTAGTCTTGAACTTGGCGGCATCTCAGTCCAGCGGCGGAGAGACTGCCTTTTTCCTTACGCTGAGCTGCCGAGTCATCCCAAAGACTAGAACCAGACGTGGTTCTACTACCAAGACACCTCTCCGGCTAACGAGAAGCCTCTGCCCGACTTTCGTGCCCTGCGCCTCGAGTCCAATCATCCTCTGGCGGACAAGTTAACTGCTGTTGAGCGCCTGCCCCTTAACCCCACCATCAGAAAGATCAAGGCCCTTTTGGGCAACGGGTTAACTGGCATTGATTTGGTCTGGTCAGGTCACTGGCGGATACTACCATTAAGCCGCCGCCCGCCTTAATGTGTACTTACACAGAGAAAAGGACGACTCAATGCGCTATAGTCCCGAGGACTTACCAGATGATGTAGCGACGCCATACCCAATCACTATTGAAGGAGGGCATCAGAATCATGAATACGCTCAGCTTGTTTCCTACGCAAGAAAAATCCGGCTCCTGCAGTAAGTTACTAGTCTTCACAAATACTCTTTAATATGTTACCTTCTGGTACTTATGATTCCTTGTCTTTTCCCATAGGCCGATGACAACTTCTGGAAGGTCAAATATGACCATGATGCTGCAAAACTGGCCCGGGCGGCCAAGAAGACCGAAAGGAAAGCCGCCAGGACGGGTACCTCTAAAAAGAAGAACCCGGCGCCTCGATATGATGAGATTGGACGACTCTTCTTCGATGAGGAAGAGGTAATCTTTTAATTTTCTTTAATTCCTTCACCGCTACCTTACTTACATTTAGATCCTTTCAGAGGATATCGAACAGCCAAGCGGTGGCGAAGAGGTAACTATAATTTCTCCGACTCGAGCCTTTGCTAACACAAAGAATCCGAAGGGTGACCCGAAAGTAAGGTTTTCACACCTCTCGCTACCAAGATCCTCAATTTCTTTTGAAGCAACAACAGCTTGAGAACCGGCGATGACTCGGGCCAACCAGACGCAGAGCTTTCCTCCGCTTACCCGATGTAACTGTGAAGCGTCGGACTGAGGTTATCTCCGACTTACGTTTTGTTTTACCCTTGATGGGTTTGATTCGCCAACCTCTCAATTCATCTGACTCCAACTATTAGGATACCTCTCCTTCTTCTGGTGAGTCAATGCAATCGAACATGTCGGCTTTCAAAACGGCTCCCGGGTAATATAACCTTTCTTACTTTGAATTTATCCATACTTATGCTTTAATACTTATCCTTCCACTTTGATTGATAGTGGGCAAGTAAAGCCCAGCAAGAGGGCAAAGAAGAATAATCCGTCCCAAGACCCGGTGGTTACTGAACCGGTGCTTGACTCATCCATTCCAGACAGCTCCGCTCATCAGCCACCGCCTGAACCGACTTTTGACATCCCTTAGCCAACTTCTGACCCGCCTGCAGAAGACGTGATTCATAACTCGGATGACTCGGAAGTTCCTAGCCCGACCAAGACAGCTGACCCGGAGGTTGAGATTATGAAGAGCCAATACATTGAACCGGGCCGGCCTACTGCCCTTGCCCAATGCACCGCCAAGGAAGAGTTTGCCCAGCGCTGGAAGTCCAAACAAGACATCACTGATTACTCTCACCTAAGTATTGGTGATATAGTCTCGGGCTATCTGAACCTAGTGCACAGTAGTCGTGACCTGGAAATTGACATGGTGAAGCAAATACAACATAAATCTGAGGTAAAATTAAGCTTTCGCTCTGAATCTTACTTACTGTACCAGCCCCCAAGTCTATTACTTATGAGAATATGCTGTAGACTTAAGAATCTGCTAGCTTTTAGTTTTGTCCGGTTTAAATTGAATATGTTTCACCCGGAGATAACATGAAACTTTAAATTTGGGTTACATTAGCCCCCAAGTGTCAAGTACCTTTACTTGTAAAGTGCTTGAGACTTAATATGTGTAACTTGGTGAAATAGACTAAAAATTCTTTAAACATACATTAGCCCCCAAGTGCCAAGTTTCTTTACTTGTAAAATACTTGGGACTTAAATGTTATCTTACCAAGATTCTTACCACAACCTGATGTCAGATGCAGGCCACCGTAAGTCAATTTGAGGCGGAGATTGCTGAGTTGTAGAGCCAGTTGAAAACCCAAGAGCTCGAAGCTCAGAAAGCCAATTCCAAGTTTGAATTCAGTATCTCTGAACAAGAGAAAATGAAGAAGAATTTTGAATCGGAAAAGAAGGCTTGGGTTGATGAGAGGGCTTCATTGGTGACCCGGGTTGAGACAGCGGAGGCATCTCTTGCCGAAGCAACAAATGAACTGTCCGACTTAAAGCGACACATATCCCAAATGGTCTCAACTATCTTTGGTAAGCCGTTCATAAACATCGTAATCCTTCAAGAGTTATTGCAATGGTTGCCTCCGGCTTACTGTTATACCTGTGAATATGCAGGCCCCAGGAGTACCAATCTGAAGGAAAACATGCTTGTCAAGCTTAAGGCAGTGTACACCTTGACAGAGCAACAGATTCGGTCACAGCGCGCTGACCGCTGTGGCTTTATCAAACACCTCTCCCGGCTTCGCAAGACGTGTTGAGACATCCGTCGGTGCTACCTCAACGATTCAAGACTTAAGGCGGCATCCGCAAGAGCCGGAGCCGTGGCTGCGCTGAGTCGGGCAAAAGCATGGGTGCCGAGCTTGACCTTGCCGACTCTCTCTTGATATCCAAGTCTTAAGGAAGACGACATCGCTTTTGGCTAACAGGATTTCACCGCTGTGTCAAAGTCGACGCTCTCTGGCGACTCTCATTGGGGAGGATATCGATCTCACCAAGTATTTGCGGGTTATGATAGCGAGAACCGAGAATCCCAAATGTCCCCTATGACCAAGTCACCGCTCCCTCCAACGCGTAAGCATACCTTTGCCCTCAAGTGGACCCGACCAGTTTAATAGATGATGAAGCTGAATTTGAAGCTTTGAGCGGCATTGATCGGGCCTCGCCCACCTTCCAGACACAACAACCGAAGGAGAGGCGGGAAGGATAACCCGAGTCATCAAGCCACCGGAGGAATGAGCCGCCAGCCGGGTTATAATTTGGCAAAGAACAATGCTTCACTTATTCAGACTCAGGGAGTCTTGTAATAGGATAGAAAAACTCCTTAATGCCTGACAGGCCTTATGGTACTTATCGCTTTTGTTAAGCCGCCAGTACTAAATTCATTTTGCTTATGTTAATCAAGTGTTTCCTTGATCCTTCACCTTGCTCCGTTTTAACCTGCACGTAAAACAGGGAGGCTTTCCTTGACGATTTATTGCACCAGCGGGTTATAGAATATTGATAACCCGGACATGATCAAAAATCATATGTATAAGCCGGTTCATGATTAGTTAAAACATAATCATAACAGGATACCTGCAACCCTTTTTGATAACCTCTCCGGCTGATATAAGTTTTACCTGGCACTTGTTAGAACCTGAAGTAACTAATATAAAGCCGGAAAGATCAAGAACCATCTCCTCAAGAAGATTTCAATGATAATGAAAATACTCATACTTGCAAATGTTCACAGGCTCCTGATTCGAATACGACCAGAAAACCGTTCCAAAGGGGTTAAGCTAAGATTCGGATACGATCATATAGCTCCCAGTGGTTTTGGCGATGCCGATCAAGTAGGTATCGACAGCTATGTTCTCTTTGGTTCGAATACGACCTATGTTTGAACAGGAAGCCCCCAAGTGAACATAAGAGTTGTTTAATGACGCTGATTCGAATACGATCCACGTCAGACCCAAAGGGGTTAAGCTATGATTCAAATTTGATCAGGAAGCCCCCAAGTGGGTTTGGCAATATGCCCATCAAGTGGGTATCAACAACTATGTTCTCTTTGGTTCGAATACGACCTATGTTTGAACAGGAAGCCCCCAAGTGACCAAGGCTAGATTCAGATATGATCATAAGCCGGACCAAAGGGAAAGCCGGATTTAGATATGATCCGTCCCCTGTTGGCATTGTCAATCACCTGATAAAGAAAACATGAAACATTCTTTATGGGAAAAAAGGACAAAGGTCCTGCTTTATTGCTTTATATAATATGTACATTATAGAAAGTATCTTAAAAAGTAACTTAAGTATAGTAAGGCCGGAGATGAGCTATATTCCACGGCCGGCGGGTCTCCTCCTCCGATTTAAATGAGTCCTTGTGCTCTCGAATATCGATGAGATAATATGACACGTTGTGCAGATTCTTGCTGACCACAAAGGGTCCTTCCCAAGGCAGGGATAACTTGTGCATGTCAGACTGATCCTGGATGAGCCAGAGCACCAAGTTGCCTTCCTGAAAGTTTCTACTTCTAACCCGGTGGCTGTGATAGCGGCGCAGGTCTTGCTCGTAAATCACCGAGCGGGCTATTGCCAAGTCTCGCTCCTCGTCCAACAAGTCAAGTGCATCCTGACGAGCCTTTTTGTTATCCGCCTCAACGTAAGCCGCCACACGGGGTGAGTCGTGCCGGATGTCACTTGGCAGGACCGCTTCTGCTCCATAAACCATGAAGAAAGGTGTGTATCCCGTAGATCTGTTAGGCGTAGTGTTGATGCTCCATAACACGGAGGGTAACTCCTCTACCCAACAACCCGGAGTTCGTTGTAAAGGGACTAAGAGCCGGGGCTTGATACCTTCCAGGATCTCTTGGTTAGCTCGCTCGGCTTGACCATTGGATTAGGATGAGCAACAGCCGAAACATCAAGCCGGATATGTTCTCTTTGACAGAACTCTTCCATGGCACCCTTAGAGAGATTAGTGCCATTATCAGTTATGATGCTATGTGGAAAACCAAAGCGAAAGATCACCTTTTTAATGAACTAAACCGCCGTGGCTGCATCACACTTACTGACAACCCACTTGGTAAACTTGTCCACTGCCACCAGCAGATGTGTCTTTTTGTCTTTAGACCTTTTGAAAGGTCCGACCATGTCAAGCCCCCAGACTGCAAACGGCCAGGTGATTGGGATAATCCTTAACTCTTGAGCCGGCACATGAGCTCGTCGTGAGAACTTTTGACACCCGTCACATTTACTGACCAGGTCCTCTGCATCAGCATGAGCCGTCAGCCAATAGAAACCATGACGAAAAGCCTTGGCTACGAGGGATTTTGACCCGGCGTGATGGCCACAATCTCCTTCATGAATCTCACGGAGTATTTCTTGGCCTTCTGTAGGTGATACACAGCGTTGAAACGCTCCCGTGATGCTGAGGTGATGTAACTCGCCGTTAACAATCGTCATGGATTTGGACGTCTGACGATTTGTCTCGCCAATGTCTCATCCTCAGGCAACTCTCCCCGGGTCATATAAGCCAAGTAAGGCACCGTCCAATCTGGGATAACATGAAGAGCCGCCACCAGCTGTGCCTCCGGGTCTGGCACTGCTAGGTCTTCCTCGGTAGGTACCTTGATAGAAGGGTTATGTAACACATCAAGAAAGGTGTTGGGCGGCACCGGCTTACGTCGGGATCCCAACCGGCTTAAAGCATCAGCCGCCTCGTTCTTCCTTCGATCAATGTGCTCCACTTGGTAACCCGTGAAATGACCAGCCACAACATCTACTTCACGACGATAAGCCGACATGAGGGGGTCTTTGGAATCCCACTTGCCCGACACTTGCTGAGCCACCAAATCTGAGTCGCCCAAGCATCGTACCCGGCTTAAGTTCATCTCCTTAGACATTCGGAGACCATGGAGTAATGCCTCATATTCAGCTGCATTGTTAGTACATGGAAACATGAGCCGGAGTACATAGCGAAATTTGTCACCTCGAGGGGAAGTTAACACCACTCCAGCCCCCGAGCCTTCTAGCTGCCTAGACCCGTCAAAGTGAATAGTCCAGTATGTGTTATCCGTCTTCTCCTCAGGGGCTTGCAACTCTGTCCAATCATTGATGAAGTCCACCAAGGCCTGAGATTTAATAGCCGTCCGGGGCATGTATTTCAAGCCATGAGGCCCAAGCTCAATAGCCCACTTGGCGACTCGTCCCGTGGCCTCTCTGTTCTGAATAATGTCTCCCAAAGGGGCAGAACTTACCACCGTTATAGGATGGCTTTGAAATACTGCTTCAACTTCCGGTTTGCCATGAACACCCCATAAACAAGCTTCTGCCAATGAGGGTACCTTTGCTTGGATTCAATGCACACCTCACTGATGTAGTAAACCAGCTGTTGAACCGGATGCTCCTTACCGGCTTCCTTATGCTCCACCACGATGGCAACGCTGACGGCTCGTGAATTGGCAGCCACAATAATAGCAAAGGCTCTTTGTCAATTGGAGCCGCAAGAACCGGCGGCTCAGACAATTGTCTCTTTAAGTCTTCAAAAGCAGCATCAGCGCCTCACCCAAACAAAAGTGTCGCTTTTCATCATCCGATACAATGGGAGGGCTTTCACCGAGCCGACTTATGAACCGACTTAAGGCAGCGACGACCCATGATCGTTGAACATCATTGATGCACGCCGGTTTAGCCAGAGAGGTAATCGCTTTGATCTTCTCCGGGTTAGCTTCGATGCCTCTGTTGGATACCAGAAAGCCCAAAAGCTTGCCTGCAGGGACACCGAACACACATTTGGCTGGGTTAAGCATCATCTTGTAGACCTGGAGATTATCAAAGGCCTCCTTTAAGTCGGATATCAAGGTCTCCTTTTCTCTGGACTTCACCACAATGTCATCCACATAGGCATGGACATTACGCCCAATTTGGTCGTGCAAACAATTCTGCACACACTGCTGGTAAGTCGCCTGGGCACTCTTGAGCCCAAATGGCATAGATACATAGCAGAAGGCTCCAAACGGAGTGATGAAAGCCGTCTTCTCCTAGTCCTTAACTGCCATTTTAATCTGATGATAACCGGAGTAAGCATCCAAAAAGCTCAAACGCTCACAACCCGCCGTAGCTTCAATGATTTGATCAATACGGGGAAGAGCAAAAGGGCCGGTGGACAAGCCTTGTTTAAGTCCGTAATCCACACACATCCGCCAGGTGCCGTTCTTCTTGAGGACGAGCACCGGGTTAGCCAACCACTCCGGGTGAAAAACTTCAATGATAAACCTGGCCGCTAAGAGCCGGGCGACTTCTTCTCCAATAGCTTTCTGTCTTTCTTCATTAAATCGGTGAAGAAACTGCTTGACCGGCTTATACTTTGGATCAATATTGAGAGTGTGCTCAGCAAGTTCCCTCGGTACACCCGGCATGTCAGAAGGTTTCCATGCAAAGATGTCCCAGTTCTCACGGATGAACTCCATGAGCGCGCTTTCCTATTTGGGATCCAAGTTGCTGCTGATGCTGAACTGTTTAGAAGAATCACCCGGGTTGAAGTCAACAAGCTTTGTCTCAGCTGCCGACTTAAACTTCAACGCCGGGTCATGCTCTGTAGTTGGCTTCTTCAGGGATGTCATATCTGCCGGGTCAACGTTATCTTGATAAAATTTGAGCTCCTCTGCTGCACATGCCGACTCAGCATAAGCCGCGTCACCTTCTTCACACTCCAATGCTACCTTACGACTGCCATGTACAGTGATGGTGCCCTTGTAACCTGACATCTTGAGCTGTAAATAAACGTAACACGGCCGGGCCATAAACTTAGCATAAGCCGGCCGTCCAAACAGAGCGTGGTATGGGCTCCTGATCTTGATCACCTCAAACGTCAACTTCTCAGCTCGGGAGTCATGTTCATCTCCAAAAGCCACCTCTAGCTCAATCCTGCCAACTGGGTAAGCTGACTTACCAGGGACAACTCCATGGAAAACAGTGTTGGATGTTCTCAAATTTTTATCAGTCAACCCCATGCGCTGAAAGGTTTCGTAGTAAAGGATGTTGATGCTACTACCCCCATCCATGAGCACCTTGGTGAACTTATACCCACCAACCTATGGCGCCACTACCAAAGCCAACTGACCCAGGTTATCGACCTGCGGAGGATGATCCTCTCTGCTCCATATGATGGGCTGCTCTGACCACCTTAAATAATGAGGGATTGCTAGCTTAACGGAATTCACAGCCCTCTTAGAGCATCTCTAGTAGAACCCTCAAATCCTTAAATATAAAACCAGTTTTGAGGGTTGAGAATTGCCCAATTTTGACACTTTTAAGGGTTGAAAAACAGGGGCAAAGAGTAGAACCCTCAAACCCAACCCGTATAACGGAATATTCCGTTATACGGGTTGGGTTTGAGGGTTCTACTCTTTGCCCCAACCCCAACCCTTAAACCTGTCATTTGGCATTGCATAATTTTCACTAGAAAAACACAATAAACCTCCAAACAAACATGGAAATAAAGATCATTGATGCATGGTTTAATAGTTTTTACATCACACAATCATCATCTTCCCCATCTACTCGGCACCATCACCAAAAATTACACTTGGCGCCATTTCCTAGACCACTTCCACGTCCATCAAGCACCTCCATCGGTGGTGGAGTCTTCCACACCGCCATCGCCACCACAACTCATCGGAGTGTCACTCAAGAGTAGAGGACGACCACGGAATATCCTCTTCCTCTCCGCGATGTCCTCCTTGTAGTCCTTCCACCATTGCAATTGTTCTTGATCCATGTCCTTCTTGGACATCATCATGTGCTCCTTCTCTTCCACCATGAGTTCTTTCCATACCTTTGCCTCTTTCACCTTGATCATCCTCTCCTCCAAGTCGGCCTTGCGCTTTGCTTCTTCACGCTTTGCTTCCACTTGTGCAAGCTTGACCTCTTTCTTCTTCTCGGTGATAAGAAGCTTCGTCTCCAATGTCTTCTTTGTCAATTCCTCTCTTGCCTTCATCATTTGCTCCATCTTCTCCCTTAGGCTTGACGCCTCTTCTTCCATCTTCACCCTTACCTTGCCCTTCTTGGTTCCCTCGGGCTTGCCCAAGTTCCTCTCCCCATCCTCATCTTCACTATCATCCATCCTAAGCATTGCCGACCTCTTGGGTGCGGTCTCTTGATCCCTCAACTTCCACTTGTCAAAGGTTTGAAGAATTGCCCAAGCATGTTTAAATGGGAATGGCTTGCCCTTGGAAGCGGCCATCTCTTTGTACCTCATGCCGGCAATTGTCTCCTATCAACCACACATAATCACATAAGAACAATAGCCACACATAATCACATAATCAAAATAGTGAAGATATGTACTCACATAGTCACTCTCCACGGTTCCACTAGGTGGTGCTTGCCTCACTTGGTCCATGGCCGCACTCCAACGAGCACAAGCGGGCTTCATCAACTCCCACCGGCCTTGAAGCGACCGGTAAGTGCGAGAGATGAACCCACTATTCTTCGGCTTGATCCTACAATATGTGTCCTCGATCCTTTGCCAATAACGTTTACCGGTTTGGTCGGTGCCGGTGGTTGCATCCATCCCCACAGCTGCCCAAGCACGAACCAAGAGGATATCTTCCGCCTCGGTGTAGTTTGTCGACCGCACGTGTGGGCGGGAAGCGGCGGTGAATGCCTCCTCCCCTATCTCGGCCACCTCCTCCTCATCATCCCCTTCATCCTCCTCATCTTCCTCCAAGTCATCACCAACCCTAAAGGGTTCTAGAGGCGGAGCCCCGAGGTCCACCTCCGCGTCTTGGAGGAGGTTCATGAACGAGGATGGGGTTGCCATTTCTAACACCTCGTGCGCGACGGGAGGAGGTTCATGGGCGTGGAAGCGGGCTTCTTCGCGCCACGGTCTTCTTCGCGGCTTGGCCACGGCGGAGGACTCGCCGGCGGCCTTGAGGCAGCCCTCGTGGCCACGGAGGCCGCCGCCGGCTCTTCTTGAGGGCCGGAGCGGCGTCCGGCGATGGCGGGCGGGGCGGGCGGGCGGCCGGGGGGGCGGAGGCGCTGGCAGTCCGCCCGCCGCCCGCCCCGAGGATGGCTGGCGGAGGCGCGGGGCTGGGCAGGGGGGGCGGGGGAAGGGCGGGCGCGGGCGGGCGGGCGGGGCGGGCGGGCAAGGCGGCGGCGGCACGGCGGCCGGCGGAGGCGAGGTGGCGGCGGGGAACTCCATGGGGCGCGGTTGCGAGCGGGAGCTGCTTCCCGCGCTGGATCGGAAATGAAGTGCGGGTTGGGAGGAGTTTCTCCTCCCAACCCTCACTTCTACAGGCTGAAATCTAGTTTGAGGGTTGGACCTCTAATTTTTTTTACAGTTTTAAGGGTTTAAGGGTTCTAGTCTATGTGGTTTTTCGGACGAAACCTGTAAAAAAGCGGTTATTTCAAAGGGTTTGGGGGTTTGAGGGTTCTACTAGAGATGCTCTTATGAACCTTTTGGTCACGTTTGCACAGGCTAGTGGTAAACACGTGATACTGTCCACCACTCAACTGCTTCCGATGGCTTTGATAACCCGACTATTGCTGCTGCTGTCCGCCTTGACCAGACTGCTGCTGACTGTTGCCACCTGGATGCCCCTGAAAACCGGAATTTGAACCGCCGTCCAGGCTATGAAAGCCGCCGGCCCCTGAGCCGCCACCAGATCCTTGACCACCATCGAAGGTGTTGGAATTTTTAAACGCCTTCATGATTGCGCAATCCTTCCATAGATGTGTGGCGGGGTGCTCCCGGGTGCCGTGTTTTGGGCAGGGCTCATTGAGTAACTGCTCAAGAGATGGGCCTGACCCGCCGGACCGAGGCGGCTTACCCTTATATCACTTATTGTTACCCCGTGCATTGGCATTGGCCACAAACTCCGGGTTACCGTCACTTTACGCTTATTGCCGCCTTTGATTCCCGGGTTATGTCACGACCCTTTCCATTGCCGTTCCTTTTTCCCTTCCCTATCTTCTCATCGTCAGACGCGGGATCCTTGGTACTATCAGAATCGGCGTATTTGACTAAAGCTGCCATCAGCGTACCCATATCCGTGAGGTCACGCTTAAGGCGCCCCAGTTTCATCCTCAACGGCTCAAAACGGCAATTTTTCTCCAACATAAGAACTGCAGAGCCGGCGTCCATCTTATCAGAGGAATGAATTATCTCTTTGACCCGGCGTACCCAATGGGTGGTGGATTCGCCTTCCTCTTGCTTGCAGTCCGTCAAATCCACAATTGACATGGATTGCTTACAGGTGTCTTTGAAGTTCTGGATGAACCGGGCCTTTAACTCGCCCCATGAACCAATGGAATTGGGTGGTAAGCCCTTTAGCCAAGACCGGGCCGTTCCATCCAACATCATGGTGAAATACTTAGCCATTGCCGCATCACTGACCTCTAGTAGCTCCATGGCCATCTCATAACTCTCGATCCATGCTCCGGGCTATAAATCGGCCGTGTAATTTGGTACCTTTCGAGGTCCCTTAAAGTCCTTGGGCAGACGTACGTCACACAGAGCCGGCACCAGGAAGGGAACTCCACCGGTTCTAGTGGCTACTCCCGCCTCAACAGATGTCATTGGATACTCCGGGTGATCATTCTCCTGATGAACTTGGTCCTGCGCCGGGTTATAGCCCCCGGGCTGGTTACGTCGCTGGGCATTACTTGACAAAGCTTCCGACTCCATGCGTCTGCTGTAACTCGGGCTCCGGTTCTGGCGAGGTGGTGCTCCCCAGGGCAGGGGAGTGGAATGAATCCTGTCCCGGCTGTAAGAATAGTTCTCCTGCTGAGCCAGGGCCGTCTGGAGGAGCTATCTGACCATCCGGGTCTCCACCGCCGTCGGGTCATCTCCTTCCATAGGAAGAGCCGCTAAACGTGCTGAGGCTGCGATCAAGTTCTCCATGGGGTTGGAAAAGTGACCCAGCGGAATCGGCACATAATGCGGCGGTGGCATGCTCACGTGAGGCGGCACCATATCCCTAGGCTGAGCCGGTCCTCCTGCTCTGGCTGTCATAAGCCGATCGGCCTCTGGCGGGTTACTAGGACCGGCTCCGGGTGTAGCAAAGAGAACCCGGGGGTCGTAATTCGGAGGTAAACGGGACTGCGTTTTCTGATGTCTCCTCCTCATTACCTCATTGGATGCATTTAAGCTCATTGTGAGCTGGTAAGCTTCGACGCAAGAACGCTGTGCCGGGCGCCGAGCCGCCTGCTCGCAGCCTAGTCTAGTATCTCGGTGCCAAGGCCTCCTTGGCCTGAGCTATCTCCTCATGCACCTGAGCTACTGCTGCGTCGTGCTCATCTTTGTCGGCAGGAATAACCGTGGCGGTTAACAGGGCCGTAAGCTTGTCCATGAGGTCCATCAGCACCTGAGCCGGTGGGCGCACGGGGCCACCTGCCCCGGCTGCTCCTGATCCGGACGTGATCGCCGCAGCTGCTGTAGAGTTTGAGCCGGGCTGAGTTCCAGCCATAAAAATTCCGGCCCATCTTGGCGGCTCATCGGGGTCGGGAATACTGATGCCATCGGAATAGCCCCCGAGCGCGCCGTCTTGTACTGAGCATAACGAATCTGTTGAGCGGCGGACGAGTCACCGTCTGAAAGGACGGCCGCCTCACCCCATCTTGAGATCCGAAAGTTCCTCTCCATGGATGCAGCCCACGGCGGCACGCTCATGACCGGCTGAGTCCGGTCTTCTCGACGCTGAGCCGTCTCGACGAGGTCGGTGCAGTTGTCCGCTCAGTCCCGACTCACCGATCCGCCGATGAAGACGTGGATTCCGCCGAAGGGGACCCGTACCCGTACTCAATTGAGCCGGCGTCGGGGCCCCAGCCTTCATCGTCGATGTAGATCTTGCCGCGACGAATCTTGGTCATCTGGCCCACTACGTACCCCTTGAGCCCTTCGAAGTTGCCCTTCAAGAACTCAAATCCACCGTGCGCTGGCCCCACGGTGGGCGCCAACTGTCGTGGAATAGTCACGTCAGATGTCCTCGTGAAAGGACTTAGTTGTGGAGCCATCACAACTAGGAAGCTTGAAGGGGTTAAATCGGGACAAGGGACACGAGAGAGTTTATACTAGTTCGGCCCCTTACGGTGATGGTAAGGCCTACGTCTAGTTGGGTTGGTATTGATGTTTCGATAACCAGGGAGCGAGACATGCTATGGCCGGTTCTCGATGAGTTGTTTCTTGCCCTAAGCCGCCAGCAGGTTGTCCTCTTATATACACGGGTTGACGCCCTGTGGCCTACAGAGTCCCGACCGGCTTATAAACAGTGTCCGACTCGGTGACTAGTTAAATATGCCTTACAATACAAGTCAAGCCATTACGGCGGTTTATTACAACGGGCCTTAAGTCGCCTGTGGGCCTTAAGCCTTTTATTGAACCGCCATCTTCATGCTTGGCCTTGGGCTTCTCTCTTGGTGAATCCTCTTTGCGTAACCCGGCCCCTCCTGGGCGGCTTACACAAATAGTTATATCCCCAACATGTTAGGTAGCAATCCAAGTCAAAAATTATCTTTTTGTCATTTACCTTGTCGAGGACGAGAAGGAATTAAGCTTGGGGATGCTGATACGTCAACGTCGTATATATACTTTTTAATTGTTTCATGCCAATATTCTACAACTTTCAAATACTTTTAGCAACAATGATTTTCTTGGACTAACATATTGATCCAGTGCCCAGTGCTAGTTCCTCACTATTAGAAAAACGACTTTACGTTCGCACCATTAGTCCCGGTTTGATTACGGCCCAGGACTAATGTGATTATTAGTCCCGGTTCCAACGGCTATAGGGCAGGGGCATCATTAGTCCTGGTTCGTTTTGTACCTCTAGTCCCGGTTTGTGACACAAACCGGGACTAAAGGGGTGGTGGTAGGCTGGTGTCATGCTGGGGTCCCCCACAAGCCTTTAGTCCCGGTTTGTGTCACAAACCGGTACTAGAGGTTACCCTCTAGTCCCGGTTTGTATAACCAACCGAGGCTAAAGAGATCACTATATATAGTCCTTCGTCCAGCCCAAGCCCAAGCTCTCTGTTTTTTTCCCTTTCTCTCCTCTGTTCTTCCCCTTGCTCGAGCTCACCTCCATTTTTGCCAAAGATTTGACAAGACTTGAAGGCACCCCATCCATCCAAGTGTTCACAAAGGTTAGCAACTTTGTCTTTTCATCTCTCATTGCTAGATTAGCTCACGCAATGCTCTATAAGTATAGTGATTTGTGGGTTTTAGTTTGGGACTAATTATATGTGGGAGTTATATTTGATTTATATGCAATTTGAGCTC
Organism: Aegilops speltoides; assembly: GCA_021437245.1. Lineage (NCBI taxonomy): Eukaryota > Viridiplantae > Streptophyta > Magnoliopsida > Poales > Poaceae > Aegilops > Aegilops speltoides. The sequence continues at coordinate 551,137,991 of CM038143.1, forward strand.
AAGTTAACTTCTTAGTTTGCATATGTAGGTGTGGTTTACTTAGTGCCTTCCCGTCCCCGTCCTAACCACCGTCGATCACCCGCACCGTCCCGTCGTCGGCACCACCTTGGTAAGTCTCTTGTTCTTATCCTTTTTATAAAAAAACATATTTGTATGATTTAGATAGTTCCTTGTATAGTTTTCTTACCATATGGTTGTTTGTTATACATAGTGGCATGGTTTTGATATCCGTCCCCGTCGGCACTCGTCCGAACTATTTGTTGCATTTCATGTTTATGACAATTATGCCCATCAAGTTGACATACATATTTTTATCTAGGAGGTATGTGAAATGGAAATTGCAACCGACCCTCTTATCGAGAAGTTAAATTTAGTTGAAAAAGAAAATGAGTGTTTGAAGGAAAACTTGAAAAGAATTGAAGAAGAGAAGATGAAGCTGGAGTTGTATATTGCCGATGTCGTCGATGATCACAAGGTCAAGATGGATGCAATGCGCTTGAAGATTAGAAAGATTAGAAAATATGCCGTTAATCAAGAGGCACTAATAGAAAGTTTATAATTTTTGTGACCTAAAGCAAAAAGCCTCACTCAAAAACTCTAAATATTTGGTTGTAAGTAGAAACAGAAAATAAATAGAGGAAAAAAGAAAACAAAAAAACTATAAAAACACCTTTAGTCCCGGTTGCCACCACAAACCTGAACTACAAATAAAAAAATTAACAAAAATGCCTGGCTACTAGGCCACAACGGCCTGCATACGACTAGAAACCCAAAGACTAGTTGGGCGAGGATGCAGTCCCACATGGCAAGTAGGCCCCACAGGAAGTGAGAGGTACGTTAGGCCCACACAGGCCTGGTTTAGAGAGGAGCTTGAAACGGAAGCCACGACGGGGCTTATAAACTGGTCCGAGCCCCCTTCGCTTGGCGAGGTGGGACTAAACTTTGACGCACCTCGCCTGCTAGCACAAGACCTTTAGTCTAGCGGGTGGCGCCAACCGGGACTAAAGGGTTCTTGTATATAAGCAACACTTACAAATTTTCTCCCACCCTCTCCATTCTCTTGATGCCAAACTTGTAGAGGACGCCGCCAGGCTACTGTGATGACCTACAAGTATATGGGGTCAATTGTAGCCTTTTCGATAAATAAGAGTGTCGAACCCAATGAGGAGTAGAAGGAAATGACAAGTGATTTTCAGCAAGGTAATGTCTGCAAGTGCTAAAATAGTAAGTAGAGGAGTAGTTTGATAGCAAGATAATTTGTAACGAGCAAATAGCGATAGTAGTAACAAGAGTGCAGCAAGGTAGCCCAATCCTTTTGAGGCAAAGGACGGACCAAAACGGTCTCTTATGATAAGCAAAGTGTTCTTGAGGGTACACGAGAACCTAGTCACTTTCATCATGTTGGCTTAATTCGTGTTCGCTACTTTGATAATTTGATATGTGGGTGGACCGGTGCTTAGGTGCTATTCTTACTTGAACAAACCTCCTACTTATGAATAACCCTCTCGCAAGCATCCGCAACTACGAGAAAAGTATTAAGATAAATTCTAACCATAGCATTTAACTTTTGGATTCAATCGATCCCTTACGGAATAGCGCATAAACTGGGGTTTAAGCTTCTGTCACTCTCGCAACCCATAATCTAATAAATAATCCACAATGCATTCCCTTAGGCCCAAACATGGTGAAGTGTCATGTAGTCGACGTTCACATGACACCACTAAGGGAATCACGACATACATATCATCAAAATATCAAACACATATCAAGTTCACATGATTACTTGCAACATGATTTCTCCCATGACCTCAAGTACGAAAGTAACTACTCACAAATGATAATCATGCTCAAGATCAGACGGGTATTAAATAGCATAATGGATCTGAACATATAATCTTCCACCAAATAAACCATATAGTAATCAACTACAAGATGTAATCAACACTACTAGCCACCCACAAGCACCAATCTATAGTTCCGGTACAAAGATTGAACACAAGAGATATACTAGGGTTTGAGAGGAGTTGGTGCTGTTTAAAATGTTGATGAAGATATCCCTCCCCAAGATGGGAGAGTTGTTGGTGATGATGACGACGATGATTTCCCCATCCGGGAGGGAAGTCCCCCGGCAGAATCGCTTCGTCGGAGGGCAAAAGTGCTCCTGCCTAAGTTCCACCTTGGGACGACGGCGCTTCGTCCCGAAAGTCCTCCCATAAATTATTTTAGGTCAAAATGACTTATATACCAGAAGATCGGCACTAGAGGTGGCCCGAGGAGGGCAACACCCACCAGGGCGCGCCTGGGCTTCCTGGCGCGCCCAGGTGGGTTGTGCCCACCTGGTGGCCCCCCTCTGGTACTTATTTGATCCAATATTTCTTCTATATTCCATAAAAACTCCTCGTGAAGTTTCAGCTCATTTGGAGTTGTGCAGAATAGGTAGCTTGACGTAGCTTTTTTAGGTCCAGATTTCCAGCTGCTAGAATTCTCCCCCTTTGTGTATACCTTGCATATTATAAGAGAAAAGGCATTAGAATTACTCCAAAAAGCATTATTATACAATAAAACAACATAAATAACAGTAGGAAAACGTGATGCAAAATGGACGTATCAACTCCCCCAAGCTTAGACCTCGCTTGTCCTTAAGTGAAAACCGAAATCAAAAAACATGTCCACATGCTTAGATAGAGAGAGAGAGAGGTGTCGATAAAAACAAAAATACGGACATACAACATCATGTAACTTATTATAACATCAACAAACTTTAACATAAAACTTTTATCATAGAATTTTTATCATAGACTTCTCATGAACAAGTGACAATTCATCACAACATCGAAGTATAAAGCATAAACTTGATTGGAAACCAACAAACTATGTTCTCAGTCAATTTTGCAACTACAATTCATCATCTTTTCAGGAAGGGTTACATATCGGAGCCTTTAGGCAAGTCCACATACTCAACCATCATTTAGTCTTCTATGATTGCTAACACTCACCGCGTACACATGAGCAAAACATTTCAACCAGACACATAGAAAGATAGGGGCTTATAGTTTCGCCTCCCAACGCATTCACCTCAAAGGTGATGTCAACAATAATAACTCATGCTACCCATATTCAACTGGATATATGTGCCTTGATCTTTCCTCTCCACATGATGCTTGCCAAAGGAGAAAAATAAAAGGAATAGAGAGAAAAACTTTGACTCTTGCATGAAAGTAATACGTGAAAGTAAAAGATAGGCCCTTCGCAGAGGTAAGCAGAGGTTGCCATGTGCTTTTTGTTTGTATGCTCAACCCCTTAGTGCAAGAGAACGTCATGTTATATTGCCCCTTGTGATGGGAACCTTTATTATGCAGTCTGTCGCTTTTATTCTTTGCCATCACAAGTTCGTACAATGCTTAATTTTCCCTTACAATAAATGATCTTACACTTTAAGAAGCAATTTTTATTGCCCTTTTTGCACCGATGACAACTTACTTGAAGGATCTTACTCAATCCGTAGGTAGGTATGTGATACGTCTCCGTCGTATCTATAATTTTTGATTGTTCCATGCCAATATTATTCAACTTTCATATACTTTTGACAACTTTTTATATTATTTTTGGGACTAACATATTGATCCAGTGCCCAGTGCCAGTTCCTGTCTGTTGCATGTTTTTGTTTCGCAGAAACCCAATATCAAACGGAGTCCAAATGGGATAAAAACGGACAGAGAATTATTTTGGAATATTTATGATTTTTGGGAGGAAGAATCAACACGAGACGGTGCCCGAGGGGGCCAGGAGATAGGGGGCACGCCCTAGGGAGGCAGGCACGCCCTGGACTCTCCTACCCCCCATGTAAGGCGGTTAACGCTCTTCCTTTTCCGCAAGAAAGCTAATTTTACGAGAAATATCTGGGCGAAACATTCACCCCAATCGGAGTTATGGATCTCCAGATATAAAAGAAACGGTGAAAGGGCAGAATCCGAGAACGCAGAAACAAATAGAGACAGAGAGATAGATCCAATATCGGAGGGGCTCTCGCCCTTCCCAAGCCATGGGAGCCAAGGACCAGAGGGGAAACCCTTCTCCCATCTAGGGAGAAGGTCAAGGAAGAAGAAGAAGAAGAAGGGGGGCTCCCCCCTTGCTTCCGGTGGCGCCGGAACGCCGCCGGAAGCCATCATCATCACCGTGATCTTCACCAACACCTCCGCCATCTTCACCAACATCTCCATCACATTCCCCCATCTATATTCAGCGGTCCACTCTCCCGCAACCCGCTATACCCTCTACTTGAACATGGTGCTTTATGTTTCATATTATTATCCAATGATGTGTTGCCATCCTATGATGTCTGAGTAGATTGTCATTGTCCTACCGGTCATTGATGAATTGCTATGATTGGTTTGAATTGCATGTTTTATTATTGGTGTTGTCCTATTGTGCCCTCCGTGTCGCGCAAGCGTGAGGGATTCCCGCTGTAGGGTTTGCAATATGATCATGATTTGCTTATGGTGGGCGGCGTGAGTGACAGAAGCACATACCCGAGTAAGTAGGTTGTTTGCGTATGGGATAAAGGGGACTTGATACTTTAATGCTATGGTTGGGTTTTACCTTAATGATCTTTAGTAGTTGCGGATGCTTGCTAGAGTTCCAATCATAAGTGCATATGATCCAAGAAGAGAAATTATGTTAGCTTATGCCTCTCCCTCAAATAAAATTGCAATAGTGATTACCGGTCTAGTAACGTAGTCAATTGCTTAGAGGCAATTTCACAACTCCTACCACCACTTTTCCACACTTGCTATATTTACTTTATTGCCTCTTTATCTAAACAGCCCCTAGCTTTTATTTATGTGCTCTTTATTATCTTGCAAACCTTTCCAACAACACCTACCAAGTACTTCTAGTTTCATACTTGTTCTAGGTAAAGCGAACGTCAAGCGTGCGTAGAGTCGTATCAGTGGCAGATAGGACTTGAGAGAATATTTGTTCTACCTTTAGCTCCTCGTTGGGTTCGACACTCTTACTTATCGAAAGAGGCTACAATTGATCCCGTATACTTGCGGGTTATCAGTATGGTGGACTCTCAAACAAGATTTCGGTTTAAGGGTTTTGGATGCACAAGTAGTATCTCTACTTAGTGCAGAGTTTTTGGCTAGCAAAGATAGGGGCAAGCACCACATGTTGAAGTATCTATGACAATATAACTTCTATGTGAATATGAACAAACATAAATCATTATGTTGTCTTCCTTGTCCAACGTTAACAATTTTGGCATATAATATTTTGATGGGTGCTCACAATCACAAAAGATTTTCAGGATAGTGTATTTGTATGTGAATCTTCTCTTCCCTTATTGAATCTTTCATGAGTTGCATCATTGACCAATGCTATGTTTGCCAATCTACAAATTTTTTTACTACTTATACTTTTCCTTGTGTAATGTCATCACCTACCATAAGTTTAGCATATGATCTTTTTCATTTATTTCCTTTCTTTTTATTGAAAAAGGAAGTAAAGAAGGCAAAACTCAAACTAAGCTTTATTATATATATCGCATACGATTACAAGGATTGATCACTAAGCAAACTCTCAAAAAGAAAGGATCGAACTAAACTTTTATTCATCTAAAAGAAAAAGATAACCATAGATCAAACTAAGAAAGTAAAAGCAAAAGAAAGTGGAGATGATACGATACTGGGGCACCTCCCCCAAGCTGGCGAAATCCAAGGGGAGTGCCCATACCCGATACTCAGTTTTCTTTTGGTGGTGAAGAAGGAGGTGGTGGTGGTGATGAAGTAGAAGCTTTCTTGTCCTCGGGTTTCCATGAGAGAGGCTCACCATCATAAGAAGAAGAGTGAGTCCCTCGAATCCTGCAACTGGTAGACAAACTCATACCTTCAAACTTTGCCTCATATTCAAAGACTTGGCTTTGAAGGTCGTGAATCTGGCTATGGAGGAAGTTGATTTTTTTGTTGAGGGAGAAGACGATGTCCTTTATGGACTTGCCATCCACCTTGAGATCACGGGTGTAGTTTACAATCATGAGGTGATTGGCATTGAGCCCATGTTCCACCATCCCCGTGCACCTGAAGATGTCTTGCTCCATAGCTTCAAGCCTGGCCTCCACGGATCCAGTCCCCGTGGGTCCTTGCACATCACGGATGTGCAGCACCCCATCGCGCATCTGGATAGCTTGAGGGTGCTGCATCACCTCCCGCAGATATGGGTTGATGACGTTGTCAAAGAAGTTGTCCTTGGAGGAGCTTGAAGCGGCCATGATGGATTGGATCTGATAGAAGACAGCAAGAAAAGAAAATAGGAGATTTCTCCGTGATACGGAGGTCAACAGGTTAGGGAGGTATATAAAGATTTTTTTTATCTTGGGGAACAAGCAGAACGGAAGAAAAACGGAGTCCAGAAAGTACCCGAGGTGGGCACAAAAAATATGGAGTGCTCAGGTCAGTTTTTGGCTAGCAAACATACGGTAAGCACCACATGTTGAAGGATCTATGACAATATAACTTATCGTAGGATTTGTTCCTGTTCATGCTCAGGTACACAATGTCTAATAATACCATCTACTCCTTCTTTATAAAGATGTGGGTCATCCCAAAAGTAATGTCTTAAATCATAGAAGAATTTTTTCTTTTGTTGGTATGTGAAGCTAGATGGTATGTATTTAGCAACAATATAATTAGCATAGTCAGCATACCAAGGTGTACTATTAGAAACATTTATTGTAGCTAATTGTTCATCAGGAAAGCTATCATTAATAGGTTGTGGGTCATCAAGAATATTTTCAAGCCTAGACAAGTTATCAGCTACGGGGTTCTCTGCTCCTTTCCTATCAGTGATATGCAACTCAAATTCTTGTAGCAGAAGAACCCACCTAATGAGTCTAGGTTTAGCATCTTTCTTTTCCATAAGATATTTTATAGCAGCATGATCGGTGTGAACAATCACTTTAGAATCAACAATGTAAGATCTGAATTTATCACAAGCAAACACCACTGCTAATAACTCTTTTTTAGTAGTAACATAATTTCGTTGAGCACTGTCTAGAGTTTTACTAGCATAATGAATAATATTCAGTTTCTTATCAACTCTTTGTCCTAGAACAACACAAACAACATAATCACTAGCATCACACATAATCTCAAAAGGCAAGTTCCAATCAGGTGGTTGAACAACAGGTGCAGTAATTAAGGCTTTCTTTAGTGTTTCAAAGGCTTCCAAGCACTCATCATCAAACACAAAGGGAATATCCTTTTGCAAAAGATTCGTAAGAGGCCTAGAAATTTTAGAAAAGTCTTTGATAAATCTCCTATAGAAACCAGCATGACCAAGGAAACTACGAATACCTTTAATATCTTTACGACATGGCATTTTCTCAATTGCACCAACATTGGCCTGTTCCACTTCAATGCCTCTTTCAGAAATTTTATGGCCCACAACAATACCTTCGTTAGCCATAAAGTGGCACTTTTCCCAATTCAAGACAAGATTTGTTTGTTCACATCTCTGCAAAACTTGATCAAGATTGCTAAAACAATCATCAAAAGACTTCCCATAAACGGAGAAGTCATCCATGAAAACCTCAACAATCTTTTCACAAAAATCAGAGAATATAGAAGTCATACATCTTTGAAAGGTAGCAGGTACATTACATAAACCAAAAGGCATACGTCTATAAGCATAAGTTCCAAAAGGACAAGTAAAAGTGGTCTTTTCTTGATCAGGTTGTGAAACAGGTATTTGTGAAAAACCAGAATATCCATCAAGGAAGCAAAAATGTGTGTGCTTAGATAATCTTTCTAACATTTGGTCAATAAAAGGCAGAGGGTAATGATCTTTTCTAGTTGCTTTGTTTAATTTTCTATAATCAATTACCATCCTATAGCCTGTGACAATTCTTTGTGGAATAAGCTCATTCTTATCATTAGGAACAACAGTAATACCTCCCTTCATAGGGACACAATGAACATGACTTACCCATCTACTATCAGCTATAGGATATATTATACCTGCTTCCAGAAGTTTCAATATTTCTGTTCTTTCATCTTCAGATTTAACCGACTTTGGTGATCAACAACGGGTTTAGCATCAGGTTCCATATTAATCTTGTGCTGACATAGAGTGGGACTAATGCCCTTAAGATCATCAAAAGTATATCCAATAGCAGCTCCGTGCTTCCTTAGAACTTTCAATAATCTTTCTTCTTCATGTTCTGAAAGGTTAGCACTAATAATAACAGGATATATCTTTTTCTCATCAAGATAAGCATATTTCAAAGTGTCTGGCAATTGTTTTAATTCAAACATAGGATCACCTTTAGGTGGAGGAGAACATCCTAGAGTTTTAATAGGCAAATTGTGTTTAAGCAGAGGTTGTTGTTTGAAAAAGATTCTATCTATTTCATTTCTTTCACACATATGCAAATCATTTTCATGGTCTAGCAAATTATTGTTCCAAAGGATCAGCAGGGGGTACATCAATAGAAGCAAGACCAATAATTTCATCCTTACTAGGCAAATCTTTCTTATGAGGTTGTCTACTAAACTTGGAAAAATTAAATTCATGAGATTCATCACCAAAGCTAACATAGACGATTTGTCTCTTACAATCTATTCTGGCATTGACGCTGTTCGAGAAAGGTCTACCAAAGATAATGGGACAAAAGTCATCTTGTGGGGAGCCAAGAACAAGAAAAGCAGTAGGGTATTTTACTTTCCCACACAAGACTTCAACATCTCTAAGAATCCCAATTGGTGATATAGTATCTCCGTTGGCAAGTTTAATAGTGACATTTATGTCTTCTATTTCAGTAGGTGCCATTTCATTCTTAATTTCTTCATATAAGGAAAAAGGTATAGCACTCACACTAGCACCTAGGTCACAAAACCCATGATAACAGTGATCTCCTATCTTAACTGAGACAACAGGCATGCCAACAACTGGTCTATGTTTATCCTTTTTATTAGGTTTGACAATTCTAGAAGCTTCATCACATAAGTAAATAACATGCCCATCAATATTACCGACTAAGAGATCTTTAACCATGGCAACACTAGGTTCAACTCCAATTTGTTCAGCTGGTTTGGGTGGTCTGACATAACTTTTGTTAACCACAGTTGAAGCTTTGGCATGTTCCTTCATCCTAACAGGGAAAGGTGGTTTTTCAATATAAGCAGTGGGAACAACTGGATCAACATTGTAAATGATAGTTTCTTCTTTAGCTTTTACCGGTTCTTTAACTTCTTCTTTAATAGGTGGATGATATTTAAACCACTTCTCCTTAGGGAGATCAACATGAGTAGCAAAAGATTCACAAAAGGAAGCTACTATCTCAGAGTCAAGTCCATATTTAGTGCTAAACTTTTGAAAAGCATCAGTATTCATAAAAGATTTAACACAATCAAACTTAGGTTCAATACCTGACTCTTTACCTTCGCGAGAGTTCCCAATCCTCAGAGTTGCGTTTAATTATTTCTAAAAGATCCAACCGGAATTCAATAGTCTTCTTCATAAAAGAACCATGACAAGAAGTATCGAGCATGGATTGATCATTACTAGAAAGCCGAGCATAAAAATTCTGAATAATAATTTCTCTTGAGAGCTCACGATTGGGGCAAGAATATAGCATTGGCTTAAGCCTCCACCAAGCTAGAGCGATACTTTCTCCTTCACGAGGCCAAAAATTATATATATAGTTCCAATCACGACGAACTAGATGCATAGGATAATTTGTTTTGATGAAATTCTAATTTCAACCGATTCCAGTTCCAAGATCCAATATCATCGCATAGCCTACTCTCTCACTCTATATACTATGGGCCGGTCTTTAGATTTAGGGGTTCTTTTATTCGCAAGATTATACTCCCTCTCTGTATACTATGGGCCGGTCTTCGGATTTCGGGGTTCTTTTATTCGCAACATTCTACTCCCTCTCTGTATACTATGGGCCGATCTTCGGATTTAGGGGTACTCACTTGAAATGAGCCAGAGTAAAAGTACATGAGCAAAATAGATACATGATCAGAGTGACATGTTATTTTCAATTCTTCAAGATTTAAAACTACACTTTTTATTATCACAGAGTGTTTGATATCATCGAAAAACACAAATAAATTGTAACATGATATTTCAATTCATGAAAAAAATCCTAAACATATACTTTAAAAGAGTTTGAAGCAAAAATATTAAGCATAGATGTCCGACAAATCAGACTACCTATATAGAAAAAACTTTGAAATACATCTCGTGTACAAATCTAATCAAATTCCTTGAATCAAAGGCCCCCCTCCTTTGAGAAAAAGCCCCCTCTTATGTGTATCATGGTAGCTATACCATGATGAATAACCTCATTTGGTGCAAACAAATTCAAAATTCTTTTACATTTGTTTTATTAAGATAGTTTGGTTGCTCTTTACAAAAGAAATTTTTCTTGGTTTCATTAAGAATGGAATACGCGATTCATTATGAGGGAAAAGAACAAAAACAGAAATGAAACGAGAATAAATATACAAGTTACAACGCACAAGCCATTAAGTCCCAGTCAGTAACTCGATTAGGCTTATAATTTCTTTATATCAAATCGGAGGTGTAGGTCCCTCTTTCGCTCAAAAAAGGTAACTGAATTAGGCATCACAGTAGATTACAAATCTTGTTTGTTTAACATGATTCAGTCTAATTCTTATTTTAACAAATGTTTTGTTTGGTTGGTTATCCTTACACAATATACTATACAATGATTAGCACACCACATACAAAACAAGGCCAAGATCTGGCGTTACGGCATGTCAGGCAGTACATGTCAGGTCTAGACACTTTTATGCATCCAACATTATTCCTCTTTTCTCCATGGACGGATCGAACGTCTGAAATTACCGACCCTGTCCCCAAATCCAGGGGAGGAATAGGGGATTCAGGGTAGTCTGTTAGGCTCACTATCAGTCGGACCGCGCGTCCCCACACTAGTAGAAAAGAAGCATTAGAAGCACCCCAAAATAGGTTATGTTCCTGGGGTAAAAAGCCGTATATAATAATCCAGCGGCGGCTGTTATTTTGGTGTCGAGTCGATTGGAAATTTGGAACTGTCTGCAGTAGTTCTTGGAGGCAGTTGAAGAGTTGAAGCCACCTACGGTTGGGAAGTATTCGATGAGGTTTCATAGTTAGAACCGCCCACAGGCTTCCAACACCAATGTATTCAGCTCTGCCCCTTTCCTCAACCCATAAAATCACACCACGGGATGTCAGATCTGGCACCTCCAAGCCTCTCCATCACAGGCACGTAGTTGTGGTCTAGCTTGCGATCCCATGCCGTCGCCATGGTGCATCGCCGCACCTCGCTATGCAGCATCGCCATGGTGCGTCCATGAGTCTCGTGTATCCACCTCACACAGAAGGACCAAGGTTAGGCATCTCAAGCGCATCCCCCATCCCCCCTCCCTCAATGTGCGAGGCTATGAGGGGCAATCGTGGGAAGAAGAAGGGTCAGATTTGGGGGAAGGGAATTGGTAAGTGGAGGAGTCCATGGTAGCCAAAGGGTACAGGGAGAAACTAATCACATTGGGAAGTGAAGGAGTCTGTGCAATCAGTGCTTCAGTTTCCCACACCCCTCCCACTTACGTCACTCCTCCCATAACCTGATTTTCATTTCCCTCCCCTCTCCTCTCTTTTGTGCTCATTTCTATCTCTTTCTCTCACTATTTCTTCTTTATAGTAGTTCACGAGTTCGAAGTAGGATTATTTGATATTTGATTGAGTCTACGTTGTGAATTTTCTGTATTGGTTTTGTTCTTTATTTAAAGTAAACATGTCCATCAAATCTCTGTGATCCTCATTAGCGAGCATTGATCCCCGCAAGACCTGATAATCCCTAAATGAAGTGAGTATTGTCGTACTTTCCAAAGTGGACATGGTAAGTATGGAGTGTCAAACCAAAAAGGAGCTAAAGGTAGGATCCATATTCTCTCATTCTATCTGCCGAACAATTACTTTACCTAGACTATAAAACTAAAAGTACTTTGTGGGTGTCGAAGAGATAGTTTGTAAGATAATAAAGTACTACAAATAAAAGTTAGTTGTTGTAATGTAAACGCACGATAAAATAAAAGATAGCAGGTGTGGAGCAGCGGTGGTAGGTGTTGTGAAATTTTCCCTAGCAAATTGGCTATGATACTAGATCGATAACCATGCATCGCAGTTTTATATGTGGGGGACGCCTATGCTAACATGCGTCAAAAGCCACTTTCATTGTCAACGTGTACATATGATTGGCATCCTAACAAGCATCTGCCACTACTAAGAATTAATTAAGGTAAGCTAATCTTGGATCATCCTTGCCGTTAAGAGTTGAGGTGCCATCCGGGTAGAAAGAAGGAGTGGCCAGGATCATGCTTGGTTGGTTCGAGTCGATTTCAGCATGGGAGACCGGAGTGTTAAAATTTACCATGTTTTTGGGGCCCATCAATGTCTTGTAGAAAGCTGTGGCCAACTTGAAGGGATTTTAGGGTTTCGTCCAAACACGGTTGTCAAAACGTTGTTTTACAAGATGATTGTTTTGCTTAGTACTAGAAATTCCATTTTCACCGCAGAAACATTGAATTGTTAAAGCAATCATATAAATCTAATGTTAAACATTGAATTGTATACAAAGACCATATACTTTAGGATCTACGAAAACGTCACGATGTCGTTGTGGTAGGCCTTTCGAGTGAGAGTAATGAGATCACGGGATTGAAATCCCCTACAAAAGAGGTCTTTTGCAGCAGAAAAGAATAATTCTTAACAATTGTGAAGCACAAGGACAAAATCTCAATAATCAGGCTTCAAAATATTTTTAAATTTTTTATATCTAAAACAAAGATTTTTGGAAACCAACTGTACCCTATTCAACCTACTTTTTTTGGTAAAAGAAAAAAAAAATTCTTGCATCAAATTTCAGGATCTTAGCCTGGGCTGGGAAAATAATTTTTAACCACACAACACACTATTTGATTCAGCCAAAACTAACATTTGATATTATTACACCAATATATTAATTAGTGATTTTGGTATGAACACCATTAAATATAAGTTCATATATTCATCCTTATGTGTGTGTGTGTGTGTGTGTGTGTGTGTGTGTGTGTGTGTGTGTGTGTGTGTGTGTGTGTGTAAATGGTTAATTATGTTACTTCATGGTACAGTGAGACCATAGTGTAGAAATGCAATTATGATCTTCAAACCAAACACATAAAGCACCTTAGATACACCGCCTAATACACCACCAAAGAGATAAATATAATGGGTCAACTGCCTTTAAAAAATGCAATGGGTACAATGAGACCATAATGTAGAAATGCAATTATGATATTTAAACCAATCACCATAAAATGCCTTAGACAACACCATTAATTGTGTGTGTAAACAGTTACTCCCTCCGTTCCAAAATAATTGTCTTTCTAGCCATCTCAAATGGACTACAACATACGGATGTATGTAGACATGTTTTAGAGTGTAGATTCACTCATTTTGCTCTGTATGTAGTCACTTGTTGAAATCTCTAGAAAGACAACTATTTCGGAACGGAGGGAGTACTTATGTTACTTCATGGTACAACAAGACCACATTGTAGAAATGCAATTATGAGCTCCAGACCAATCACATAAAGCGCCTTAGATACAACATCTAAGAGATAAATACAATGGGTCAACTACCATTAAAAATATTCCGTGTGCTAAGAGAACACAATAAGAGACAATGGAATAGAAGTTCATGAAGGTTAATAATTTGTGTTCATGAAGTTTATGAACGCGCCAAGAGACAATGCAGTAGAAGTGCATGCAGTACTTTGTGTGCTAAGGGGCAAGTTGTTATTTTAGAATACTCACATGTTAAATAAATGATGGCATTATGGATAGATCGGAAGTTTTCTTGTAAAATAAATAAATGGTTAAGTCTTTAACATGGTGCTTTGAGTGATTGGGCCGAAATAAGCATCTGCTCCTTGTGCCTCATCCCTAGAGAGCTCCTTTTCCGGCAGCCTCTCCGGCCTCCTCCCCTCTCCTTCTCGGCCTTGTTAGTGGCAAGTTGGGCCATGGTCCAATGTGTGGGGTATCCATCTAGGTAGAGCAGCAGTTTGTACTTTGTCGTTCTTTACCTGCATCAGTTTTGGAACAAGTTGCGCCTTAGTTAGGTATAGTCACTAAAAAATCCCATGACCGACACCGGACTCTAAAAACTTGGTTCATGGATTTCTTTTCATAATTCCTTGCATTTGACGATAGCCGAGACTTCACACAAGTTTGAGCATAGTAGGCGGCCATCTCTGGCAATGTGTGGTCCAATGAATAGTTTTCTATCTTTGCTTTTTACGTAGTTAAATATTTAAAAACATAATTATAATAATTAAAAATATTTCTTTCTCGAATACGCACGACTGTGAGTATCATTCATTAAAGAAGGAGATAATTAAAAATATTTAAAATTGCAACCTCGTGTTTAGAAATATGTTTTGTTTGTGCTTAATTTTTTCAGTGGGTTTTTTCGCCATATACTAAAAATATTCAACATATACCTCTTTAAATATATTAAAAATGTTTACCGTATATTAAAAAATATACTGTATAAAGAAAATAAAGAAATAAAAAGTGCAAAAGTAGAAAATCGTAACAGAAACCAGGAGATAGACCAAACTGTAAAGAAATCAGAAAAATAAAAAACTAACTAAACCCAGAATAAAAATTTGATAAATAAAAATAAAAATGTAAAAAGAGAGAAACTAAAATAGAAAAGCGAAGTAAACAAAAACCGAAAAAAGAAACGCTGTAGGATCGCATCGAAGGAAAACACGGGAATGCACCGACCGAGGCGGCCCCTTTCGCCTCGTTGTAGGCGTCGGGCCCTTTAGTGTTTTTTTTAGTCTCGTCCTAAGAAGAATGACTGGGCCTATCTCACACCCGCAAACGAGAAGACCTTGATCTGCACAAGGCCGGCCTTATGAGACCCGTGACGGTGATGCGAGTGACGCCATCGATGAGGTCTGAATACTACTGGTGCCGGCTGCTGCCTGTCTCGCTCAAACTGCAGTTGGCGTTGGCCATATACTCACGTGCATACATGAGTAGTAGTAGTACTCAATAATGTTGTTCCTAGATTAGGCAATAAGAAACATGATGCCATCGATGACGATCTCATACCTTTCCACTACTGACCGGTACAGGTCAAGAATTCACTCTCTTTGTCCAACCAGACACAGTGGTCACGTCAACGAATCCGACGTTCACGATGAACTGGCTGAGATCGACTCTGCTCATCTATTTAAGGCACCCGTCTCCTCCGCCAATGGACCGCATTCACCTGATCTAGCACAACACCGGCTAGTAAACCCAAGCAGCCACTCACTCTCAGGTTATCACTGACACAGCAACCAAGCTCGAGACAAGGGGAAAATGGAAGCCGTTGCGGTCTCGGCGAAGGCCACCCTCCGCGTGGCCGCTCTCAGCGGCTCCCTCCGCAACAACTCGTGGCACCACGGCCTTATCCGCGCCGGTACGTACGCACACATTTCATTTTGCATGAGGTTACGAACACCGCTGACCGCTGACTGTGCATTGCACGCATGGTACAGCCGAGGAGCTGTGCGAGGAGTCCATCCCGGGACTGCGCATCGACCACGTCGACATCTCCGGCCTGCCCATGGCCAACCCGGACCTCGAGACCGACGGCGGCGACGGCTTCCCGCCGGCCGTGGAGGCGTTCCGCGACAGGATCACCGCCGCCGACTGCTTCCTCTTCGCCTCGCCCGAGTACAACTACTCCGTCACCGGCTCGCTGAAGAACGCGCTGGACTGGGCGTCCAGGGGCACGCACAAGTGCTGGGCCGACAAGGCGGCGGCGATCGTCTGCGCGGGGGGTGACTTCGGCGGGGGCAGGGCGTCGCTCCACCTGCGCGAGATCGGGATATACCTGGACCTGCACTTCATCAACAAGCCGGAGCTCCACATCAGGGCGTACGAGGACCCGCCCAAGTTCGACGGGGAGGGGAACCTCCTCGACGCCAAAGCCAGGGAGCGGCTCAAGAAGGTGCTCCTCTCGCTGCAGGCCTTCGCGCTCAGGCTGCAACGCACCAGAGCTACCTAATAATCTGCATTTCCGCTCAGATGATCACTTTTAGTTTGGGCCATGGCCCGGGTTTCGTTAGTCTGAGAAATTTTACTTCGTATTCGTGTAATTGTATTTTGTACTTCGTGAAATAAAAAGACGATTCTGCTACTGTAAGCAGCCTGCTTATTAAATGAGATAATAACATCAGTGGTGCTTGAACTTGTCATCGATGTTCATTTTAGTGCCTGAACTTAAAAAATACGCTGAATTGATTTCAAAACTTGGCATGGGCGCTCAAATATGGTGCATTTTGTCATCTGTAGACGTAAACTATGCTGATGTGGCACCGTATGGCATGCCAGCATGGCGAGGAGCCCATATGTAGCTGGGACAGGTTTGGGATCCACCTGTTGTGTACAACAGAAAAATATAATTGTGTGAAATATAGTTACCTCAAGGAGGATCCAAACAAGCGCCCTCGCCCAAGAGCGCACACTCTGATAACCACTTCGTCAGTAGTTAACCGTTGTCTTAGAAGGATAGCAAAGTTTTATCTAGTTTACACAAACACACTCGTGGGGTGAAATGGGCTGAAATTAATGCCGCCTATTATTCCATGTTATTTCTTTTAAAAAAAACGTGTGTCTTGAGAAATATACATACATATAAATTAACTTACTATTAAAAAGTTCATGTAATTTGAAAATATTCCCATAATTAAAGTAAAACATATGAATTACAAAAGTTTTGTAAAATTTTAATAGTTTCACATATTTAATAAAAAATTACTACATATGAAAACACAATTTTCAATTATTCTAACACAAATTATTTACATATTTAATAAAATACTTTTATAATATCATAATTTAAAGTATATTGATATAAAAGTGTTCACATATGAATTTAAAAGTGTTCACAAATTTAAGAAAAATATTAATATTAAAAGTGTTCACATATTAATATAAAAGTATTCACATACTTAAGAAAAATATTTATATTAAAATGGTCACATACTTAATAATTATATTAATATAAAATTATGATTTTGGAATGTATTATTAGTTTATTAGTCTTTTAGTTACATCACTATCAACATTACTTGAACATTTTTTGAAAGTAATTTTTATTTATGTTATTCATAGCACCTGAGTATTATAAATTAAGTTATTAATGTGACTATAATTTACATACTTTTTTCTAATTTCTTAAAAGTAAATAAATTACCAATAAGTAGAAATGGGTTGCACTGATTGCAGTCCTTTTATACCCCGCAATGGTCTTGGGAAAATTGCTAAGGGAAACATTTCTATCCGGCGCACCGGCTAAACTTTCGGTCGGTCGTGGCTGACTACACGCAGTCCCATGGGACCCATGCTTTGAAAGCGACGTTGGTTGGATTCAGTCTTATCTAACGGCTCAAGGCCCATGCATCGCTAGTTGCTTCCTTATCTTCTTCCTCCTTTTTCTCTAACCACCATTTTTCTTCCTATACGTCTCTCCTTCATACCTCTCTTACCATCTCTCTCAAATTTCCACGCCGCCATGGCAGTCACCTTCCTGTCCATTGGTCGTCGCAAAATGCAGCAATGGCCGGGCTAAAGCTGCAACCCCACCGGAGGTGCTGGAACCGACCGGGTGAAAAGCTACAACCCCAATCGGAGATGCTGGAAACGACCATCTGGGAAGCTGCAACGGGGCCACGGTGAGTGAGAAGCTGCAACCGACTAAGTGAAAAGCTACAACCTACAATCGAAGGTGCTGGAAACGATCGTCTGGGAAGCTGCAACGGGGCCACGGTGACCCTTGCTACGACTCGTGCAACCGGCGGCGACTCGTGCTACAACCGTGCCCTGCCGGAGCTTCAACCAGCGGCGACACGTGCTACGATCGTGTTGGTGGAAGCTGCAACCAAAGGCAACAGAGCTACAACCAGCGATTACCGTGCTACGACCGTATTGGCAAAAGCTGCAAACGGGCATGGCGAAGCTGCAACCGGCCATCGGGTTTGCTACAACCGTTTCCGGCGACCCATCAACACAGACCTGACGACCACCAAAGATGCTACGACAGGCACCACGGGATGCTACAAGCGGCCGCCGGGTTTGCTACAACTGTGCCTGACGACCCTACGACGGCCACAACGAAGTTGGAAGGGACAGCAATGACCTTGTGCTGCGACGGATGGATCCATGGCCGTGACAACGACGGCGCGCTCACGCCCATGACGACGGCGACCTATTAGTGATGCGCAGCCACGCCCAACAGAAGGGCGAGCACAGGTGGCACGAGCGGCCGGCGAGCGCGGGACAACGGTGGCCTCACGCCTACGACGATGGCGACCTGTTGCGGTGTGCCGCCGTGACCAGCCAAGGTTGCCTGTGGGCGGCCGGCAAACACGAGCGGCCGAGGACGAGCGGGGTGCTGCTTTCTCTATCCTTTTTTTCTCCGGTAAATGTTGCGTGACACGGGAATCTCCCTGGTATGAGATAAACGAAAGACTAGCCAAATCAAACGGTTGAAATAAATTAATCGTGTGGTTAGGACGCGACCGGCCGAGTGTTTCAGCCGGCGTGTCGGCGCCTAGCACGCGCCAATTGCTAAACGGTATAATTTCTAAAAAAAAGAACATTGTTTGATGGGCCGCAATAACTACAGCCCATTGCACCCCACGAGAGTGTTAGGTTAAACTACATAAGCATTGACTATCTTGCCAAGCCAAGGAAGTTCGTCTAGTTCATTGGTTAGCACATCGTGTGCATTTCGGCAAGGTTGCCGGTTGGATCGCCAGCGATGCTGGAAGTATTCTCGCAATTTTATTTTGTGTTGTATGCTGGGAGGTGGGTCCCCAGTGGCCATAGAGACACATACTTTCTTGAGCCAAAACTGCCCACCTGCAAGTGGGCCCTCCGCCATGCTGGCATGCCATACGGTGCCACATTAGCGTAGTTTGCGTCTACAATAAATGCACTGTATTTGAACACCTATGACATGTTTTGGAACCACTTTGGCGTATTTTTCAAGTTCAGGCACTAAAGTAAACATCTGGCAAGTTCAAGTACCATTGGCGTTATTACCTCTTATTAAATCTCCGGAGAGTTGCTCCCGTGTGTCAAGATGGCAACGGGCCCGAAACCCGCGTCCCCGCGGGTTTTTACCTTGTTAGGCAACAGGGACGGGCGTCTTTCTAACCCCGACAGGTAAATAATAAAACCTGACATGTTTCGTGGGTTCAAACCCATTTGAGTAGTACCCGAACCCGCAACTTCACATACCTGTCTCAGAATACGTCCATCTATGCATTCTATTTCAAAACTTATGTATTGGACCATTTCGTATCATTTGTGCTCGTGATTTGTGAACCATGAAATCTATTTCACAACTTGTGTAATTAGACATCTTATTGAATCATGTATGGCTGATATATGCTCCTGTTTGTTGCTGAAATATGCTAACCTTTGTTGCTGAAATGGGTTGTTGTATTGTGTTGAAGTGTGCTCCTTTTAGCTACTGTTATTGTTCAAATGTTGATGAAACATACTATTGTATGGTGCTGAAATTTGCTCAAGTTTTGCTGCTGAAATATGCTCCTTTTTGCTGCTGAAATATACAATGTTTGCTGTTCAGAGTCAAACACAGGGTTTAGGGTTTTGCGTGGGCGGTTGACATCCAGCCTCACGTCTCAATATATAGAGGGTTACAATTACAATTACATACGTATACAAATACGTGTACAAGGACAATATACTAGACCCTACTTTACATGCCCCCTCAATCTGAACTACATACAAGATTCAGATTGGTTCTAAAACGGTCTAGCATCTGTCTAGTAGCGGGTTTAGTAAATACATCCGCTACGATCATCTGAGAAATAAAACGACTTCCAGTTCACAAGCAGCTACTCGTTCTCTCACAAAGTGGAAATCAATCTCAATGTGTTTGGTCCGAGCATGAAACACCGGATTCGCCGTCACGTAAGTTGCCCCTAAGTTATCACACCACAATATAGGAGTCTTGCTGCCGTGGGACTCCAAGTTCGTGAGAACCGAGTCTATCCAAATAGCTTCACCACGCCATTGGCTAATGCCTTATACTCTGCCTCGGTGCTTGATCTCGAGAGGCGTGGGTTGCTTCTTGAGCTCCAAGATACAAGGTTAGGTCCAACAAATATAGCAAAACCACCGTGGAGCGCCTATCATCAACACAGCCTTGATCAGATCGGTGAATATACTCACTCCGGTGAATCGGACTTACGAATCCGTAGTCCCATGTCTAGCGTACCTTTGACATATCTCGAATACGCTGATCGCTTCCCAATGATCCACCGCTGGCTGAGACAAGAACCGACACACTTTGTTCATCGCGAAGGAGATATCGGGACGAGTGAGGGTCAACATCTTGAAGTGCCCCAACCACACCGCGATACCGAAAGGAGTCATCTCTACCCAGTAGTGCACCACTATGACGTGAGAGACTCTCGGATGTAGCAAGCGGAGTGGAAGTGGCCTTGCAGTTCTCCATGTTGACACGATGAAGAAGATCTAAAGCATACTTTTTCGCGCCAAGGTCATGCCCTCGAATGAAAGGACGCTTCCAAACCAAGAAAGTACTCGAGGCGACCCAAATCTTTGATGGGAAAGCTAGCGCACAACGATCGACAAGACGATCCACCACGGCGGGGTAGAGCCAGCAATCACAATATCATCAACGTACACCAAGATGTATATCGTGTAGTACCACGAGAGAAGATGAACAGAGATGCATCCGATCCGAAGCAACAAAACCGAGCTGCGAAGGCGCCGACTAAACGAGCATACCGTGCACGGGTGACCGCTGAGACCATAAATAGACCGCTGAAGTTTGCGACATGAGAGGGATAAGTGGCATCCTCGAACCCGGTGGCTGCTGCATGTATACATCTTCGCCAAGAACCCATGTAAAAGGCATTGCCGACATCAATCTGCCGGAGGCTCCAGCCACGAGACACAAAGAAGAGACAAAACCAAGCGAACCATGGCAGGCTTCACCACCGGGCTAAAAGTATCTCCGTAGTCAATCCCGTGCTGTTGAGTGAAACCACGAGCAACAAGACGAGCTTTGTGCTTATCAGCAGACCCATCCGGACGGTGCTTGGTTTGAAAATCCACTTGCAGCTCACAATATTAACACCGGTGGCGAGGCACCAACACCTGTGTGTTAGTGTGACGGAGAGCAGCAAACTCCTCGGACATGGCGGCACGCCGGCAGGTTCACCGAGCATCACGATGGGAAATCGGCGCGGCGAAGAAGGCACGACGGCGAGAGTCGCATCAACCGCGCTATCGATGTAAGACTTCTCCTTGCGCGTATGATCACGATGGCGTGTAACCATAGCATGCGCCGGAGCTGCATCGCCAGTAAGAGAAGACGACGGCGACGAGGGCTCGGCCGAGGGTGTCGCGGCTGAGGGGACCCCAGCAAGAGGCGACACGGGCCGAGAGACGATGGTGTGCGGACCGCCCAGGCGAGGGCGGCGGCCCGGCGACGGACGGTTGAGGGTGGCAACCCAGCCGACCGGGCGAGGGTGGCGACCCAGCCGCGCTCATGGTCGCGCCATCCGGCGAGGCAGCCGCGCCCGCCTCAGGCGTCGGGACATGCACGTCCACGATCACGCCATCAGGCGAGGCAGCCGCGCCTGCCTCGGGCGGCGGGACATGCACGTCTGGCGCATCAGGAGGCGTCGAAGCAGCAACATGTACCTGGGGGGAACTCAGAGCAATATCACCTGCAGAAGACAAGTTAGATGACAAATAGGACAGGTCATATTTGCGCACATGGACATCCGGAACCGGTTCATCGGAGGGAAAAGTGAGTGCATGTTCAAGAGAAGCAGGATCAACCGAAACTCCGGGTTGAGAGTAAGGGAACACAGTCTCGTCGAAAACAACATCACGAGAGATGTATATCCGACCGGAGGTACGGTCGAGACACTTATAGCCCTTATGCAAAGGACTATAGCCAAGGAAAACACACATCTTGGACCGAAACTCAAGCTTGTGAGCATTGTACTTGCGGAGACTAGGCCAGCAAGCACACCCAAAAATCCGAAGGGAGGAGTAGTTGGGCTGAACATGAAACAAACGAAACAAAGGTGTGTCCTTCTTGAGAACCGGAGTTGGCATACGGTTGATGAGGTAACATGCCGTGAGAAAAGCCTCATCCCAAAACCGAAGTGGAAGAGAGGAGTGCGCAAGCAAGGCAAGACCGGTCTCGACCAAATGTCGGTGCTTGCGCTCGGCAATGCCGTTCTGCTGGGAGGTATGCGGACATGACACTCGGTGAGAGATGCCCATGCGCTGAAAGTAGCGATGGAGTTTGTGGTATTCACCACCCCAGTCAGACTGAATGGCTTTGATTTTATAATCCAGAAGGCGTTCGACATGAGCCTGAAAGTTGTAGAAAACTTGCTCAACATCAGACTTGTGTTTGAGCAAATAAATCCAGGTGAAGCGCGTGTAGTCATCACTAAAACTAACATAATATTTGTACCCTCCCGACGAAGCAAGAGCGGGACCCCAAACATCTGAATGTATTAATTCGAGAGGTACAGTAGTGATGTGAAACGAAGTAGAATAAGGTAGTTGATGACTCTTAGCACGCTGACAGGCATCACAAACTAACGATGAATTATTTGAACTAGAACACGGAAGTTCATGACTCCGAACAATGGAAGTGACCACATTATTTGTAGGATGACCAAGACGTTGATGCCATTGCGACGACGAAACTCGAACACCGGAGGAGGCACGGTGAGACGATGAAGATGATGCACGAGCGAAGGGGACCGGATAGACCCCCCCGTAACTTCTACCGTGAAGGATGACGCGCCTGGTTGCTTTGTCCTTAACAAGGAAAAACGACGGTGAAATTCAGCAAACACGTCATTATCACAAAGAAGACGATAAACAGAGAGAAGATGCTGGCTGATGTGTGGAACATGAAGGATGTTACGCAGTTTAAGAGATGAACCGGGTAAACGCGAATGACCAATGTGTGAAATAGACAAACCTGCATCATTGGCCACCGAACTCGATCCTTGCCGTCATAGCACTCATGAACTCGAGACGCCAAGATCATTAGTCAAGTGATCCGTAGCCCGGTATCCAACACCCAAGGAAAGTCGACGGTGTTGGTGGAGGCCGAGTTGGCGGAGCGGGAGTTGTGATCTGATCATAGCGCTATGCATACCGTCGGCTTCATGGCCCCGATTCTTGCAAATTTGGCACCGGGACGCCAGCCGTTGCAACGCCCACCTCCTCCGCCGTTGTTGTTGCGGCGTTGCCTCCTCCACCTTGCCGCCATTGCCGCCTAACCAGATTGCGGTCACGGCCGCCGGTGTTGCCGCCATTACCGCCTGGCGGTTCGCCTGGCTGGCCATGTCCATCACCGGGCACCCCCACATGGGAGGATAGGGATCGGAGTAGGGCGTGTCCGCCCGCGCCGCATTTAACCCGAACGGTCACGGCGTTCATGAGGGAGACCACCCTCCACCGCGACTCACAGTTCTGCAGCGCCCGGCGACGTAACCAATGAGTAAAAACTGAAGTAGGGCATGGGTGCGTTACTCACGCCCAAGGAGGCGGCGATGGAGTTGTAGGCGGAGCCGAGGCCAGTGAGGATGTGATCGATAAGCTCATCATCACGGATCGGAGAGCCGGCGGCGCTATAGTGTCGGCCAGGGCCTTCATCTTGTGCATGTATTCCACGGCGCATGATCGCCCTTCCTCGCCGATCGGGTTGCCGCCGGATGTGGCGGACATTGGCGCGCTCGGGCGCCGAACATGGCGGCGACGGCTGTCCACACCGCGATGCGCCGACTCGCAGCCAATAAGTTGGCATGCAATATCTTCATCCATGGAGGTGAGAAGAAGCCCTTGACGCGCTGATCTTGAACCCACCATTGGTGGTACTCCGGTTGGCGACGGTGGTAGCAGCGTCGCCGGTGCCGACTAACGAGTGTTTTGGCCGGTGCCCCTTGGTGCCATCGAGGTGTCCATGGAGGTTGGCACCGCAAGAACGGTGCTGGTGATGCCCCAGAGCATGAAGTTGTGGTGACCGAGGCGGACGGAGATCGTCGGGACGGCGAGCGCGGCAGGGATCGAGGCGACGGGAGAAGAGACGAGCGCGCCGCTAGTTTGGGCGTCGGACATAGCGGCGGACGACATCGCAGCGGCGGCGCGGAAGGGACAGCGCGCGGCGGCAGCGGAGCAAGTCGCGGAAGATGGCTCACGCGGCAGCGGCGATCGGAAGCGGCGGCGCGGTTAGATGTCTCGCGCGGCAACAATAGCGGGCCGATGGATAGCTAGCTACGCAGCGCTGATGGATGGCTAGCTTGCATGGATGGATGGCTAGCTTGCGATCGGAAGCAGCGGCTGCGCGGAGGTTCGGGCGGCGGCGCGAGGTACTGGCGGCGGCGGCGGCCCGACCTGGCTGATACCAAGTCAAACACAGGGTTTAGGGTTTTGCGTGGGCGGTTGACATCCAGCCTCACGTCTCAATATATAGAGGGTTACAATTACAATTACATACGTATACAAATACGTGTACAAGGACAATATACTAGACCCTACTTTACATTCAGATGCTATTCTTTGTTGCTACTATTTATCTTATGTGGTTGTTGCTGAAATATACTATGTTTGTTGCTTAAATATCCTGATTCTTGTTGTTGCTATTGCTGTAATATGCTCATATTTTTCTTTCAAAAGCTGTTGTCTTCACTGATTCTTGTGGGGACGGGTTCCACATGGGTTTAAAAAACCCAACGGGTTTAGGGGAAGGGCAAAAAACTGTCCCCGCGCATGGAGACGGGGACGGGGATGAGCTTGTGATTTTTTCGGGGGAACGGGTTTGGACAAGCAAAATCCGGTGGGTTTCATCCCTGTTGCCATCTTGACTTGTATGTGTTGGACTTTGATTTTTAATACATTATCTATTTAGCTTCATAAATCAAGCACTTCTCTAGTTATTCGACTTGTGCGGACGTGCCATGATTTGGATAGATGCCCTAATTGATCATAATCCCACCATCATTTTCGTTATCCATTTTTTATGTATGTTATACTGGGACAATGGGGTCAGCAAAGTTTTCTTTTGCAGAAACACTATTATTATGGGGTTGTACATGCGGTAGAAAAACTACGCCAATCCGTTGAGATATGGTATGCGACAAGTGAATACTTGAAACAAAAAATGAATTCAAATTCTCGAATAACGTCCTTCTAATCCAGTCTATCTAATGTCTTTTCCAGGAGCTAGAGGAAATGCATCTGATGTCTTTAATGTCTTTAATATCATTGATTTTACGCCAAGATTCATGCAAGCATTTTCTTTTGTTTTTTTCTTTCTAGTTTGGTTGAGTCACTTAGATGTGCAATAATTAGGGCACATCCAGATGTGCCCTAGACAGACCCATTAAAATAGTTCACCGAAAGTGTGAAGCATCTCAAACATAATTTAAATTAGACCGTGATTCCCTGACCCCGAACGACCACTATTACCCCACAGAATGAGCCGCTGACACAATGTTGTTACCGCTCCCCTTCCGAAGCTGACTTGACTTTGTCTGACAGTCGGGAAGTCTCCATGAAAGTTCCCGTAAGGACAAGAACCCTGAAGCCACAATCGTCGCCGTTGAACCACTTGCATAGATATGAAGCATTTGGAACCAAATCTCGCCACATGACGAGAAACCATGACCTCACCCCCAAGGAGACGGCAGAAATCTATGCCGAAACTCCGTCGACTACATCCAGACAAACGAACTTGAGGAGGATTGAAGCCCGGAAGATAAACTCTAAGAAGAAGCGTCGCCATCCACCGACGTTGCACCTATGAGGACTAAAAATACTAACCTAACCTACTAACTGGAGTAGAGGCACCGGGATTACCCTCCCCGCCATTGGTCGTCGAAGCGGTAGACAGGGGGAGGCGAAACCACGGGCTCGCCGGTGAAGCCTGGAGGGGAGAGCCTGGCTTAGCTGCCTAGGGTTAGGGAAGAAAATGAGAGGCCCCTTTGTTGGACAATGGAGAAAAGGGAATGACCCATGGGGTGTGCAGCAAGGTGCGATGTGTGGTGCACCCTGCGACCGCCACGTATCTCGTCCTGGGCATACCCATGAAAAAACGTGTTATTTTGTTTCCACATGCGTTATGTTTTTGTTTTTTTCGGATTTTATTGTTTTTCTTGGCTTTTTCTAGGTTCCCTTGATTTTGTTTATTTTTTTGTTCTGCTCGCATGGAGCACACAATGAAAAAAAAGTAGAGTAGTGCTTCACGTTGAGACATAACTGTGCTTTTCACTTTCGAGAAGCGCAACCGTGAGTGAAACACACAGTTGTGCTTGACGAAAAAGCACAGGTTTGCACGAAGTACTTGCGAATTTTTGAAAAGTGAAAAAGCACAGTATGCTATCACGAGCTATACTCATCGGAAAGTGAAAAGAATGGTTGTGCTTCACTGGATGTACAACAACTCGAAAAGTGAAAAAAAAACACACTTGTGATTGTAGAAAAAGTGAAAAGCACAGTGGTGCTTCCGGTTCCCTTCTTCGGGTTTCGTTTTATTTTTTGAGTTTTGGTTTTTTTTTTTCTGGTTTTTTCAGTTTATGCTTTCTTCGTTTAAAAGAAAAACAAGTTCGTTCGAACCTATTAACATGGGATCTAGTTTCGAAAATCTTGATGCGAGAAATGCAAATGCGGAAACATTTCATGATTCCGGCGCACGATTCAAGAGATAAAACATTTTGAAAATAAAGAATGAACGAAAAAACAGAAAACTCGCAGGGTGTAACAGTTGTCACACATGTACTGTGCCATTTGTCACCAGAAAGAGGTGGTGGGAGTAACCTTTGCAAGGGGTACCCGTTAACTAGCGATGTCGGAAGAACAACACTAACCATGGGTTGTGGACCTAATCTCAGGTTCTCCAAATACACTAACCACACAGACTCCTGTGTCACCCCTGCACGCGCCCCTAGAGAAACCCTAGCCGCCATGTGAGGGCACAACCCGGTGATGTTGTGTGTTGGCGGCAATGGGGTTCTTAAATACCTCGTGAGGAAAACTGCACATGCGAGTGTACCCTCGACTAGGAGATCGTTGTGTGAGGGCGGAGTGGCGTTCATATGATCCCGCACAGATGGATTTCTACTCGTTGTGACGCCCCCTGGTAGGGGTGTGCAGCTTCCTTGTATGGGTGATGTGGCACGGAGGAAACCATTGCGGTACATGTGTTTGGGGATAGGGGCAGCAGCCTTAGTTCTTCGACGAATCGATGACACGACGGTCAGATCTGGAGATGGTGATGGCCTTCTTCGAGGCCGGTGATGGTATGAGACAACCCCTCCAACTCCAGATCATGTTTGATACAACTGGACAGGTGTTACACACGGCGACTCTTGCGGATTTGCTAAGCCATGCCTATTGCCGCCAGGTGCTACACACGGTGACTCATCTAGAGGTGACAAGTCATGTCTGTTGCTGTTAGGTGCTATGCGCAATGGCTCCTATAGAGGCGATAAGTCATGCCTGTTGCTGCTGAATCAAAGGTGGTGCCGTAGTGACTAGAGGTGAGGCAGCATGGGACGTCTTTGTCTTCTGGAGATATTCGGCCATCGAAGTGTTGGTAGCCGAGCAAGGGAGAATGGTAGATTGAACTTCTATAACGAGCGCGCACACTCCGGTGGAAAGATGAGATCTTTGATTAGGCTATGTTGATGTGTGCCTGCGTCGTGTCCTTGCTGAGGGTGGTAGATCGAAGCTCGGTGGTGGCATGAAAATTCGAGACCGGCTTATGGTGGGACTCGTCACCACCGATGTACATGCGGCGTTTCCTTCTTGAAGGCTTATCCTAGGAGTTGCGTATTGTTTGTTTGTTTGTTTCTGTCTTTTTATATTGTTAGTGGTTGCCTGTTGGAGCTACTGTGATGAGGCTAGTGACCTGGGGTTTTCTCTTTTCTGGATCGAATTTGGTTGGCTACTCGATTTTATTTCTTGAATAATATACGACTGTGTTCGTATTTTTGATGCAGAGACGGGGTTATCCCCTTTTCAGAAAAATAATAATCAGAATTTCATTGACTGAAAAGGCAGAGTTTCACTACCCAATAGACTAAAAGTAGAGTTTCATTACCCAGTGTAGTCAACCACAGTCGTACTACGTCTGAACAAAAGATAAGAAAGAATTGGCGCTTTGAGGACTTTTGGAGGAGTGGTGACATAGACACCGAGCCATCATATGAGTTCTTCCCTAACTTTGTGGACCAACCATGGACATCAAATTATCTCCATTTCCATTTGATATTTCCATTTGGTTACATATACCAAATACTAAAAATAAAGTCCCTCTTTGTATAGCGGCATTACAAAAGTGCATGAATATAATAGCATTCCATGTAGCAGTGGCGAATCTAGAAAAAAATTGGAGGGTGGGGGTCAAAGTTCAAGCCGAGAAAATCGAACGGTCTTTTGAAGAAAAAGTCGCTTATCTCCTAATTCTTTTGTACAAATAAACTGAAAATTTCCCAGATTAATACTGGAAACATGTCCTATTTACTAGATTTTTTCTAGATTTTTAAGAAAATATCAAATTTTGAACCAAATTTTGAATCTGTTCACTAAAATGGCCATTGTCTCCTAATCCTATTGGCCAAATAAGCTCAAAATTTCCCAACCTACTATTGGAAACATGTAGTATTTACTGAATGTTTTCTGGAATTTTTGAAAAATACCAAATTTTGAAAAAAGAAAAGGTTGACCAATTTATAGAGACAATATGTGCCAAACAAGTGCTCAAGTTGACAACTTTCTCAAGACCAACACTAGTAGCATGATTGACCAAATAACAAAGTTTCATACAACATGCACACCAATACTTCAAGTACTAGAGAAGCAACCAAAATAAGACAAGCACAAGATATCGGTGTTGCTTCTTACTAACAGTACTGTAGCTGGAAAACTCCTCCACACCAAAAGGCAAGTGACTAACTGCAAGCCATATGTCCAAATTAGCACAAGTATTTGGCCTCCTTTGGTTCATAAGGCAGGAAAATCATAGGAATAGGAAAGTCATAGGAAATGAGATGACATGTATCTCAAATCCTATGACTAGGAATAGAAAAGGAGATGCCCTTTGCTTTACATCATAAGATTTTTTCCATTGAGTCTAGACTAATGTTTATTTTCCTATGAAATAGGGAGGATAGGAAGAATTCGTCCATAGCAATAGGATTCTATTCCTACAAACAAAAGGGCTCTAAAGGAAATTTTCCTATAGAAATAAATCCTATCCTACGGAATTCCTACATAATTTCGTTCAAACCAAAGGAGGCCTTACTGATATGGTAAGGTATCCTCAACTAACTGTTGACACTAGTACTAAAACATAGATACACCTATAAGAAATAACACATACTCATGAGGCAAATGTCCTATGCGATTTTTCTTTCTTTGAAATCTATCATAATTTGACCATCAGGAATACTTTTGAAATCATCACACAAGCCTCTAGAAATGTTGTGGTAACTAGATGGACCACCAACATGTTTTTGAAAACTTGCCAAAGCTGTTTTCCAACGTTTGTAACCATCTATAGTAAATACATCATTTCCAAATGTAGCGGCCTATGATGGTTCCTTGAAAAGAAAACAAGGGAAGCAAAAGGCAGCCTCCTTTGTGACACTATATTCCAACCAATCAAACCTATCTAGCCATTGTGGTTGAAAAGATCTCCAAATTTTACCGTCCTATCTGACTTCAAATTTATGCCCGCTTGCTTTGTTTCTCTCTTACAACAAATAAGCTTTTCTCACTCCACTAATTTCAGGGGCATAATCTTCTATTGGTATTCGATCCGCCGGATCACTAAAAATCCGAGTCGGACGAAATTCTAATATATATTTCTTGGTGGTGCTGGCTGGTTTGTGCTTTCGTGAGTTGGGGGATTGATGTTGTCATCAGTTGGGGAACTGATGCTCTCATTTGAAGTGGGATTGGTGCTCTCATCAACCGAGGGATTAGTGAACTCATTTGTTGGATCATGGGGATTATGTTCTAAATGAGGGTAGGCTGAACAATAACATTGATTGGGGGGAACATTGGATTCAGGAACAATAGGAAGTGTATTTGAACTGCTTGCCAACCAACTATGCAGAGTCTTCTTCCTCTACATTTCTACCAAGAAAATAAAACAAGGATAGAAATTAGTTTTTGAATTAATTTAAAATGGAACCAGTATCGACTAAAACTAAACTGGATATTGACAAGAATAAACTAAAATAGCAACTGTATTGATTACTGAATAAAGAAGAATTAGACATACTCAGAGACAGAGACAACAGACAACCTGCGCCTTCGAACTACTCTGGACTAGCAAGTGGCAGATCCGACGAGCTGTAGAGGGCCCTAGGTGACGAGCTCCCCGGCGGGAGGCCGGCTCCCTCCGTCCCTCGGTGCAGGCTCGATTGATGATGCGAGGCGGCGTCCGGCGTCCGGCGGGAAGGCGGCTTCCGACGGCTAGGTTTACTGCATGGCAGTTGCTCATGCGTGTGTCATGCTTCGTGCGCGTGCGTGCTGGTGGCATGTAGAATCATACTCGCTCCATCCATATATATAGGACCCAATGCGTTTTTCGAGACTGTCTTTGACTATTGATAATATTAATAGTATATGACATGTATAATATGAAAAGTATATTATCGTAAACTCCTTTCACGTACGAATTTGATGGTGTGCTTTGTGTAACTTGCATGTCATATATTATTGCTTTAACATGTAGTCTAAGTTAGCCCCAAAAAACACATTAGGCCCCATATATCTGAATGGAAAACAAGACGGTCAATAATGTTAAATTGTCCAAGCGCGGTACAGACACATGTGTTCGTCCGTGCCTCTTCCCCATGTCGGTGCCCTCTCGAGGTGCCCTTTTAACTTGCGTATATAGCCAATTGATCAATGGAAAAAACACACTTGATTCATTCAATCAATTACACCTAATTTTCTTTTCTTCTTCTTTTTTTTGCGGGTGGATTACACCTAATTTTCACCCTAACAAATAATAGGGCAGGGGGAAGTGGTTATCTATCCGCGGGAAGCGTCACACCGCCTAGAAATGGTTTAGTTACACGACAGGAATAACACACGACCCATCCAAACTATTCTCATAGGAACGGCATATATGCATGATTGGAGCGGCATGTCATTTTTAATCTTATATGATGAACAAAATTGTACCATTCAAAAAAATGTTTGCGACATTTTTAAAAAGTTCACACATTTAAAAACTTGTTAATACTGCTTTTAAAAAATGTTCAATAAAAATATGTTTTTGCATAATTTTTTAAAAAAAACAATTGCACCATTAATAAAAGTGTCCATGAATTTTAAAATGTTTGCATTTGCATCAATATGTTCTGTTACATTCTACAAAAATGTTTGTGACATGTAAAAAAAATCGTGCAATTTTAGAAATATATTAATAATACTCAAGGATGTGTGTGATGTTTAATTTTATTCTAACAAGTAACAACATTTGAAGATTTGAAAAAATTTCAAGCCATTCTTGGAAAATTCTCAACATCTATATTTAAAATATGTTCAATGTGTATTCAAATAAATGTTCAACATGTGTTTAAAAAATGTTCAACATGTATGTCAAAGTTGTTCAATGCGTATATGAAAAATATATTATGTGTATTTCAGAAAGTATACGTGTATTTTGTAAATGAAAAAATAGAAGAAAATGGGTAGGAAAAAAAGAAAAAAAATTAAAAACACTAAAGAAAACTTATGAAAATCGTTAGAGAAAAATACAGATGAGAAAGGAAAAAAACATAGAACATTCCAAAACTGTGGAGAAGGTTCCACGAACCGGTCCTTAGAAGCTTCCCAAAACTGCTCGACACCAGTAACTGGGCGGGTGCTCTTACATATGCCAATGTGACCTCCATCCCGTAGCAAGCAATTTTTAGCATTTACCACCACCAAGACGCATAAATGATATTGGGCGACGGCCCAGTGTGCCTGATCTTGTTAAGGGTTTTGTGTCCTTTATGCCCGTCAATAATCTACAACTACCAACTGGGCTGACCTATGTGAAACCCGACCCCTCAGTCCTTTCTTGCTCGCGGGAATGTCTCACTTCGGGGAGCTCCTATTTGACGCATTATGCGTAACATAGCCTTGCGACGCACGCAAGGAACTTCCCACTAAGCCGGGCCACTGGTAACCTTTGTAACAAGTAGGCTAATTTGCGGCAAGAATAAATTTACAAAAGAAAAGTGCACACCCTCGCTAGGAACCGAACGGTGAACCAATTGCACGTAGGGGATACTAGCTAACTAATGGAGCTCTCAACCATTAGTGAAAAATGAGGAATGCACGACATTAACTAATTAAAACACAGAATTTTGACACCTTTTAAATTTTCTGAACATTACTCCGAAATTCTGAATATTTTTTACAAAAAGAGTACTCTTTGAAAATCCAACTTTTTTGAGCAACTAAACAAAAATTTGAAATTTTCCTTTTTAAAATGCTTGAATTTTTTAAAAATTTTGAACACTTTTTACATAAATAAATTTTGAATCCTGAGAATTTATTTAAAGGCGAACTTTTTTTGTATTAGAGATTTTCTCCAACTAAGAACTATGAAAATTCTAAAATTTTGAAAATATTTTTTTCTAATAGATGAACAAAATTTAGAAAAAGTAAGCATTTTTAAATATGAACGAAATTTGGAAACTATGAACGTATTTGGAAAACCAAACATTTTTTCAAATTTATGAAACATTTTTTTGAATTTGTGAACAACAAATGAAAACGAGAAAATTTCTTAAACTTCCGTATTTTTTATGAAAAGCATGATCATTATTTGAAAAAGTGAACAATTTTTGGATTTGTGAACAAATTTGAAAACAACAACATTTTGGATAGCACAAATAATTATTAAATTACCATTTTTTTTGGAAATTGTGAAAATTTGTTGAATTTTTGAACAAAAGTACAAAACAGATTTTTTGAAAGTTTTGAACAATTAAAAAAAATAAAAACATTTGATGAAAATTATGAACATGTTCCAGAAATACAAAAAAATAATAGAAAAATAAAGTTGGAATGAAAAATAAGCAGAAAGAATAAGAAAAGGAAAGAACAGAAAAAGAAAGAGGAAAACGTAAAAGGAAAAAAGAAGTAGGAAAAAAACCAGTTTAGGTTCCTAAAACCAAAAAAAATCGACTGGGAACCTTCTAGAAGGAAGGTCCCAAAACAGTGGAAATCACTTCAGAAAAACCTTCACCAAATGGGCCAACCAACTACCTGACTCGCTTCGCTCGATCTGTGTGTTTGATCAACAACTTGACGTAGCGAGCGTCAATCAGTAAATTTTCCGAGATCACCAATTAAGGGGTACCCTTCACAAATGTCACTCCCCCTTTCTTGGGCTTGGGAATTCACTCACTATATGTGCCCATTTGTCACAACCTGGTAGTTTCCATTTTTGCGTACATTCATTTATTCAAAACAGTTTTATCTCTTAACTCGGGTGTTCAAATCCCAAACCGTATTCACCGTCGGATTTTTCGCAATGAAATTTTCAAAACTAGATCCCAAAATGTGATGTTTTCCTTTTCCGAGTGGCACGATTGTGCCTCTCACGGAGCAAATTTGTACATCCACGATAATCAAATATGTGGCTCCCGTGGCAGCAAAAAGAAAAACACGTTATTTTTCTTTTTCGAGAGGCACAACGGTGCCCTCGCGGAAGCAAATCTGTGGCTATACGAGAAGCCAAACTGTGTCTCCTGTGGAAACAACTTTTATTTTTCTTTTCCCTGAGCTACAACTTTGCCCATCGCGTAAGCATATCTGGGCCTCCACGAGAAGAAAATCTGTGTATCCCACAAATGCCAAAAAGAACACGTTTTACACGCAAAAATTATTTTGTATTATTTTTTCTCTCTCAAACACCTAGGGAAAAATAGAAAAGCTGAAAAAACATCTAAAACCTGAAAACGCATACAGAAAAAACAAAAAAAAACTGAGTGACTGCCAGCATGTGACAAGTGGCGGCGGATAAGAACGCGCCATGGGTACCTATTGATTAGTTGCTCTCGAAATTCTCCACCTTCCTGCGAGATTGATGGATCTGTCTCGCCCTAGGAGGGTGTATGGTGGGCCGGCACAATATAGTTTGTTTGTTAGTTTCATTCATTTCCTTCTTTTTATTTTTATTTTCTATTCTTACTTCGTTTAATTTCAGAGAAAATTTTAAGTTCTTAAGAACATTCATCACATATTTAAAAAATGTTAACACAGAGACAAAATTTGTTCATGCAATTTTAAGAAAATTCTTGGGTATTCAAAAACATATTTGAGACATTTAAAAATTTATGCATTTCAAAAAAGGTTCATGAAAATTTCCCCAAATGTTTATACAATTTTCAAAAAAAGTCCACGTGATTTTTGAAATACGTTCGTACTATTCAAAAAAATGTTCAGCATCTATTTGATTTTTTTCGTGTATTCAAAAAAAAATTCAAATATGTATTTGATTTTTTTACACAATGTAAAACGTTGTCCTCATTTTCTGTAAATATATTTGTACCAGTAAGAAATTGTTCAACGTGTATTCGAAAAACAGAAAATGTAGTTGACAAAAATGTTCGAAACATCTATAAAAAATTGTCTACGTGTATCAAAACAATGGTCCACGTTTATACAAAGATTTAAAATATACACAGAAAAGGGAAAGGTGGTGACGACAATTTAGTGTTCTCCGGTGTCGTCGCCAGAGTAGGTTGACGAGGGGGACACGGTAGTTTATTCCCAAAGAATTTTGCCACACATGTCCGGTGTTTCCCAGGAGGCGGGAGGAATTCGGCTGCACTTATCAACGGAGTAAACATTTATCCTGTGAAGTCAAGTCAAGGTGTCTCTGCGGATGCTTGAAAGCATCCAAATTTCTGATACTTGTTCGTGACGGTGTTTGGAGCAACTCCAATGCGTCAATGCAAACAGACACATGTTTTATTTGGGGTCCCGATAACTGCCACACGTATGGTGTATTGGGTGGTTGTGCCGACGCCTGCGGTGGCACGGAGACGACGACCATACCACACGATCAAGATCTGGCGACGCAACCACGGCCCGCATGTCGGTGCAGCGCCATCGCTTCAAGACGAAGCGTCCGGCGAAGCGAAAGACGCGCCCAAGACGCCCCGTCTCGGCCGTCGCCCCTCCCCGCCTGCGAGTCACACGCCCCGCGTCTTAGTAACCACGTGTCCCGCCGCGATTGCCATGGTCCGGACCCTTTTCAGTTGCCATGTTGCTCAACTGCAGTTGCCATGTTGTTGAACTACATTTGCCATGTCGGACAACTACAGTTGCCATGGTTGCTCAACTGCAGTTGCCATCTTAGGTCAAGTGCCGGATGCCATTTTTGGGCAACTGCAGCTGTTGCCATGTCGGACAACTACAGTTATCATGATTTGGAAAACTTTGAGAGTTGCCACCTACTAACACTGGACAGTTGCCATGTAGCACTAAAAAACATGGCAAAAAACATGTTGCAGGTAAAAAGAGAGTTGCCATTTGCTTACAAGCACGCTAGGGCAGTTGCCTTGTATCCTGCAAAACACATGGCAACTGTTGGCTTTGGGTGTGTGGAGAGAGGAGACGGGAGGGCAGTTGCCATGTATCATGCAAAACACATGGCAACTGATGGCTTTTGGTGTGTGGGAGAGGAGACGGGCATGTGGGTGACGGTGGTATCTTTAGGAGTTGCCACCTACTAACACTAGACAGTTGCCGTATAACGCTACAAAACAGACGTGGTAACAATAACATGTTCGGGTAAAAAGAGAATTTCCATATGCTTACAATCACAAATAGGACAGTTGCCATTTACCCTTCAAAAACATGGCAAATGACAGCTTGGGTGTGGGAGAGTAGGAGAATGGCAGTCGTGGGAGATGGGAACATGAGTCTTATGAAGCGCAAGGGCGCGACAAGAGTTCCATCGACGCCTGCCCGCTAACGCGTTACGCGAAGAGAAAACAGGCGTGTGGGCGAACTCCCCCACATGCCATACACACGAGTGGTCCTACGTGACACACAAAATCAGCCTTTTTATGCCAAGATTCGTGCAAAAGGCGCTGGACGGTGATGGAGGCGTATGGGCAAGTTGGCTAACGCCCACACGTGTGGGCGTTAACATTTCCATTTATTTGTTATTTGTTCATTTGGGTCGACATATCCATCCTTTTTTACGTTTGAGTCGGCAATGCGTCCAACGCGTGAACACATTTTTGTTCTCCCAGGAGGTTTGCAGCCATTTTTTAGTTTTTTGCGATATATTAATATAATTTAGCCCAAGTTCACATAATTAAACAAAATATAAATATCTCATAATTTCACAACCAAATAAATATCTCATAGTTTCAAGACAAATAAAATTTAACATTTAAAAGAAAAAAATAGCTGATACATTTATTGGTTACCAACGTGAGCCCACATATGCTTAACCAAATCATCTTGCAGTCAAACGTGAGTTTCTCAATGATGCATTTGATGATAAAATTTGGTGAACTGTGCAAACGTTGCCACTCCTCCATGCTCAGACACAACATTGTCACCCTGAAACTGAAACACTTGATTGTAGATTTCATCTGGAAGTTCATCCTCTACAATCATATTGTGCACGATCACACAAGCAGTTATCACCTCCCACAACTTCTTGATGCTCCAAGTTCTAGCGGGATACCGAACGATGCCCCAATTTGAAGAACACCGAAAGCACGCTCCACATCCTCCTACCATTGTAACCGACTCTGTGTAACCCTAACCCTCTTCGGTGCCTATATAAACCGGAGGGTTTTAGTCCGTAGGACGAACAACAATGATACCATAGGCTAGCTTTTAGGGTTTAGCCTCTCTGATCTCGTGGTAGATCTACTCTTGTACTACCCATATCATCAATATTAATCAAGCAGGAGTAGGGTTTCACCTCCATCGAGAGGGCCCGAACCTGGGTAAAAACATCGTGTCCCTTGTCTCCTATTACCATCCGCCTAGACGCACAGTTCGGGACCCCCTACCCGAGATCCGCCGGTTTTGACACCGACATTGGTGCTTTCATTGAGAGTTCCTCCGTGTCGTCATCTTTAGGCCCGATGGCTCCTCCGATCATCAACAACGATGCGGTCCAGGGTGAGACTTTTCTCCCGGACAGATCTTCAGATTCGGGCGGCTTTTTGCATCGCGGGCAATTCGCTGGCCATCCGGAGCAGGTTGAAAGCTACGCCCGCCATCGTGTCGATTTGGAAGTTTGAACTATACGGCTAACGCCCGCGGAGACTTGATCTTTGACGGTTCGAGCCACAGCCAAGCGCCGCCAGACCGTCACGATGGGCATGATCTAGCTCGCTGCCGGACAAAGCCTCGAGGCCGCACAAGTGTTCGCCGACCCTTAGCTCGAGCCGATCATACCGACGAGGATGGGTGGTGGACACCGCCCGGGGCTGCTACTCTACGGCGATTGAGCCGAATACCAACCATGTCCTTTGCGAAGCTCGTGACTCCAAGGTGCCGGACTCTTCTCCGGACTCCGAACCTTCCGCGCCCCTGCCAATCGAATCCGATTGGGCGCCGATCATGGAGTTCACTACTACGGACATCTTTCAGCACTTGCCCTTTGGCGACATCCTGAATTCGCTAAAGTTTCTCTCTTTATCAGGAGAGCCCTGGCCGGATTATGGTCAGGAAGCTTGGGATGCGGACGATGAAGAAATTCAAAGCCCACCCACCACCCACTTCGTAGCCACTGTCAATGACTTAACCGACATGCTCGACTTCGACTCCGAAGACATCGACGGTATGGACAACGATGCAGGAGACGACCAAGAACCAGCGCCTACATGGCACTGGAAGGCCACTTCGTCACACAACATATACATGGTGGACATCCCAAATGATGGGAACGGCGATGGAACAATGAAGGATGACCCCTCCAAGAGACAGCCTAAACGCCGGCGTCAGCGGCGCCGCTCTAAATCCCGCCACAACAAAAACGGAGATTCCGGCACCGGAGACAATAACACCCCGGATAGTGCCGAAGACAACCCCCACCAGCAGGATTCAGCACAGGAGGATGGAGAAGCCAGCCCTCATGAGAGAGCGACAGACAGAGAGGTAGAGGACGATAATTACATGCCTCCCTCCGAAGACGAGGCAAGCCTCGACGACGACGAATTTGTCGTGCCTGAGGATCCCGTCGAACAAAAGCGTTTCAAACGCAGGCTTATGGCCACGGCAAGTAGCCTCAAGAAAAAGCAGCAACAGCTTAGAGCTGACCAAGACTTGCTAGCCGACAGATGGACTGAAGTCCTCGTGACCGAAGAGTATGAACTCGAACGCC
The DNA here is from genome assembly GCA_021437245.1 of Aegilops speltoides. Classification (NCBI taxonomy): domain Eukaryota; kingdom Viridiplantae; phylum Streptophyta; class Magnoliopsida; order Poales; family Poaceae; genus Aegilops; species Aegilops speltoides. The sequence continues at coordinate 551,176,520 of CM038143.1, forward strand.
CCTCCAAGAACTACCCAAAACGCAGACTGCTACCCCGATTAGAGGAGGAAGCACCTAAACCTACATCACCAGCGCATAATACGGCCGACCGGCCACCTCGTGGCCGCGACAGAGAGGCCTCTCGGCCCTCCACTCAAGCCGCCCCCCGGCGCCACTCAAAAAATACCAAGGCGCGGGGAAATGCGCCAGACCTGCGGGATATATTGGAGGACAAGGCAAGACAAACAAGATCGATCTACGGATTGCGTGGGCGCCCCAAGATGCGTGATGATAACCGTCACGCCGGATATGGCAATTCCGGCCGGGCCGAACACAGTAGACAAAGCTCATTTGAGCTGCGTCGTGATATAGCCCATATCTGAGGCGCCGACACCCACTATGCTTCACGACGAAGTGATGGATCATCAAACTCGAGGGTTTCAAACCCGTAAACATTGAATCATACGATGGCACAACAGATCCCGCGGTCCGGATCGAGGACTATCTCCTTCATATCCACATGGCCCCGGTGATGATCTACACGCCATAAAATACCTTCCACTCAAGCTTAAAGGACCAGCTCGGCATTGGCTTAACAGCTTGCCGGTGAGTCAATTGGTTGTTGGGAAGATCCGAAGCCGCATCCCTCGACAACTTCTGTGGCACTTATGTGCGACCACCAGACGCCGATGACCTAAGCCACATAATTCAGCAGCCAGAAGAATCGGCCAGACAATTCTGGACACGGTTCCTAACCAAGAAAAATCAAATCATCGACTGTCCGGATGCAGAGACCCTTGCAGCCTTCAAACATAACATCCGCGACGAGTGGCTGGCCCGGCACCTAGGACAGGAAAAGCCGAAATCCATGGCAGCCCTCACAACACTCATGACCCGCTTTTGCGCTGGAGAGGACAACTGGCTAGCTTGTAGTAACAGTATGACCAAGAGCCCTGGTAATTCGGACACCAAGGACAGCAACGGCAGGTCGCGTCGCAACAAGCACAAGCGCCACATTAATGGCGATAATACTGAAGATACGACAGTCGATGCCAGATTAAGAGGCTCTAAACCCGGTCAGCGGAAAAAGCCATTCAAAAGAAATACTCCGGGCCCATCCAATTTGGACTGAATACTCGATCGCTCATGCCAGATACACGGCACCCCCGAAAAGCCAGCCAATCACACCAACAGGGATTGTTGGGTGTTGAAGCAGGCAGGCAATCTAAATGCCGAAAACAATGACAAGGGGATACATAGCAACGACGAGGAGGAGCCCCGGCCGCCGAACAATAGAGGACAGAATGGCTTCCCCCCACAAGTGCGGACGGTGAACATGATATACGCAACCCACATACCCAAAAGGGAGCGGAAGCGTGTGCTAAGGGACGTATATGCGATGGAGCCAGTCGCCCCAAAGTTCAATCCGTGGTCCTCCTGCCCGATTACTTTTGATCGAAGGGACCACCCCACTAGCATCCGCCATGGCGAATTCGCCGCATTGGTTCTAGACCCAATCGTTGACGGATTTCACCTCACTAGAGTCCTGATGGACGGCGGCAGCAGCCTGAACCTGCTTTATCAGATACAAGGCGCAAGATGGGCATAGACCCTCAAGGATTAAACCCACAAAGACGACCTTCAAAGGCGCCATACCAGTGTAGAGGCCAACCGTGACAGCTCAGATACACTTGAAGTGGTCTTCGGATCACTGGATAACTTCCGAAGCGAGGAATTAATCTTCGACATAGTCCCGTTCCGCATCGGCTATCACGCACTGCTCGGACGAACCGCATTTGCAAAGCTCAATGCGGTGCCGCACTACGCATACCTCCAGCTCAAGATTCCAGGCCCTCGAGGAGTCATTACGGTCAACGGAAACACCGAACGCTCTCTCTGAACGGAGGAGCATACGGCGGCCCTAGCGGCAGAAGTACAAAGCAGCCTCTTAAGGCAATTCTCGAGTCCGGCTATTAAACGTCCGGACACCGTCAAGCGTGCCCGGAGTAACCTACAACAAGACCGCCTGGCACATTCTGAGCACACGTAGCAATGCGGCCCCAACCCCAGCCCTCACGAAATTGCGAAACCAGTACTACGCGTACATAACTACGCTCTGGAAATACCATGGGCATTGGGGGAGGGGCACGACCACGGCAGGCCCAGAATGCGGCTCAACCACACCAGGGGCTCCCAATTGTGTCATTCTTTTTTTACCTCTTACTTTCAGGACTCCTTTATCAAGAAGTCCTGTCCGGTAGTATAATCGCCGAACACACGATGCAACAGCCATGGAAGCAGAAAGCTACGTCGAGTGTCCAGGTGGTCTCTATAACGAGCAGTATACCTGTTTTACATAACATCCCGCAGCTCGCTTCTGGAGGGGGACATGTCAAATAGTCCCGTCCCTCGCTTATCTCACTATTTGTATCGTTCTGCTTTTACCGCAGCTTTCTTGAATAAACAATGCATAGCTTTTGCCTATTATTGCATTCCTTTTTCTATCTATATATGTTCACTTATGACATGTTGCATCCGTACGCTTTGGTATGGCCAAATACACCAGGGGCTTAAGTACCCCAAAATATGGTGTGATAAGTCCGAACACTTTCACAAGTGCGGCACCCCGAACTTATAGCATTATATGCATCAGCACCGAATCATGTCTTGGATCAATAGTTGGGTTTGCCCGGCTCCCATGTTTTGGTACCTTACGTTCCGTCATATCGGCTAAGGTAGCGCTGGGAGAACCACTGCGATTGTGCCCCGGTTGAGCTGGGTTGAGCACCTCAGTGGAGAAAGCAAAACTGACCGTCATGATAGGGCGAGAGCCGGTCACTGTTCGAGAGGTTTTCGAGTCCCTAAAGACTTATGCCGCTTAGAGCGAGGAGTCGGATTTGTCCGACCCAGGCGTGGATAGCGCCCCGAATTCGGTCTTCCGAATACTAGGGGCTTCGCCGAAATTTAAAATTATAGAATTCTATGGCTAAGTGAGAGTGTTCAAGCATTATAGTTCGGTTGCCTTGTTCGTTGCATTGAGCGCCTCCCTCGAAGGACCCAAGAATGGGAAAAAGAGCGCTCAAGTTTATCCCGAACACCCCAGCACTCGTGGCATGGGGGCAGAAGCCAACGACTCGCCATCTCTCAAATTTAATAAACAGCCGCACAGAAGGTAATATTTTAAATTCACAAGCGTTGCTTAGCGCATATGGACAAGTTTTCAAGCGTACAGGATAACAAATGCGAGTTTACTCAAAAATTACATCTTTGGAGCATTCGCCGCTATAGGCGGGCACCCTTCAGACGCTCAAGATAATACATCTCGGCGTGCGATACTCCTCGCCGGTGGTGGAGCGTCCGTCACAAGCTTTCAAGATCCATCTTGCCCCAAAGGCACTTTAGCACGGGCAAGGCCTCTACGGCACCCTTCGACATGCACGGAGCGCTGACGACTTCAATCCATGGACATGCGTTCACCAGCCGCCTCACCAGCCCGAAGTAGCTCCTAGGCACGGCTTCTTTAGGCCACAGCCGAACTATGAGGCCCTTCATGGCCTGTTTGGCCACCTTATGGAGCTCGACCAGCTGCTTCAGCTGGTCGCTCAGGGCACTGGTGTCCGCCTCAACAGATCGAGACCGAACACCTTCTCCATCGATCTCCCCTCCTCGGCCCGGTAGAATGCGACAGCGTCGGACACACTGCAGGGCAGATCTGCGAATGCTCCTGGAGAGCTCTGGATTCGGGTAAGTAACAAGTAATCACAACTAGGGAAAACCTTATACACAGAAATTTAGCAACAGCGCGGGTCAAAAAAGGGCGCTAGTGCTAGATAGCAGTAGTGATTGGAGAAAAACCGCGCTGCAGATACAACCTTAGCAGTAGCGCGTGTAGTGGCAAAAACGCTACTACTAATATTCCTATTGCTAGAATGATAGGCTACGACAGCAAGAGCGGGCTTGAGGAAACGCGCTATCACATTTAAGATAAGTAGCAGCAGCTTCCTAAGAAGAGCGCTACTACTAACAGAAATAAAATAAGATGAAAAACAAATAGACAAGTAAATGAAAATGAAAGAAATAGAAAAAGGAGAAAGGAAAAAATAAAATGTAAAGCAAAATAAATGAAAAAGCGAAAAAACGGAGGAAGGCATAGCAGCAGCGTGTGTTTGTAAGAGGCGCTATAGCTAACGTAGCTGCAACGCGTGTCCTAGACCCCCGCTATAGAAACAGAAAAGGAAATTAAAAAAATGGAAGAAAATTACATACCTATAGCAGCAGCGCGTTTTGTAAAAACAGCTATAGCTATCTTAGCTATAGCGCGTTTTACCAAACGCGCTACCGCTAAGTTTGACTTAACCAAAAAACCGTTTTCCCCCGGCCACCACTTCTCCCCCAAATCCCTCAACCCACCCCGCGCGCCGCCGTCTCCCCGATTCGCCGTCGCCCTACTTCGCCGCCGTCTCCTGCCGACGCCGACGCCACTCGAGCAGGCGCCATCGACGCCACCGAGCCGCTTCTAACGCCACGGAGCTGCTGGTCTCGCTAACGCCACCGAGCCGCCGCCGACGCCACCGGATCCTTCTCGCCACAATCGCCTCCTCGCCACCGGAGACGCCCGCCTCCTCGCCACCATCGCCTCCGTCGCCACCACCGAGCCATCCTCTGAAGAAGCCCCCTCCTCTCTCTCTCTCATGCATAGGTTAGCTAGTTTAATTAGGTTAATTATCTAGGTTAGGGCAAAAATTTAGTTAGGGCTTTGACAGAGAAGTAGTTAGGTTAACTAGTTTAATTAGGTTAAGTATCTAGGTTAGTGCAAAAATTTAGTTAGGGCTTTGACAGAGAACTAGTCAGGTTAACTAGTTTAATTAGGTTAATTATCTAGGTTAATTAGTGCAAAAATTTATTTTGGGCTTTGACAGAGAACTAGCCGCGTTAACTAGTTTAATTAGGGTTAATTATCTAGGTAAACCAGATTAACTAACTAGGTAAAATAGGTAGGGTAATTAGGTTCGTTGGATTAACAAGCTAGGTTAATTAGGTTGGCTAGGTTAGAGGAAAATTTTATTTTAGAGCATTGGGTCAGAAGGGTTAGAGAAATGGAGTTCCTTTGCAATTTAATTGGGTTCTGTCCTAGGTAGAGAAGGGTTAGAGATAATAATGTGTGTTTGTGTGAGAGAGAGGAATAGCTAGATCAACATAATTTGGGTTCTGTCCTAGGCGAGAAAGTTTTAGTGAGGTCATTTTGCAAAGGTTTTGATTTTTGAAAAGACCACTATTTTTCAAGGAAAAGAATTTAGGCAAATTTTATTTTTCATTGAAGTGGTCATGTTATATCTTTTCATTGAAGTTGTTCGATTGTGCCCAAGTGGCTTTGTTGTTTCGAGGAATGATGTTGAGTGACCTATGTTTTGCCGGATGTTGATTCATTTTGTTCGGCAAATTTCAGGTTCTCGATTTGTCCACTTTTAGCAAAGGTCATTCCAAATTTTCCGTGAATTTTGGCATGACTTGTGCTACAAACTAGGACATATCGAGTGCCCGGATTTGCCGCACTGTGAAGGTGTCAACATTCCCGCAAAACAATAGTCCTTTTATGTCATTATTCATTTTACTAGGTCTAGAATTAATTGACTAGATTTAATCAAAGGAAACATGGCTAGCAACGATGAAGGACAGGTTTCGTGATTATGACGATGTTCACCGGGCGGCGTATTTAATTTTTAGCCTTACTGACGATCAACCGATGTTGTTGCTGGGCCCACCGGTGGCATCAGGACCGGCTTCAGGACCGTATAGATATCCCCGATGCGGATAAATGGCATATCCCTGGTCAACCAATCCTACCTGAAACAGCGCTACGGGCCAGATTTGGCGATCTAAGGAGACTTCACGATGATGTGCTGCGGGTAGAGAAAGGCCTCATCGCTTCGAAAGATCCAGGATACCCACTCTACGTGGTTAACGTTCCGCGGCAAATGTTGTGCGTCGACAGCTTCCCCGCGGATAAGTTCTTCCTCTGATTCGATTACATATTCGACATGTTTCATGTGAAGAAGCTGGATTTTATGTTTGTCCGCCTTTATCCCTTGCACATGAACTGCATCATTGGGGTTGAGCAGATACGTCATATCTGTGTCGCTGACCCGTACTACATGCACGAGGGCTTCTTGGGAGTCTTTGCAGAGCAGCGTGAATACGCGAGGGATTACATCGTCAGTTTCATGCTCGCCAATAAGGACAAGGAGGCGATTATCGTGCCTTATCATCCCGTGTAAGTCATCCGCGCTGCTATCCTTCCTTCGATTTCAATAATTCATTTGCACGGTGGTGGCTAATTAATTTGAGGTGTACTTATTTTTGCTTGCGGCGGCGCGCCGTCCTCATCATCCTCTACCCCGATTCTCCCACGCTCTTTACTTGGACTCGTCAAGAACATTCACAAAAGGATTACACCCACATCAAAGATGTTCTCGATAAGTGCTATGTTTTACTACCAAGCAAGGGGTGGAGAGGTTGGGGACAAGAAGAGAAGGGCGGCGGGGGCCGCCTTCAGCCATAAGACCGACTTCGCTGCATCCAAAGAACCGAACGATTCTCTTAATGATGGATTCTATGTCCTACACCACATGCTGGAGTACAGACGGGATCACCAGAACCTTCATATGTCACCTAGATCTGGCTATGCCCATATTCTGCAATGGGCAAAGGACATAGGAGTTATCGAGGTGAAGGAAATATGCCCTAGAGGCAATAATAAAGTTATTATTTATTTCCTCATATCATGATAAATGTTTATTATTCATGCTAGAATTGTATTAACCGGAAACATAATACATGTGTGAATATATAGACAAACAGAGTGTCACTAGTATGCCTCTACTTGACTAGCTTGTTAATCAAAGATGGTTATGTTTCCTAACCATGAACAAGGAGTTGTTATTTGATTAACAAGGTCACATCATTAGTTGAATGATCTGATTGACATGACCCATTCCGTTAGCTTAGCACACGATCGTTTAGTATGTTGCTATTGCTTCCTTCATGACTTATACATGTTCCTATGATGAGATTATGCAACTCCCATTTACCGGAGGAACACTTTGTGTGCTACCAAACGTCACAACGAATCGGGTGATTATAAAGGTGCTCTCTGGTGTCTCCGAAGGTACTTGTTGAGTTGGCGATTTCGAGATTAGGATTTGTCACTCCGAATGTCGGAGAGGTATCTCTGGGCCCTCCGGTAATACACATCACTTAAGCCTTGCAAGCATTTCAACTAATGAGTTAGTTGTGAGATGATGTATTACGGAATGAGTAAAGAGACTTGCCGTAACGAGATTGAACTAGGTATTGGATACCGACGATCGAATCTCGCAAGTAACATACCGATGACAAAGGGAACAACGATGTTGTTGTGCGGTTTGACCAATAAAGATCTTCGAGAATATGTAGGAACCAATATGGGCATCCAGGTCCCGCTATTGGTTATTGACCGAGACATGTCTCGGTCATGTCTACATTGTTCTCGAACCGTAGGGTCCGCACGCTTAAGGTTTCGATGATGCTTATATTATGAGTTTATGTATTTTGATGTACCAAGGTTGTTCGAGTCCGGATATGATCATGGAGATGACGAGGAGTCTCAAATGGTCGAGACATAAAGATTGATATATTGGACGGATATATTTGGACACCGAAAGGTTCCGGAGAAGTTTGGAGCTCCGGAGGTTACCGAACCCCGGGAGGTATATGGGCCTTATTGGGCCCATGTAGGAGGAAGAGAGAAGGAGCAAGGGGGGCGCCCCACCCAAGCCCAATCCGACTGGGGAGGGGGCGGCCCCCTTCCTTTCTCCTTCCCTCTCTTCCTTCCTACCACTAGTACTACTTCCTAATACTAGTACTCCTTCCTTCCCTCCAAATAAGATAAGGAAAGAGAGGAAACCTACTTGGAGTAGGTTTCCTCCCTATGGCGCGCCCCTTGAGGCCGGCCACCTCCTCCCTCCCTCCTTATATACGGGGTAGGGGCACCCTAGGACACACAAGTTGATCATTGATCGTTCCTTAGCCGTGTGCGGTGCCCCTCCACGATATTACACCTCGATCATATTGTAGCGGTGCTTAGGCGAAGCCCGCGACAGAGAACATCAAGATCGCCACCACGCCGTCGTCTTGACGGAACTCCCCTCGAGCCTCTCTGGATTGGAGATCGAGGTGCGCCATCGAGCTGTACGCGTGTCAAGAACTCGGAGGTGCCGAGTAACGGTGCTTGGATCGGTTGGACCGGAGGACGACGACTACTTCCTCTACGTTGCGCCAACGCTTCCGCTTTGGTCTACGAGGGTACGAGACAACACTCTCCCTCTCGTTGCTATGCATCACCATGATCTTGCGTGTGCGAGGAATTTTTTGAAATTACTACGTTCCCCAACGAAGGGTATCGAGCCAGGTTTTTATGGTTTGATGTTATATGCACGAGTAGAACACAAGTGAGTTGTGGGCGATATAAGTCATACCGCTTACCAAAGATGTCATACTTTGGTTCGGCGGTATTGTTGGATGAAGCGGCCCGGACCGACATTACGCCAGACGCTTACGCGAGACTGGTTTTACCGCCGTGCTTTGCACACAGTGACTAGCGGTGTCGGTTTCTCCAACTTTAGTTGAACTGAGTGTGGCTACGCCCGGTCCTTGCGAAGGTTAAAACAGCATCAAGTTGACAAACTATCTTTGTGGTTTTGATGCGAGGTGAGATTGGTTCTTACTTAAGCCCGTAGCAGCCACGTAAAACTTGCAACAACAAAGTAGAGGACGCCTAACTTGTTTTTGCAGGGCATGTTGTGATGTGATATGGCCAAGACATGATGCTATATTTTATTGTATGAGATGATCATGTTTTGTAACCGGTTATCGGCAATGGCAGGAGCCATATGGTTGTCGCTTATTGTATGAAATGCAACGCATCTGTAATTGCTTTACTTTATCACTAAGTGGTAGCGATAGTCGAGAAGCAATAGATGGCGAAACGACAACGATGCTACGATGGAGATCATGGTGTCGCGCCGGTGACGATGGTGATCATGATGGTGCTTCGAGATGGAGATCACAAGCACAAGAAGATGATGGCCATATCATATCACTTATATTGATTGCATGTGATGTTTATCCTTTATGCATCTTATCTTGCTTTGATTGACGGTAGCATTTTAAGATGATCTCTCACTAAAAATTATCAAGTAGTGTTCTCCCGAGTATGCACCGCTGCCAAAGTTCGTCGTGCCCGCACACCACATGATGATCGGGTGTGATAAGCTCTCACGTCCATCTACAACGGGTGCAAGCCAGTTTTGCACACGCAGAATACTCAGTTAAACTTGACGAGCCTAGCATATGCAGATATGGCCTCGAAACACGGAGACCGAAAGGTCGAGCGTGAATCATATAGTAGATATGATCAACATAAGATGTTCACCATTGAAAACTACTCCATCTCACGTGATGATAGGCTATGGTTTAGTTGATTTGGATCACGTGATCACTTAGATGACTAGAGAGATGTCTGTCTAAGTGGGAGTTCTTAAGTAATATGATTAATTGAACTAAAATTTATCATGAACTTAGTACCGATAGTATCTTGCTTGTCTATGTTGTTTGTAGATAGATGGCCCGTCTTTGTTGTTCCGTTGAATTTTAATGCGTTCCTTGAGAAAGCTAAGTTGAAAGATGATGGTAGCAACTACGCGGATCGGGTCCGTTATTTGAGGATTATCCTCATTGCTGCCGTAAAAATTACGCCCCGAAGCACCGCTGGGTGCTAGGCCCGCTGCTGATGCAACTGACGATGTTAAGAACGTCTGGCAGAGCAAAGCTGATGACTACTCGATAGTTCAATGTGCCATGCTTTACGGCTTAGAACCGGGACTTCAACGACGTTTTGAACGTCATGGAGCATATGAGATGTTTCAGGAGTTGAAGTTGATATTCCGTAAGAATGCCCGGATTGAGAGATATGAAGTCTCCAATAAGTTCTATAGATGCAAGATGGAGGAGAATAGTTACATCAAGTGAGCACATACTCAAGATGTCCGGGTATTGTAATCACTTGATTCAACCGGGAGTTACTCTTCCGGATGATAGCGTCATTGATGAATTCTCCAATCACTTCCACCAAGCTACAAGAGCTTCGTGATGAACTATAATATGCAAGGGATGGATAAGACGATTCCCGAGCTCTTCGCAATGCTAAAGGCTGCGGAGGTAGAAATCAAGAAGGAGCATCAAGTGTTGATGGTTAACAAGACCACTAGTTTCAAGAAAAAGGCAAAGGGAAGAAGAAGGAACTTCAAGAAGAACAGCAAACAAGTTGCTGCTCAAGAGAAGAAACCCAAGTCTGGACCTAAGCCCTGGCCGAGTGGTTCTACCGCAAGCGCATCGTCCTTCGAAGCGGAACTGCCCCAAGTATTTGGCGGATAAGAAGGATGGCAAAGTGAACAAAGGTATATGTGATATACATGTTATTGATGTGTACCTTACTAGAGCTCGCAGAGCACTGGTATTTGATATTGGTTCATTGCTAATATTTGCAACTCAAACAGGACTACGGATTGCTTAACACCGCAAAGGACGAGGTGACGATGCGCGTGGGAAATGGTTCCAAAGTCGATGTGATCGCGGTCGGCACGCTACCTCTACATCTACCTTCGGATTAGTATTAGACCTAAATAATTGTTATTTGGTGCAGCGTTGAGCATGAACATTATATCTGGATCTTGTTTGATGCGAGACGGTTATTCATTTAAATCAGAGAATAATGGTTGTTCTATTTATATGAGCAATATCTTTTATGGTCATGCACCCTGAAGAGTGGTCTATTTTGATGAATCTCGATAGTAGTGATACACATATTCATAGTGTTGAAGCCAAAAGATGCAAAGTTGATAATGATAGTGCAACTTATTTGTGGCAATCGCCGCTTGGGTCATATCGGTATAAAGCGCATGAAGAAACTCCATACTGATGGACTTTTGGAACCACTTGATTATGAATCACTTGGTACTTGCGAACCGTGCCTCATGGGCAAGATGACCAAAACGCCGTTCTCCGGTACTATGGAGAGAGCAACAGATTTGTTGGAAATCATACATACAGATGTATGTGGTCCAATGAATGTTGAGGCTCGTGGCGGATATCGTTATTTTCTCACCTTCACAGATGATTTAAGCAGATATGGGTATATCTACTTAATGAAGCATAAGTCTGAAACATTTGAAAAGTTCAAAGAATTTCAGAGTGAAGTTTAAAACCATCGTAACAAGAAAATAAAGTTTCTACGATCTGATCGTGGAGGAGAATATTTGAGTTACGAGTTTGGTTTACACTTAAAACAATGTGGAATAGTTTCACAACTCACGCCACCCGAACACCACAACAGTAATGGTGTGTCCGAACGTCAGAATCGTACTTTACTTGATATGGTGCGGTCTATGATGTCTCTTACAGATTTATCGCTATCGTTTTGGGGTTATGCTCTAGAGACAGCCACATTCACGTTAAATAGGGCACCGTCGAAATCCGTTGAGACGACACCTTATGAACTATGGTTTGGCAAGAAACCAAAGTTGTCGTTTCTTAAAGTTTGGTGTTGCGATGCTTATGTCAAAAAGCTTCAACCTGATAAGCTCGAACCGAAATCGAAGAAATGTGTCTTCATAGGATACCCAAAGGAGACAGTTGGGTACACCTTCTATCACAGATCCGAAGGCAAGACATTCATTGCTAAGAATGGATCCTTTCTAGAGAAGGAGTTTTCTCTCGAAAGAAGTGAGTGGGAGGAAAGTAGAACTTGATGAGGTAACTGTACCTACTCCCTTGTTGGAAAAATAATACATCACAGGAACCGGTTTCTGTGACGTCAAAACCAACTAGTGAGGAAGTTGATGATAATGATCATAGAACTTCAGATCAAGTTAATACAGAACCACGTAGGTCGAACAGAGTAAGATCCGCACCAGAGTGGTACGGTAATCCTATTCTGGAAGTCATGCTACTAGATCATGATGAACCTACGAACTATGAAGAAGCGATGGGAGCCCAGATTCCACAAAATGGCTTGAAGCCATGAAATCTGAGATGGGATCCATGTATGAGAACAAAGTATGGACTTTGGTTGACTTGCCCGATGGTCGGCAAGCAATTGAGAATAAATGGATCTTCAAGAAGAAGACCGACGCCGACGGTAATGTTATCGTTCTACAAAGCTCGACTTGTTGCAAAAGGTTTTCGACAAGTTCAAGGGGTTGACTACGATGAGACCTTCTCACCCGTAGCGATGCTTAAGTCTGTCCGAATCATGTTAGCAATTGCCGATTTTATGATTATGAAATTTGGCAAATGGATGTAAAAACTGCATTCTGAATGGATTTACGGAAGAAGAGTTGTATATGATGCAACCAGAAGGTTTTATCGATCCAAAGGAGCTAACAAAGTGTGCAAGCTCCAACGCTCCATTTATGGACTGGTGCAAGCCTCTCGGAGTTGGAATAAACGTTTTGATAGTGTGATCAAAGATTTGGTTTTATACAGACTTTTGGAGAAGCCTCAGATTTACAAGAAAGTGAGTGGGAGCTCAGAGCATTTCTAATATTATATGTGGATGACATATTATTGATTGGAAATGATATAGAGTTTCGGATAGCATAAAGGATACTTGAATAAAAGTTTTTCAATGAAAGACCTCGGTGAAGCTGCTTACATATTGGGCATTAAGATCTATAGAGATAGATCAAGACGCTTAATTGGACTTTCACAAAGCACATACCTTGACAAAGTTTTGAAGAAGTTCAAAATGGATCAAGCAAAGAAAGGGTTCTTGCTCAGATTGCAAGGTGTGAAGTTGAGTAAGACTCAAAGCCCCACCACGCAGAAGATAGAGAGAAAATGAAAAGTGTTCCTATGCTTCAGCCATAGGCTCTATCATGTATGCAATTGTGTGTACTGACTGATGTGTGCCTTGCTATAAGTCAAGCAGGAGGTACCAAAGTAATCCAGAGTGGATCATGGACAGCGGTCAAGAACATCTGAAATACCGAAAAGGACTAAGGATATGTTTCTCATATATGGAGGTGACAAAGAGCTCATCGTAAATGGTTACGTTGATGCCAGCTTTGACACTGATTCGGACGATTCTAAATCGCAAACCGGATACGTGTTTACATTAAACGGTGGAGCTGTCAGTTGGTGCAGTTCAAAGCAAAGCGTCGTGGCGGGATCTACATGTGAAGCGGAATACATAGCTGCTTCGGAAGCAGCCAATGAAGGAGTGCGGATGAAGGAGTTCATATCCGATCTAGGTGTCATACCTAGTGCATCGGGTCCAATGAAAATCTTTTGTGACAATACTTGAGCGATTGCCTTAGCGAAGGAATCCAGATTTCACAAGAGAACCAAGCACATCAAGAGACGCTTCAATTCCATCCGGGATCTAGTCCAGGTGGGAGACATAGAGATTTGCAAGATACATACGGATCTGAATGTTGCAGACCCGTTGACTAAGCCTCTTCCACGAGCAAAACATGATCAACACCAAGACTCCATGGGTGTTAGAATCATTACTGTGTAATCTAGATTATTGACTCTAGTGCAAGTGGGAGACTGAAGGAAATATGCCCTAGAGGCAATAATAAAGTTATTATTTATTTCCTCATATCATGATAAATGTTTATTATTCATGCTAGAATTGTATTAACCGGAAACATAATACATGTGTGAATATATAGACAAACAGTGTCACTAGTATGCCTCTACTTGACTAGCTTGTTAATCAAAGATGGTTATGTTTCCTAACCATGAACAAGGAGTTGTTATTTGATTAACAAGGTCACATCATTAGTTGAATGATCTGATTGACATGACCCATTCCGTTAGCTTAGCACAAGATCGTTTAGTATGTTGCTATTGCTTCCTTCATGACTTATACATGTTCCTATGACTATGAGATTATGCAATTCCCATTTACCGGAGGAACACTTTGTGTGCTACCAAACGTCACAACGTAACTGGGTGATTATAAAGGTGCTCTACAGGTGTCTCCGAAGGTACTTGTTGAGTTGGCGTATTTTGAGATTAGGATTTGTCACTCCGAATGTCGGAGAGGTATCTCTGGGCCCTCTCGGTAATACACATCACTTAAGCCTTGCAAGCATTTCACCTAATGAGTTAGTTGTGAGATGATGTATTACGGAACGAGTAAAGAGACTTGCCGTAACGAGATTGAACTAGGTTTGGATACCGACGATCGAATCTCGGCAAGTAACATACCGATGACAAAGGGAACAACGTATGTTGTTGTGCGGTTTGACCGATAAAGATCTTCGAGAATATGTAGGAACCAATATGGGCATCCAGGTCCCGCTATTGGTTATTGACCGAGACATGTCTCGGTCATGTCTACATTGTTCTCGAACCGTAGGGTCCGCACGCTTAAGGTTTCGATGACAATTATATTATGAGTTTATGTATTTTGATGTACCGAAGGTTGTTCGAGTCCGGATATGATCACGGACATGACGAGGAGTCTCAAATGGTCGAGACATAAAGATTGATATTTTGGACGGATATATTTGGACACCGGAAAGGTTCCGGAGAAGTTTGGAGCTCCGGAGGTTACGGAACCCCGGGAGGTATATGGGCCTTATTGGGCCCATGTAGGAGGAAGAGAGAAGGAGCAAGGGAGGCGCGCCCCAAGCCCAATCCGATTGGGGAGGGGGGCCCCCTTTCCTTTCTCCTTCCCTCTCTTCCTTCCTACTACTAGTACTACTTCCTAATACTAGTACTCATTCCTTCCCTCCAAATAAGATAAGGAAGAGAGGAAACCTACTTGGAGTAGGTTTCCTCCCTATGGCGCCCCTTGAGGCCGGCCACCTCCTCCCTCCCTCCTTTATATACGGGGTAGGGGGCACCCTAGGACACACAAGTTGATCATTGATCGTTCCTTAGCCGTGTGCGGTGCCCCCTCCACGATATTACACCTCGATCATATTGTATCGGTGCTTAGGCGAAGCCCCGCGACAGGGAACATCAAGATCGTCACCACCCCGTCAGGTCGACGGAACTCCCCTCGGAGCCTCTCTTTGGATTGGAGATCGAGGGTGCGTCATCGAGCTGTACGCGTGTCAAGAACTCAGAGGTGCCGGAGTAACGGTGCTTGGATCGGTTGGACCGGGAGGACGTACGACTACTTCCTCTATGTTGCGTCAACGCTTCCGCTTCGGTCTACGAGGGTACGTAAACAACACTCTCCCCTCTCGTTGCTATGCATCACCATGATCTTGCGTGTGCGTAGGAATTTTTTTGAAATTACTACGTTCCCCAACACGAGGATCATCGACTTCGAGCTGAGTTCTATAACATCCAGCGCGAACTTGCCCAAATCATCATGAATGAGGTCGTCGGAAAAACAAGGATGTTCTACGCAGAAGGACAAATGTCGCGGGAAGACGTCCGAACATGGATAGCCTCTGAGCGTCTCGACATGAAGCCTTTCACTAAGCTCGAGGACTATTTCCCTGACATGGATGGATGGCACGACATGATGGAGTGATTGTCGATATATGACAATGTGTCCGTTTAGTCCATACTTTCTTTTATGACAAAACTTTGAGTTATGCACGGTGAAACATTATTTGTGATGTAATTAAACCATCCTCCTCCTCGACTAGCGAAAATCACTCTAGTTAGGGCATTTTGGGTACGATGAACTTTGTTATTTATGCTTATGATATGTTGTTTCTATTTTTGCCAAGTCTGTCTCTTTCTGTTGCTCAACTATATATGTTGCATATCATCGACTCATGTGACGATGCAGGTGCATAGATCATAGATGGCAAAGAAGTGCTACGCTAGGAGTAGATATACGACAAGTGGCCGGAGTGTCAGGCCCAGGTGTACCGGTTTCCGGTTTCCGAGCGACAGGCAGTAGTTAGTTTAGGTTCACGCTAATGCGAGAGAGGGATACAAACTCATGTACTCAAAGTGATAGCTATTCTCGCGTATATCATTGTTTAGATGGATGACGATGTATTTGCAAGTAATCGAGACTTGTATCGCTATTTTCGAGATTGATGACAAGAGACCACTTTGTGTTGGATGATGATTATGATGATGACATGATTTGATGAGACTAATTGTATGTATATGCTATGATTACATTTGTATGTGGATGATATGCTAAAGATTATTGTATAAAGCCTATTTAAATACAAAACAAATAAAAAACAAATATACAGGAAAAAACTAATAAAACTAGTAGTAACGAGGGGTGGAAATTTAGCAGTAGCGCCGCCTTACTAGTAGCGCTTCCCTGTAAACAGCGCTGCAGATAATATCAGTAGCGCCCTTTTCTAAAGAGCGCTACAGCTATTCATGTATAGCAGTAGCGTGGGTCAACAGGTGCTACTGCTATACGTTAGTTGTAGCGCCTTATTAGTAGCGCCGGTACCCTCGCTACTGAGAGGGCCAAAACCCGCGCTGCTGCTAGGCTTTTCCCTAGTAGTGAATTCACTTTCACGTGCTTGCTTTGCATGAAGAATGCCTTACCTGCCACTATCTTCTTTATTGCCTCAATTTCCTGGAGGGCTTTTTGGGCTTCGGCCTTAGCGGCTTTGGCGCTCTCAAGAGCCGAGGCGAGTTCGGACTCTCGAGTCTTTGAGTCACGCTCCAAACTTCGTGTTTTTCCACGAGATCCTGGAGCTCTTGCCGCACCTCTGCCACCTGCGCCTCCTGCTTCTCTCACTCGATGCGTTCCGCGGCCGCATTGCTTTCGGCCTTGGACACCACTTCCTTCAGGGTCGCCACCTCGTTCATGGCCCCTGCAATTCTCACGTTATTCCTGTTATTTTTTGCAACCACATATTTTATATACTTCCATATGGTATTAGTTACCTTCCTTGTCCTCAAGCTGCTTCTTGGCAAGGCCGAGCTCGTTCTCGGACCGCTCGAGGCTCTGCTTCAATGCATTGAACTCCGCATGATCAAGGGCAGAGGTCGCAGCGCAACCTGCATTCCCATATTGACATGCTTATGTTAGACTCCACAGATATCTTTTAGATCCTCGGTTTGGCTTTTCTTTCCAACACCAAACCGAGCATCAGGCTACTTGTCTATGCGGTAATATTTTTACATATCTTAACTACATACCTCAAAGCCTGTTAGAAGGCCGGCACAGGCTTCAGCCAGCCCGTTCTTGGCGGACTAAACTTTCTGGATCACCACACTCATAACAGTGCGGTGCTCCTCGTCGATGGAGGCGCCGTTAAGCGCCTCCAGCAAATTATTCGGTGCCTCCGGTTGGACGGAGGTCATCGGTGTCGTTGTCTCGCCCTTCTTACGAAGGGGCCGCCCGTCGGACTCCGGAACCACTGAAGGTTCCGGCGCGGAGTCCGACCCAGGGCCGGACTCAGAACCCTTCGGGGTTTGATCCCCCTTGTGCGCGAAGTCCGGGAGGTTGCCTTGCGGCACATCTGGGACCTCCTCCTCCTGGCTGGGCCCCTTTTGGGACCCCACCTCGGCGTCATCCGCAGTGCGAGGAGAGGAGACGGCCGGAAGTGAAGTGCTATTCACGTTCGACGAAGCCATGGAGCCGCTCATTGATGTGTCGAGCCCATCCTTGGGCGGGCTGCAGGGTTATATTCGGCGTTAGGAGATTCTATGTGACAAACGAAACGCCATGAATTATTCTGGTATCCGGACACTTACGATGTCGCCAGGGGCTTAGTCCTCGGTGGCCACTCCTCTTCACCGTTGTCGGCGTTGGTAGAGTAGTCTGGAGGGAGGGTCCTTCCCTTCTTGGACCCTTCAGCCTCCCCCGTTGGGGCGGCCTTCCTTTTCTTCTCTCCCCCCGCTGGGGGAGAGGCCTCTTTTTCCTCCTCCTCTCCTTCGCGGGAGGAGTCCGCCTCAGAGTCGTCGAACGATGAGTCCGACAACACCTGGCGCTGGGAACTCTTTCGAGTTCCCGTTGCCTTCTTCTTGGACTTCTTTTTCGGCACCACGTGAGGTGCCGGAGCCAGCAGCCCCGTCTTGGGCGTCCGCTGGGTCTTCTGGCAAGGGAGCCGGACAGTTAACCTGCCCGGACTTCTTCTGCCAAGCCTGTCAAAGGTAAGGGAGTTTAGATCCCGCATAGAGTCAAACTATGAAAAGCAAGTGTCCTGTAAAGGGTAAAATAGCTTACCTCGCTGGCTTGACGCTGCAAGCTGAATCTGCGATCTTCGGTAGCGGATACGGGAGCTTCGGCGCCCTTGAACAACACCTTCCAGGCATCTTCGTACGTAGTGTCAAAGAGCCTGCTCAAGGTTTGGTGCTGTGCCGGATCAAACTCCCACAAGTTGAAGGCCCGTTGTTGGCACAGGAGGGTCCGGCGGATGAGCATGACCTGTACTACGTTGACGAGCTTGATCTTCTTGTTCACAAGGTTTTGGACGCAGGTTTGGAGTCCGGTCAGCTCTTCCGAATTACCCCATTTCAGGCCCTTCTCTCTCTCCAAGAGGTGAGCCGTGCGGGGATGCCAGATCGGAACTCGGGGGCCGCTGCCCATTCAGGGTCACGCGGCTCGGTGATGTAGAACCACCCCGATTGCCACCCTTTGATGGTTTCCACGAAGGAGCCCTCGAGCCATATAACGTTGTGCATCTTGCCCACCATGGCGCCTCCGCACTCCGCCTGCTGGCCGCCCACTACCTTCGGCTTGACATTGAAGGTCTTCAGCCATAAGCCGAAGTGGGGCTTGATGCGGAGGAAGGCCTCGCACACGACGATAAACGCCGAGATGTTGAGGATGAAGTTCGGGGCCAGATCCTGGAAATCCAGGCCGTAGTAGAACATGGGCCCCCGGACAAATGGGTGGAGTGGGAAGCCCAGTCCGCGGAGGAAATGGGGGAGGAACACCACCCTATCATGGGGCCGGGGGGTGGGGACGAGCTGCCCTCGTCCGGAAGCCGGTGTGCAGTGTCGTTGTGCAGGTATCCGGCTTTCCTCAACTTTTTGATGTGCCCCTCCGTGACGGCGGATGCCATCCGCTTGCCTCCCGCTCCTGACATGGCTGGAGAAGGTTGAGGTGGGATGTGCGGACTTGGGCGCTGGAGCTCGAGTGCACGGAAATGGATAAGCAAAGGTGGAAGAAGGCGTAGGTAAAAAGGTGGATCCTTATCCCCTTATATTGATGGACGAAACTATGCGTCCCCACCAGCCTGGTAAAACTCGCTTATCTCCCAAGCACCGTAATCAATGGCGCGGTTGGGTTACCCACGCCCGTATTGATGAGAATCCCGGAATAAGGGGACACGATCTCTGCTTTGACAAGACGTGTTAAGAAACCACCTCGCTAAACGCTACCGAGGTGGGACAAGAAAATGATTCGAATAAAGGCTTGGCCGTGGTGTGATGTCACGCCACGAAATACGTCAGCAGATTGAATTTGTGTAAATATTATTCTCTCTACGGTGATATGTGAAACTTATTTTGCAGAGCCGGACACTATCCTTGTGTTCAAAATCTTCTATGAAGTATTCGGAGGAGGAACCCGCCTTGCAATGCCGAAGACAATATGCGCGCCGGACTCGTCGTCATTGAAGCCTGGTTCAGGGGCTACTGAGGGAGTCCCGGACTAGGGGGTGTCCGGATAGCCGAACTATCATCTTTGGCCGGACTCCTGGACTATGAAGATACAAGATTGAAGACTTTGTTCCGTGTCCGGATGGGACTTTCCTTGGTGTGGAAGGCAAGCTTGGCGATACGGATATGTAGATCTCTTACCATTGTAACCGACTCTGTGTAACCCTAACCCTCTTTGGTGCCTATATAAACCGGAGGGTTTTAGTCCGTAGGGCGAACAACAATGATACCATAGGCTAGCTTCTAGGGTTTACCCTCTCTGATCTCGTGGTAGATCTACTCTTGTACTACCCATATCATCAATATTAATCAAGCAGGAGTAGGGTTTGACCTCCATCGAGAGGGCCTGAACCTGGGTAAAAACGTCGTGTCCCTTGTCTCCTGTTACCATCCGCCTAGACGCACAGTTCGGGACCCCCTACCCGAGATCCGCCGGTTTTGACACCGACACTTGCAAACACCGGAGACCGCTGAAGCACGTTGATGTCGTTGTGAGATCCGGCTATGTCAAAGAAAGCGTGCCAAATCCAGATATCTTGGGAAGCCATGACCTCAAGTATGACAGTGCAAGCTTTCACATGGCCCTATACGACTCCTGCCAAGCAGAAGGGCAGTTCTTCCACTCCCGGTGCATACAACCTATGCTATCAAGCATCCCCAAAAAGCCCCTACTCACATTGATCACCAACAACCAGGTTGTATCTTCAATAGTTTGCTCTCTTAAGTACTCTAGGGCCACATCCTTGCAGAACTTGTACATGGAGTCTAGACACGTGGACTCACTCATTCATACATACTCATCAATGAGATCATCGGGAACTATGTATGCAAGCATCCGAATAGATATAGTGCATTTCTGATAAGAGGAGAAGCCAACCTTT
The DNA here is from genome assembly GCA_021437245.1 of Aegilops speltoides. Classification (NCBI taxonomy): domain Eukaryota; kingdom Viridiplantae; phylum Streptophyta; class Magnoliopsida; order Poales; family Poaceae; genus Aegilops; species Aegilops speltoides. The sequence goes on from CM038143.1 coordinate 551,197,039, forward strand.
CCCAGGGCATCCTCCTTGCACTTGAAATAGTTATCGTACGCCACCACCCCCTCCCGGATACAGTTGAACACATGTCTAGCCATCCGGAAACGGCGCCGAAATAGGTGGTGTTTAAAGAGCGGGTTAGGGGACTCGAGGTAGTCCTACCAGAGTAGGCAATGACCGCTCTCTCGGTTGCGATTCAACGCTGGAGTATGCCCCGGGATCGAGCCCCTGAACACCGGCTGCTGCCTACTAGTGTAGTCATGGACGACCAAAGCAACAACCACAATCTCCTCATCATCGGATGAAGAATCATCGGAATTGCAAATGAAATTTTGGAAAATGTACTCGTCGCTGGAGTCCGTTTGTACCTTGCTGGCAAACCGTCAGATCATGCATTCGTCATGGAAGAAGCCGGCCGATGAAGATCCTCACACCTCTCCGAGACCAGGTAGCAAGCCTGTTGATGTGGAGGCGAACGTGGCGGTGTTCGGCGAGCGAGGTAGGTGCGTTTTTGTGCTGCCGGCAGGGGAGGCGAGGGCGTGGTAGCGTCGACGTCGGGTTGTTGCGACGGCGGTGAAAACGGTCCACCAAACACCGGAGTAGGGGGCCTTCGGGGGGTGGCGTGTTGCTGGGGGAGGTATGTGGGTGCGGGCGGCCGGCCTGGGCACCGGAACTGAGCGGCAGTGCCGACGGGTGGGGTGGCCGGTTGTGCTAGCTGTCGATGGGATGAAGGGGGAATGGCCAATGTGCCACCGATCGACGGGCCAGGGGGAGGAGAAGGGCGGACGTGGCGCGCGTCCGCTGCGTGTCTGCGCTGGTGCAAATGCGGCCCAAATTTGGGCCTTAAATGGGTTGCCGCGGACCCGGGCACTGGTCCATTTGCATCGGCGCGTTGGGCCGACTTTTTGTGTCCGTTTCGACCCAAACGGACACGCGCGGACACTTTGGGTCGGCCCATTGGAGTTGCTCTTAGTGGTTAGTCTTGGTAATTGTCTACACGGTATTTCTCGTTCCAAATAATTTAATTCTTAAAAATGAAGTGGGAAATAGGATCAGCACCTAACACCACTTCACCAAAGTTGTTATCTTGCTTTCGAAGCAAAGACATACCTCCATATTCCATCCGGTCTGTTCTGGGCCTCCAAGCATATCTCTATCTGGATGAAAACTTATTGAGCAGGTACAGACTCCACTAATCCTACCAAATGGCATTGATGCTTCGGCGCTTTCCTGCTCATTGGCATTACGTACCTAATATTGTAGATGGAGGCATATGCCAACAAAATTTGTAGTACAAGCTATCGCTGTCAACCAATTACAACACCGGGAATAACTTTTGAACAACGAATGAGAAGGAAAGCCAATGATTCGGTACCATGCGAAAAGGCAGCATCGGTAGAAGCTTACAGAAGTAGGCAGCACCACTTTCACGTGTGAGTGTGACTGATTGTTGTTGTTACTATTGAAGATTAACCCGCAAAGAATGAAAAGTAGCAATGTGGCCCTAGCAAATGCGCGGGCTAGTATATTTAACAAAGATAAGTTACACCCAGTAGATATTTTGTCACTTTTACTGATTGGTCGTCAACTGGTGGTTGGAAACACAAATTTACCCTTAGAATTCCTTGGGGTGATTTTCAAGATAAGAGGATTCCTCGCTCACGGAAATATCGGACGCACACATTTGCGTCGAATTCTTCAGTTGCGACGTGTTCCACGGGATCGTCGTTGTGTGGTCCTAGCTTGGGTTCTTAATTGTCAATAAATCATGTCCATCATATCTCTAGGCATTAATCACAACAATCCTCTTTCTTGGTGATGGACGAACCTCACAGGAAATTTAACTTAAGTAGAACTACAAATTAGGTGCAATAACAAACTAATGCAAGAGTTAGAACTTCTGTATGTTTGGCACAATGTAATAACAAAGGCAACTGAATAAAATATTCAATATTTCTGTTCAAGTTTTAAATGCGCAGACATTCTCTTTCAATCATCTATTGTATTTTCTTTTTGGTCTTCTCTAATATGAAGTGGAATTACATTAAGTTTTGAACGCACTCAGATATTTTTGCGGATTCTTTATTACTTATATCACATAACTATCGATAAAACCAATCAAACCCCAAGAAATGAATATTAATATGAATTTAGCATTTCAAGCTCAAATCTAATAATATATAATTGCAAATTTACTGTTTTACATCCTTTAATTCAGACAAATAGTATAGATAAATAAACAATTAAACATCATAATTGGCTCATGACACACATACGATAATAGTAAATGATAAGAGCAGAACAGAATACCCTCCACGTTATGTCTATACCTAACGAGGGAGTATATTTTGAAAGAATCTGCGATTGTAAACACGGTGATGCTCGGGGTTGATATCGTATTTTAAAATGATCATTCCAGTAATGTTTAGCATGCAACAGGAAGCTAATTTTTGTTACTCCACCTTAGACAGCAGCCCAGTTACATCACATAAAGGACAGACGAACCAAAAAATTTACATAGAACAGATACAACATTTTTCGGTTACATGTGGTTTATCAAGTTGCAAGGTAAAAAAAAATGTAATTCTGCGTATATAAATATGTAGGTAGATAATTGCTCTAGTAGAGAATGTGTACATATGAAATTATATCCATTCTACAACAAATTATCAACTATAATTATATTATAAACCATGTCTAGACTAAAGAAGTTAATTTTTTAATCTATTTATTTAGGCGGCGTTGTGGGGTGGTGGCGTGGCTGCGGCGGCACGAGGGTGTCTGAGTGTGAAGTTTCACGTGGTTGCAGCATGCTAAAATTATACGAGAAACCTTTCTTCCCATACATTTGTAGGACGGAGGAGGTGGTTATACGGGACCCCGTAAAATTCAGGTTTACGGAGCTGTTGGAGGCCTTTTTTTTTGCTCCAACTTCCTGTAAATGATAGTTTTTTTAGAGATATGGGAACTATTGGAGCTGCTCTTAGTAAGGCATAAGTATATTTACTAATACAACTTAAGGAAAAAAGTATGATTCAAGAATAGGGATAAAACCCATTTGTTAACATGATCACAAATACATAAAGGCACTAATTATTATTGAACGACAATAAGACAACAAATATATTTGTCCATACCCATGTAAATAGGAGTATCGAGATTATTTTTTTATTTGATTCCATGAGAAAGTGTCAAGAAAAATCATTGTGTAGGCTCACAAATTAAGGGAGTATTCGTCATCAGTAGTGCGGTCATCTATTGTAGTGAGACAAATGAATGGCATTAGAGTGTAGGATTGCCTGAGTAGGTTTGTGAGGGACTTGGAAGTCAGTTATGGTGTGTGATGGGCTTGAGGTAGTGAAGGGATGTCGGTGCATAGGTATCATGGTGACAACCAAGGAAAAGACGACCACCACCTTATTGATAGCATGTCCATGAGAAAGGGGATTAGTAGAGGAGATGCAGATAGAATCTCCTTCCCTTCATTTTTTTTCTCATATTTTGGTCAAGAGTATTATTCTTGATATATATACCTAAGGCAGTAAGGCTGATTGTGTTTACTACATTAGACATATACAACACATAAGTTGGCTTGTTGTACTTTGATGATGAATTTATCAAACTGTAAAATAGAGCAATGACTTTAAGGCTTAATGGTTACTTCTTAGTTGCATGCATAGTTGGTGTGTAAGTGTAATTCCTAAATACATCTTGCTAGATGAAACCGACGGGAGTCAAAAAATGGACAGAAAACGTATAAAGGAGGGCTTGGACTGGATTATTCCAAAAATACATCCTGCCGGGTATTGGACAGGTTAATACGATGATTACCCTATTATTTTCAACCTGTAGAAATTTCACTGGTTGCATCACTCAAAGTTGTATTGTTGTAATGCCATATACATTGCGTCGTGAATAGATGTAATTTGAGCATTTTAAATTTCAGATTCATACATAACCACCCCCACTGCATGCAAACAAATCAAGAACAAAAATGCTTAGCATTAGCATTAGTCATAGGCCCATAGCCTCGTCTTGCTGCAAACCGTGAAAGCCACATCTTAGGATTAGAATGCCTTTCTTTTTTACACGGGCTCAACTACGCAACTCCCACAGAATATGGGGCAGGAAGAAGGTGGCATCATTGACAGCTCATGCCATGAGAGGTGAACAATTGAGTTACCATGGAGGCAGCCATGAACTAATTAATTACTTGCATACCTTAACTTCATATGCACAAAAAATAAAGACTAAAATGGGCCCGCTAATATGACCTAGTCACCCACTTATTAATTATTAATTATGTAATAAGATTTCTGTATGTCAACATCGAACTATGGAGATCGGGTGATGACATATCCATTCCCTGGTAAGTAAGGGCAATTCCAACGGGCCGACCCAAACGGACGGTGATTTCGTCCGCTTTTTCTCCGTTTGGGTCGGCCGTCCGCCTGGCGTCCGTCCTATTTTTCATATGGGTCGGCAGCGCGCCCAACGCGCCAACCCATATGTGCAGGCGTGGTCGGCTGGCCGCCCAATTTTACATTGATTTGCATTCAAACATATTGTGAAATGAAAATGTTAACAAGCAAAATAGTTTAGCCTCCCAAATAAATAGTATAGTTTTACAAGCCAAATACAAATAAAAATGTTTCACATAGTTTTGCAAACGAGTAAAAGAAGATACATCTATTGGTTGCCAACATAGTATGCTCAACCAAATCATTTTGCAGTTGCACGTGAGTTTTCCAATCATCTATTGGTTTCTACGATCATATTGTGCATGATCACACAAGCAGTCATCACCTCCCATAGTTTCTGCGTGCTTCAAGTATTAGCAGGATACCGAACGATGCCCCATTGAGATAGCAAAACACCAAAGGCACGCTCGACATCCTTCCTAGCACTCTCTTGCTCTTGGGTAAATCTTTTCCTTTTCTCTCCGACAGGGTTGGGTATTGTCTTGACAATAGTGGTACACTGAGGATAGATACCGTCACCCAAATAGTACCCTTTGTCATAGTTGTGCCCGTTGACAGTAAAGTTCACCTGTGGGCTGTTGCCTTCGGCAAGCCTAGCAAACACGGCGAGCGCTGAAGCACGTTGACATCATTGTGTGATCCAGCCATACCAAAGAAAGAGTGCCAGATCCAGAGATCTTGAGACGCCACGACCTCTAGTATGACAGTGAAAGCCCTCACATGTCCCTTATACTGCCCTTGCCAAGCAGAAGGGCAGTTCTTCCACTCCCAGTGCATGCAGTCTATGCTGCCAAGCATCCCCGGGAAGCCCCTGCTGGCATTCATCGCCAACAAACAGGCTGTATCTTCAGCTATAGGCTCTCTCAAGTACTCAGGGCCAAACACAGCAATCACAACCTTGCAGAACTTATACAGAGACTCTTGGCATGTAGACTCGCTCATACGGACGTACTCGTCAATGAGATCACTGGGCTCTTCGTATGCAAGCATTCGGATGGCGGCAGTGCATTTCTGATAAGAGGAGAAACCAATCTTGCCGACGGCATCCTCTTTGCACTCGAAGTAGTCATCATAGCCGACCACTCCCTCTCTAATATGGTTGAAAACCTGCCTACTCATACGGAACCGGCGGCGGAATTTGTGATGTTTGAACAACGGGTTTGTTGTATCAAAGTAGTCCTACCAGAGAAGGAAATGCCCGCTCTCTCGGTTGCGATTCAACGCCGGAAGGTGGCCCGGAATGGAGCCACGGAACAACGGCCGCTGGCTGTTCAGGTGGCGATGGACCAACACGGCAGCCAATATCTCCTCGTCGTCGGAAGACGAATCGTCGGAGTCTCGAAGGAAATTGTGGAAAAAGAACTCGTCGGCGGAGTCCATTTTCGTACCTTGGCAAGCTGTCGAACAATTTGCAGGCGTCGAAGAAGGAGACGGCGGGCGAGCGGAGATGTGGCGCCCACATACCAGCTAGCTGCCCTGCCGCCGTCCGACGAGTGTGACGGCGTCCTACGAGCATGCCGGTCGGATGTGGCGGGGGCGACGAGGCGTCTTGTTCGTCGCGGGCGGCTATGCGGTGGGGGAAGCGGCGGTGGGAACCAGTTTGCTCCCCGGCGGCAAAACGGCGGCGGCGGGCGACGGGGGGCAGGGGCGGCGTTGCTGGGCGGATGTGGCGGCGGCGGCAGCTGGAAGAGTCGCTGGCAAAAATGGGAGGCGGCGTCGGTGACGGAGGAGGCGGGGTATGGGTTGCTTGTTGGCCGGGGGGGGGGGGGTGAGAGGGGAGGCCAATATGCCACCGACCGGCGGGCCCGGGGACAGGAATAGGCGCGCGCACGCGTCCATCTCGTGTCCGCGCCGACGCAAATCCGGCTCAAAATTGGACCGGAAATGGGTCGCCCGCGGACGAAAAACGGACGCGCGTCCATTTGGGTCGGCGCGTTGGGCCGCCTTTTCTGTCCGCGCCGACCCAAACGGACGGCCACGGACAAAATGGGTCGCCCCATTGGAGTTACTCTAATAACTAGTACATCATGTGGATGCATGTAGCAAAACTGAACGAAAAGGATGATGGAATATTGATGAGTATAAGTATTGTGTGCCCCATGAATGCACACTCAAGCTAGTCTAAGAACATGACCGGCACTTAGCAAGTTAGCGTACGTTGTGTCACTAAGGGTGAGGCCTACCATTGAGAGCATTTTATTAGCGTAAGTGTGATGTATACGCATGACGCCTCATCCTTGTACTACAAAGTGTTATTTTTGTGAAAGAGTGTGCTGGAAATAGGGAACATATGTCTTTGTTTCTTTATCATGGCGTAAACCAATCATAGGAGGTACTTGATTCAAGCCATGGAATTATCTCCTACAGTTCCGGACGAGAGCATCAATGCCTCCCACTTTCACAGCTGCTTTCGTGAGGGAAAGGAACATTTTGGATCAGGAGGCATCTTAATGGCATGATCTCTTATTAATAGGACCATGGAGTTGCTACCGAGCCAACACACTAATGTAGCTGCCAGGTACAACGCACAAGCAAGCTTAGAGGAAGCAAGAGCGGAAGAGTCCCCTGTCTCCCTCAGGTGATAAAAGGAGGAGATAACAAAGGTAGGTCGCTGCCCTGCTCGTTATCCCTGTATACTACGTAGTTGTAATTGTACTCAATCTGCTGATCTGTTGTACAATCAATTAGGATGGCCGATGCGGTACTGGGCAGCGTGACAAACGCTCTCGATATTGTGTTCAAGATCAAACATGCTATGGATACAGTTAAACGGAATGAAAAGGAATGCCAAAAGATCAAGAGGCGTGTGGAGAGGGTCGGGCACACGCTCTCGTTGTGCCAAAAGGACGCGGAGCTAATGAACCCCGAGGGGAGCGGCACTGCACTGGAGGCGCTGCGTGAGATCCTCGCCGAGGCGCTCGAGCTCGTCACAGACTGCCAGGAAGAGACCAACATATGTTGTCTCCTCATAAAGGCCGGGGAGATGTCCAAGCAGCTCAACCAGGTGGACCAGAGTATATCTTGTATAAACTCCGAGGTGTCGCTTGCCATCATGGTCTGCATTGCGCCGCGCACCAAGCCACTTGTACGTTAAGTTTTCCATGCATAGCACATACTCTTTTTATTGGTGTTTATTTTGATTTTACCATGAATAATGCATATATAGCTGAAGGATGGTCACTGTCTAACAGAAACTCTACCAAGTACCGGATGGACAAGGCCGTTCGCTCCAATTGGTATTATGGGGTGAACCTTTTGTACATTCTACAAATTCTTACAATATTAATATTTATCTATATTATACTACCTCCGTCCCAAAGTAAGTATCACTGACTTAGTACAAGTTTGCATTAAAGTTGTACGGCGACACTTATTTTGGGATGGAGGGAGTAGGCGTTTTGGCCATATAATTCTGCGCTTGCATTATATAATTCTAAGCTTGCATCCCTTGGTTGCTCAGGATCAACAACTATAAAACCTATTTCTACAAAAAGAAACTACAAACCTATGATATTTTAGTATATGAACTTCTAAATAATAATAATATCATTTAAAGACAATATTGGCATGTGGTTCATCAACCCTTTTTTTTGAGTAAATGATCATAATACCCTACCAAATGAAGCTTATCTGTTATTGAATTAACCCCTTAGTGTTTTATACAATCCATTAGCTTATCTCTACTATTTAACCATATTAGTGATAACATATGTCATTACTATGAAGGACAAACGAACACCGAGTGTACCACATACAATTTCTGAAGTTGCCGTTGAGATAAAGGTAGCGTTGGACAAAGTTCAGAGGAACAAGGCAGAGTGCAATGAAATTGAAAAGCGTGTGAATGGAGTCAATGCCCTCCTTTCACAGTTTGGAAATACAGAACTCATGAGGGACCCATACATGAGGGCTTCAATAGAAAAGCTACATACAACCTTTTGCATTGCTCACAGACTCGTCATGGATTGTCAGAAAACAAATATCATTTTCATCCGATCTGGTTGGGAGTTGTCAAAACAGTTACATGAGGTACTAGAGAAAATTGATCTTGCCCTTGATGAGATGATCACCATCAGTTCTGGCTATGAATGTACAGTGCGACAAAGTGGCCTGCCCTCCATCCTAGCCTCTCAAGGTATTTGCATCTCCCTCAACCTCAGCTAGCCATAGTATATTCCACCATGTATATAGTTTGAAGGATCCAAATATGCAATTATCAAGATGACATGCAGTCGCAAGTTTTTTTTACCTGGATGACATTTTCACTCCTGAAAAAATAGGTCGACAACGTCCGAGCTAGTTTGGCAACACAAAGTTTCATACCAGAGTAAATCATTATGTGATACTGATCAATTTTGTACCTCCATTGAGCTGACATCATGATATAGAGCCCCAAAAGTTCATTATTCTGAAGCAATGCCAATAATACAATAGATAACATAAACATACTTTAATTAATTAAGTTGCTAAACACCCACTATAATAAAGGGCTACACAATTTGAGTTATAGTGAACTAGGGCATGATTTGATTAGTTTTGCCTCATCAATGTCACTCATGCGAAAGGCATTCATTTTGGTTGAATTGCAGTGCAAAATTGAAGTAAATGATCATGATAAAAGGATGGTGGCCAAACCATGAATCGACCATGGAATCCAAGAATAGTGCAATTTGCCTGAATAAAGTTGTATACTTGATGGTTGTATTAAACATATCAGTGACTACCTACTTTGGCAACCAATAGTGGTTTCCATTAGCCCATTCAAGGTTTTTTATGAAGTTCATAATTAGGTCTCCAAGATTTTTATCTATGAAGAAAAAAATCTAGACACTCGATGTCTAGTTTATGTCCCCTCCATATATTATGGGGGGTTGTGTGAGAATAAAGGAGTGCTTCTGTTTATGTTGATATATCTATGACAATGTTATATATGAGTGTGTTACAGACGCATAATGAAATGGTAAATCTAAATCTTAGAACTTCTCATTCTGTAGTCTGTAGGCAAAGTTTTGGTGTTATCGTTACATTATACGGGACAAAACTAGGAAATACTTGTGTTCTTGATAATAGAATTTTATTTTAAAAGAATGAATTACCGCTATCAATTTTGGTAGATAAATGTTATTATCAAGTTTCATGAAATAGTTATTACTTCTGGTGCTTCCTAAAAGATATATGTGCACTATTTAAAATTTGTACAATACCGTTGGGCATCGACCATTCTACCACTAGTATTTATTGATAGTAGCAATAAGGCAAAATTTGTCAATGTACAGTGAGGAGATGCTAACATTTAAGATCCCTAATTACATACATAAATTTAAATTTACTTGGTTGAGCACATAATTTGGGGAAATATAAGGGAAAAATCTTGGTTCATGTAGCCAGAAATAATACATTTATTTTTTATGAACAAGTTAGTATTTTTTACCACAATATTTAAGTTCATATGTTCATCCTTGTGTGTGTAAAGTTATGGACCATATCATTTCATACCACTAAAAATATACCAACTACCAGAACAGCGCCCAAAATTAAGGACAACCCTGTTGAAGTGATCAAAGGATGTTTTGAGAGAGCCTCATAACACTATAGAAAAAACATCCGTGACATTATGGCCTGAACGAAAACTTTTTCGGTCATGGTTATGACATTTCTATGACGATAATTGTGACAAAAACATGTATCATCATATATGTGGTGGGTTCCTACTTCTATCACAAAAAATCATGATAGCACATGGGCTTTTCGTCCTAGGAGGGTCGGAGACGCACCTTCATGACAATCTGTGGCCCGTCCATGACCTAAAAATCGTGGTAGAAGTGAGGCCGAGGAAATTTTCGCGGAGTTCCCGGTTACGGTGGGTGGTCGGGGGCCAAGCAATGCTATGTGGTTTGCGCATTTCTCTCTCATACATGCACGCGTGAGAGATGTATTCGCTATAACTGAACCAGAGCGAGGCGTTCACTTACTGAACCCGAGCAATCGCTACGTACCGAAGACGATGGATCGATCCCTTCACTGCTAAATGAACCCGAGAGACTCCTTCGCTGCTAACTGAACCCGACCGATCATTCTTGTTGCTTACTGAAGCCGATCGAGCCCCCGTGGGAGATGTAGCTAGCCGGCGTTTTGGGTTGCCTCTGGATGAACAATGCTCGTTGCTATCGCGCGCGTGATACATAGAACACGTCAAGGCATGTGGTGAGTCCAGCCGGTTGGTTGGCTGTGGATTAATAGTTCCTGGTGGGGGTGTGATACGTCTCCATCGTATCTATAATTTTTGATTGTTCCATGCTAATATTATTCAACTTTTATATACTTTTGGCAACTTTTTATACTATTTTTTGCGACTAACTTATTGATCCAGTGCCCAGTGCCAGTTCCTGTCTGTTGCATGTTTTATGTTTCGCAGAATATCCATATCAAACGGAGTCCAAACGGGATAAAAACGGACGGAGCTTATTTTTGGGAAATATGGAAAATTTAGGAAGAAAAATCCACGCAAGACGGTGCCCGAGGTGGTTGTGAGGTAGGGGCCCACGCCCGTACCAGGAGGGCGCGCCCCTACCCTCGTGAGCCCACCGTAAGGCGGTTGACGCTCTTCTTTTGCCGCAAGAAAGCTAATATTCGGAAAAAAATCACAGCGAATGTTTCAGGCCAATCGGAGTTACGGATCTCCATATATACACGAAACAGTGAAACAGAGCCAAAACAGAACACAGAAACAGAGAGATAGATCCAATCTCGGAGGGGCTCTCGCCCCTCCCAAGCCATGGGAGCCAAGGACCAGGGGGGAAACCGTTCTCCCATCTAGGGAGGAGGTCAAGGAAGAAGAAGAAGAAGGGGGGCCCTCTCCCCCTTGCTTCCGATGGCGCCGGAACGCCGCCGGGGGCCATCATCATCACCGTGATCTTCACCAACACCACCGTCGTCTTCACCAACATCTCCATCACCTTCCCCCTTCTATATTTTGCGGTCCACTCTCCCGCAACCCGCTGTACCCTCTACTTGAACATGGTGCTTTATGCTTCATATTATTTTCCGATGATGTGTTGCCATCATATGATGTCTGAGTAGATTTTCGTTGTCCTATCGGTGATTGATGAATTGCTATGATTGGTTTGAATTGCATATTTTATTATTGGTGATGTCCTATTGTGCCCTCCGTGTCGCGCAAGCGTGAGGGATTCCCGCTGTAGGGTTTGCAATATGTTTTTGATTTGCTTATGGTGGGTGGCGTGAGTGATGTAATCTGAGACCGAGTAAGTAGGTTGTTTGCGTATGGGATAAAAGGGGACTTGATACTTTAATGCTATGGTTGGGTTTTACCTTAACGAATCTTTAGTGGTTGCGGATGCTTGCTAGAGTTCCAATCATAAGTGCATATGATCCAAGTAGAGAAAGTATGTTAGCTTATGCCTCTCCCTCAAATAGAATTGCAATAGTGATTACCGGTCTAGTAACATAGTCAGTTGCTTAGGGACAAATTCCACAACTCCTACCACCACTTTTCCACACTCGCTATATTTGCTTTGTTGCTTCTTTATCTAAACAGCCCCTAGTTTATATTTACGTGCTCTTTATTATCTTGCAAACCTATCCTATCACACCTACAAAGTACTTCTAGTTTCATACTTGTTCTAGGTAAAGCAAGCGTCAAGCGTGCGTAGAGTCGTATCAGTGGCCGATAAGACTTGAGAGAGTATTTGTTCTACCTTTAGCTCCTTGTTGGGTTCGACACTCTTACTTATCGAAAGAGGCTACAACTATCCCGTATACTTGCGGGTCATCAGGGTGGGATGAACAGGACCCCAGCCGTGTTTAGACGGTTGCCACTGGATGAACATGACCCAGTGGTAGTAGGCGGTTGCCGCTGGATGAAGAGGACCCCGAGGAGGCCGCCACACACCCAGCCGATTGGGGTGGATGAACAGGATCCCGTGGAGGCTAGATGAACAGTAGCTGGTGAAGGCTGGAGGAAGTCGATGGTGGGTGAACAGTAGCCCGCATAGGCTGGAGCGAGGTAGTAGATGATGGATGAACAGTAGCATGTGGAGTCCGGTTTTGCGGTATGCCACACCCCTCCTAATGAACAAGACCCTGTTTCGACCATAGGCGCTCGAAAGGAAGTATGTTTCCTGCGTTTTGCGGTACGCCAGACCCCTCCTGATCAACATGTCCCTTTTCGATCGTAGGCATTGGAACATAAGTCTGTTTCCTCCGTGTTGCTGTACGACAGCCCTTCCGGATGAACAGGACCCCTTTTCGACCGTGCGCGGTCGAACAGATGGTTGTTTCCGACGTTCTGCAGTATGCCAGAACTTGTTTCGGCTGTTCCGTCCAAGCCAGGACATATTCCAACCCAGTCGGTTGCCTCCCGATGAACACGAGCTGTTTCCTCCGTTCCGACCTAGCCGGTTGGCTGCGGATGAACAGGACGTTGTCGTTGTATGCGTTCGAGACCCTGCCTGTATGTACGTACATAGCCGTATTTACATTCCTGCAGCGTGGTTGTACGTACCTATACACGATATAGACGGGACAACATGAGATGCTACATTGACGACTCTACTACCACTACTGCAGGATGCAGCTAACATGACACTACGATCAGAGATCCTTCGATGAAACTGTGTGCGATGCAATAATCGCAAACGGTGGTGTAAAAAAATCGTCAAAAAGGTGCAAAACGTTTGCAATGACGGATGCATCAAACACGGTTCAGATTTTGGTTGCGTGTGCGATGCAGGGCATACGGTTCAGTTAAATTAACTATTTGCAATGGGCAGGAACAAAAAAATGGGCTGCCAGATGAAGGTGTGTGTGCGATATACAGCATACGCTTCACTTGGATGAACTGTTTGTGATTAGGCAACACAAAAGAAACGGTTAGCCAAATCAAGGTGTGTGTGATATAAGGCATGCAATTCAATCATATGAATTGTTTGTGTTGAGACAAGAGAATAGAGACGGCTCAATATAACAAGATGTGTGTGATACGCGGCAAACAGGTCTGTAATAAAAACTATGTGCAAAGACTGATAATAACATGGACGATTTTCTTCTAATAAGACGTATGTGATATGCTTTGTCTACACAACATCTATTGGACATTGGAGGACGGGCGGTCATCCGGATTCGCCATCAGGATGCAAAGGGGCATCCTATATCAGCAAGGACTAGCTGTTCCACCAGTAGCTCATGTAAGAGAACTCTCAAGTTAAGTGTGCTAATGCTAGAGTAGCCATCAGATGGGTGACTGGATGAGAAGTTGTGTTGATGTTAAATTAACTGATAGGATGGGTCATAGCTGTCAAATTAATGACTAATATGACCCATCCCATGAGTTAATTTAACCTCGAGGTCCTTGTTTTGTAACTTTATTTTCCTTTTTAACACATGTTAAAGAAGGTCTACCGTATTACTTTTTGACAATGTGTATACATGGCATACAATTGATCCATCTGACCTGTTTATGATGGAATAAGCCGTGTGTGTTGTGGGCAAACGCTTGCTAATGTACAACTGTTCCCGATTGATGAATTCATCACCGACGGGTTCCCTAGTGTGGTCTGTGTTCATCTCATCATCATCTACTTCTTGTGCTAGCTCGGTGTTCCTTATATGCTAAGTTTCCATTAATTGATGGCGTTTTATGAACACGCCACCGTTTCCTGCCATTTTCTCACCTGTTTCCCGCCACCCAACGATATTGCACCCTAAGCACGGCGTGACGCATGGAGGCAACAAGCGCAGCCTATAGCACATCCAATTTTTCAAGCATGCCAACCCGCCAAAAGCGCCGCCTCTGCCATCAAGCTCGTTGATGAGGAAAACCAAAAGGCCCGTCGAGGCCGCGGCGCTCCCCGGCCATGCGATGGACGACACCGTGATGCGCGTCATCGCTAGGGTTGAGCAGACCCTTGGTGCATGGCGCTTCAGCGCCGCGGATCAAGATAGGCATGTCAGCACCGAGAGGCTGTAGCTCGCCGCACAACATGATCGATGGCACGCCGCAGAGCAAGCTAGGAGTGTCCGCGTCGATAGGCTGCGGCTCGCCACACGGCGAGACCGTTGGAGTGCCGCAGAGCGAGAGGCGCGGCGCGCCGCATAGCAAGAGCGGATCCATCGGCGCTTGCCTGCTATCCATAGGGCGTCGCAGCTGGGTACACGTCCCGCCAGTACCCCCATTCCTCGCCAGGGGTGGGCACAGGCCCTCTGCGCCATACTTGCACCAGAGGTCGGCCGCGCCGTACTTGCACCAGATGCCCGCTGTGCCGTTCGCATGGATCACGCCGTTCGCCTTGTCCACGGCCCACTCGATGCCAACGTGCTGGTCGGTAGGCTCGACCGCCTCCTTGGCACAGGTGTCCACCTAGGCACAGTAGAGGAACATGACCGTCGCATCCTCGACGTGGTGATCCCCGATGAAATAGCCAACTTGGAGCTAGAGATCGCGCTCCAGATGTACCGTGAGTGTGTTGACCACTTGGACGAACGCCTGCACGAGTTCAGACAGAGCCAAGAGCTACCGTAGGCAAGGGCTGCTTGTCATGGTCTCATGGACATGTTTAATTTTGTTGAGTCGTTTCGACGTGGATAGCTATGTATTCACAGCAATCATAGTATTGCTCTATTTCAATGTGTGTACTCTGTTTTCCGTTCTTACATGTTCTATTTTAATGTGTGTTTATATGCTTTCCATTCTGTATATGTGGATGATAACAGATAGATTCATATTAGTATACAAAAATAGATAGCAAATGGAATTCATAATATATATAATATTAATTGTTCATTAGTTCATCACAGAATATATATAATATCATCACATATACATGATGATATTTAACTACTAGGTACAATGCAGAAAATTGAAAACGAACAATACTAAAACTAATAATCCCTGTATTCCGGCATCCCATTGCCAGCAGCTCCGTAGGGTGCGACATCTTCCCAGCGTGGAGGCAGTACCTCCACCTCCTCCGCCTCGCAGCGCTTGACGTACCGATCTGCCTCTTGCAGGCGGACGAGCGTGAACGATCTTACCATTTCGTTGGGCGCCCACCGGAGCTCCTCGTCGGTGGAATGCTGGAGCTTATCGGCCCAGCTCCACGCAGCGACTAGGCGCCTAGCGCCTTTGGCCTTCCTCGCGAAGTACCCGTCTTCGTACACCTCCTCCGCATGACGACGTGCCCGCCCCCAAAGCTCCGCCGCCTCATTTTTCTAGTCGGCATCATGGGCTTCACAGGCCGCTTGGTACCTGGCATCCTCCTCCGCCATCTCCTTCTTGAAAGCCACTTGCCTGGCTTTCTCAGTCGGCAGCGGCAACTTCCAAAGACAAAGATTGTACTGGCCCCAAAACCAATCAAAGTTGGAGGATCCGGCGCAACCTCGTCCGGCGGCGCGTAGGGGTCCTCGTCGCTGCTCTTCGAGTGAGCGTCCTCAAGGGGCGGCAACTCCTCGTCGGCATTTGGGCAGACCGGCGGCGCAAGGAAAGGATGTAGATGGGAATGCAGGCGGGTAGACATGAGTAAGGTAGTATTTATTGGCGTCCAGAATCTAGATCGACGGGAACAGTACACATGCCAGTCGCCAAAATTTACGAATACTATAGTTTGAATTACAAACGATTCCCGCAGCAAAATCCGTGTGTGAATATAACAGCTGACGGTTCCCAATGCAGAACCGTGTCTGATTAATAACGCCGCCTGATACGTCTCCAACGTATCTATAATCTTTTACTGCTCCATGCTATTATATTACTCGTTTTGGATGTTTATGAGCTTTACTTTACACTTTTATATCATTTTTGGGACTAACCTACTAACCGGAGGCCCAGCCTGAATTGCTGTTTTTTTTGCCTACTTCAGTGTTTCGAAGAACAGGAATATGAAACGGAGTCCAAACGGGATGAAACCTCCTGGAGCGATCTTTTTGGAACAAATGCCAACTAGGACACTTGGAGTGGACGCCAAGCAACAAACGAGGCGGCCACGAGGGTGCCCAGCGCGCCCCCCACCCTCGTGGGCCCCTCGTTGCTCCACCGACGGACCTCCTTCGCCTATATATACTCCCGTACCCTGAAAACATCGGGAAGCACCACGAAGACCTAATTCCACCGCCGTAACCTTCTGTATCCACGAGATCCCATCTTGGAGCCTTCGCCGGCGCTCCGCCGGAGGGGGAATCGACCATGGAGGGCCTCTACATCATCTCCAAGGCCTCTCCGATGAATTGTGAGTAGTTTAACACAGACCTTCGGGTCCATAATTATTTGCTAGATGTCTTCTTCTCTCTCTTTGAATCTCAATACAGAGTTCTCCTCGATCTTCTGGAGATCTATTCGATGTAACTCTTTTTGCGGTGTGTTTGTCGAGATCCGATGAATTGTGGGTTTATGATCAAGTTTATCTATGAGAAATATTTGAATCTCCTCTAAATTCTTTTATGTGTGATTAAGTTATCTTTGCAAGTCTCTTCGAATTATCAGTTTGGTTTGGCCTACTAGATTGATCTTTCTTGCAATGGGAGAAGTGCTTAGCTTTGGGTTCAATCTTATGGTGTCCTTTCCCAGTGATAGTAGGGGCAACAAGGCACGTATTGTATTGTTGCCATCGAGGATAAAAAGATGGGGTTTATATCATATTGCATGAGTTTATCCCTCTACATCATGTCATCTTTCTTAATGCGTTACTCTATTCTTCTTGAACTTAATACTCTAGATGCAGGCAGGAGTCGGTCAATGTGTGGAGTAATAGTAGTAGATGTAGAATCGTTTCGGTCTACTTGTCATGGACGTGATGCCTATATACATGGTCATGCCTATATAACCTCATAACTATGCACTTTTCTATCAATTGCTCGACAGTAATTTGTTCACCCACCGTAATACTTATGCTATCTTGAGAGAAGCCACTAGTGAAACCTATGGCCCCCGGGTCTATCTTTTATCATATAAGTTCTCATCTATCTTTTATTTGCATCTTATACTTTCCAATCTATATCATAAAAATACCAAAAATGTTTATCTTATCATATTATCTCTATCAGATCTCACTTTCGCAAGTTACCATGAAGGGATTCACAACCCCTTTATTGTGTTGGTTGCGAGGTTCTTGTTTGTTTGTGTAGGTGCGTGGGACTTTTGAGGAGCCCCCTACTGGATTACTACCTTGGTTCTCAAAAATTGAGGGAAACACTTACGCTACTTTGCCGCATCACCCTTTTCTCTTCAAGGAAAACCAACGCAGTGCTCAAGAGGTAGCACCGCCACTCACCTTCCAAACCTCGAGGCGCGAAGTAGAGTGTCAATCGAGTGGGGGCCGGTTGTCTTGCCAGATTTTACATTTTCTTTTTTGAACACTAGATATTTACATCGTCTCATGATTTTTTAACTCGCACACAAGTACACAAATATGATTTTCCAAACCGTTATGGTTAGCCGTTGCATGTAGATGTAGTTCAAATTTGAATTACTGTCATTAAATGGCTACAAAATTACTTAAATGTCTTCAAAAGGTCAAATGACCCCTGAAATTTGCCAAATTTTCACATGACAGTTGTATTAGTGCATGTTACATGTAGAAAAAAATGAAGACCGTAAGAGGAAGCTATCTCTCGTTCGTCATCAAACATGCATTGTTCCCTCTCGGAACCACGAGCCTTCTAGTGAGTTGCTCCGGTTTGTGAGGGGTGTGTGTCCAAACTTTCGTCAAACAGACCAATTTTTTTTACCACATCAACTTGGTGGCATGACATTACATCAAGCAAGGTTTCATGGTTTTTTGATCATTTTTAATTTTTGGAATTAAAATGCCATGGCACTCCATGCATGTGTCCATGCCGTGAGACCAATATGTTTAAAAATTCCTTCTAATTTACTGCACATGGAATTAACTCGCACACAAGTACACTAATATGATTTTTCAAACCGTTATGGTTAGTCGTTGCATGTAGATGTAGTTTAAATTTGAATTACGATCATTGAATGGCTAGAAAATAACTTAAATGTCTTCAAAAGGTCAAATGACCCCTGAAATTTTCCAAATTTTCACATGACAGTTGTACTAGTGCGTGTTACACGTAGAAAATTTTTGAAGGCCGTAAGAGGAAGCTATCTCCCGTTCATCATCAAACATGCATTGTTCCCTCTCGGAACCACGAGCCTTCTAGTGAGTTGCTCTGGTTTGTGAGGGGTGTGTGTGTCCAAATTTTCTTCAAACTGGCTAATTTTTTACCACATCATCTTGGTGGCATGACATTACATCAAGCAAGCTTTCATGTTTTTCTGATCATTTTTTAGTTATTTGGAATTAAAATGCCATGGCACTCCATGAACGTGTCCATGCCGTGAGACCTATATGTTTCAAAATTACTTCTAATTTACTGCACATGGAATTAACTCGCACACAAGTACAGAAATATGATTTTTTTTAACCGTTATGGTTAGCCGTTACATGTAGATGTAGTTCATATTTGAATTACGGTCATTAAATCGATAGAAAATCACTTAAATGTCTTCAAAAGGTCAAATGACCCTTGAAATTTTCCAAATTTTCACATGACATTTGTATTAGTGCACGTTACACGTAGAAAATTTTTGTAGGCCGTAAGAGGAAGCTATCTCCCGTTCATCATCAAACATGCATTGTTCCCTCTCGGAACCACGTGCCTTCTAGTGAGTTGCTCCAGTTTGTGAGGGGTGTGTGTCCAAACTTTCGTCAAATTGCCCAATTTTTTACCACATCATCTTGGTGGCATGACATTACATCAAGCAAGGTTTCATGTTTTTCTAATCATTTTTTAATGTTTTGTAATTAAAATGCCATGGCACTCCATGCATGTGTCCATGCCATGAGACAAATACGTTTGAAAATTCCTTCTAATTTACTGCACGTGGAATTAACTCGCACACAAGTACACAAATATGATTTTTCAAACCGTTATGGTTAGCCGTTGCATGTACATGTAGTTCTAATTTGAATTACAGTCATTAAATGGCTAGAAAATTACTTACATGTCTTTAAAAGCTCAACTGACCCCTGAAATTTTTCCAAATTTTCACATGACAGTTTTATTAGTGCATGTTAGACGTAGAAAAAATTTGAAGGCCGTAAGAGGAAGCTATCTCCCGTTCGTCATAAAAAAAATGCATTGTTCCCTCTCGGAACCACGAGCCTTCTAGTGAGTCGCTCCGGTTTGTGAGGGGTGTGTGTCCAAACTTTCGTCAAACATGCCAAATTTTACCACATCATCTTGGTGGCATGACATTACATCAACCAAGGTTTCATGTGTTTCTGATCTTGTTTTAATGTATTGGAATTTAAATGCCATGGCACTCCATGCTTAATTGTGTCATAGCTGTTAGACCAATATGTTTGAAAATTCCTTTCAATTTACTGCACATGAAATTAAATCGCACACAAGTACACAAAATATGACTTTTCAAACCGTTAGGGTTAGCTGTTGCATGTACATGTAGTTCAAATTTCAATTACGGTCATTAAATGGCTAGAAAATCACTTAAATGTCTTAAAAGGTCAAGTGACCCCTGAAATTTTCCAAAATTTGACCTGACAGTTGTATTAGTATTACAAATTTTCTCGTACATTTAAAACACCATCCGTTGCCACTTTACTCCAAATTCGTCTTTCATAGCTAATAAAAAATATCTACAACATCACACACAGTTGTTTTGTAGGAATCGTTTGCGATGAAAATTTCTGGGTCTATTTAAGTCTTCCTCCTTTAACTTCACCGGCTCGTCTGCTCCAGTGCCGGCAACCCCAGAATCCACAAATCCTGATCCCCATTCCCGCACCCCTTCTTGCAAAGATGACGCCATGGAAACACTTCGTGAAGGCCCGTACGATGGCCGCGTCCCCCCGAGCACTGCCGCCTGCGCCGAGAGCGCAACCGCCTACACCGAGAGTGCCGCCGCATCCGCATTGAGCACGGCTTCTTCCACCGAGAGGGCGTCTGTGGTAGCCGACATGGCAGCTGCAGCAGCCAAGATGGCTGCAGCTGCTGCTGCGACGGCGGCTGCAAACGTCGAGAGCACTTGAGCTGTCGTCCGTGTTGCCTATGTTGCCTTGGCCAGGGTCGAGGCCATCCACGCCAAGATATTCCAGGCCACCTCGGAATGCAGCATGCAACCCATGTCCGAAAAGGCGGCGTTGGCCATGGAGCACCTGCTTCCTCATGGGGTCGTCGAGCGGAAGCTGGAGATGTAGGAGTAATACGTCCATTTTGCATCATGCTTTTATATCAATATTTATTGCATTATGAGATGTTACTTGATACGTCCATTTTGCATCATGTTCTTATATTGATATTTATTGCATTATGGGCTGTTATTACACGTTATGTCACGATACTTATGGCTATTCTCTCTTATTTTACAAGGTTTATTATGAAGAGGGAGAATGCCGGCAGCTGGGATTCTGGGCTGGAAAAGGAGCAAATATTGGAAACCTATTCTGCACAGCTCCAAAAGTCCTGAAACTCCACGAAAGTCATTTTTGGAATTAATAAGAATTATTGAGCAATGAATCATTTTCCTTCTTAAGATCTTCATAACTCACTTTTAACGTCTCAAGATCTTGCTTTTTCTGATGATTTTGAAGGTTGTCAAACTTTGACTTAAGTTTTTGAAGACTATCAGTCAAAGCCTTATTTTGATCCAATTGTTCACCCAACATATCATCGCTTTCATCTAGCATGTTTTGAACTTTTTCAAGAGCTCTTTGTTGCTTAGTGGCAAGGGACGCAATTTTGACATAGCTGGGCCAAATTCATCACCTGATTCATCATCACTAGATTTGGAAAGGGAGCATTCAGTTACCTTGGCACCCTTTGCCATAAGGCACGGTGAAGAGGATGATGATTCAGGTGCGAAAGTCATCTCCTTGAGAGAATCCTTGAAATCCTCAAACCAAGGATCATGACGAGTCCGATGACCTTCGTAGACCTCAGAGAACCGGTCCCAGATTAGCTTCCCATGATTGAGATACATGACGTTCCTAAACTGATTTTGGGACAAACAGGAGCAAATGACATCCTTCGCTGTGAGGTTGAGTAGAGTGTACTTGCAAATGTCATCAGCCTCCGCCATCTTGCATAGATCGGTAAGACCAATCTCAGTGACGGTCCACAGTTCGCTGTTCATTGCCATGAGTCGCTTCTTCATCATGGCCTTCCACTGGGGATACTCATGACTATCAAAGATTTGGCAGGATACATTCCTCATTCCTGCAGTCGACATAACTAAAACTCCAGGCGGTTAAACCAAAATCACACAGAACAAGGGAGTACCTTGCTCTAATACCAATTGAAAGTGTGTTATATCGGCTAGTGGGGGGTGAATAGGTGATTTTATGAATTCTTCACTAAGGAATTTGCTGGTGAGGAAATTTCTTAGTGAAGAACTACTTGCAGCGGAATAAGTACTCAAAAGTAAACATAACAGAACACAAGCATAGTCATCATGATGAAATGAAGACAAGCACAGAGTACAGAAAGCGTAAACACAGGATAACACAGGATGAAGACAGACAGACTGAAGAAATTGAACTAAGGAAATTGAGAAAGTCTTCAGTCAAAGTCTTCAAACAGATATGAACAAGCACACAACAACTAAAATGAGAAAATGAAAGAGTTGAGGAAATAGAACCAGTAAGCTTGGTGAAGACAATGATTTGGTAGACCAGTTCCAACTGTTGTCTCAGTTGTACGTATGGTTGGAGCGGCTAGGTATTTAAACCTGAGGACACACAGTCCTCACCGTATTCTCCTTGAGCTAAAGTCACACAGACCTCGCCCAATCACTCATGATAAGTCTTCAGGTGACTTCCAAACCTTCACAGACTCGGTCACTTGGCGATCCACAATTCCTCTTGGATGCTCTAGACCATGACGCCTAACCGTCTGGAAGAAGCATAGTCTTCAAAGGTAACAAGCGTCGGATCCACGCAGGATCAGTCTCTTTAGTGATGCTCAATCACTTTGGGTTTGAAGGTGTTTGGGTTTGGGTTTTCCTCACTTGATGATTTTCGCTCAAAGTCCTCGGAGGATGGGATGCTCTCAAATGACAAGTGCCAGTTTCTCTCGGAGCAGCCAACCAGCTAGTGGTTGTAGGGGGCGGCTATTTATAGCCTAGGGAGCAGCTCGACATGATAAGACATAAATGTCCTTCAATGATATGACCGTTAGGCGGGTAGATATTTTGGGACAGCTGGCGCATAGCACAACAACGGTTGGAATTTTGAGTCTCAAATTCCTCTGGGCTATCATGTTCCTCATTGTGTAGGCAATCCGCACTGGCAAATTCCTAACTCCTCAGTCAAAACAAATTCCTCAGCGACCAAAAGAACTTCGTCTCTGTCACTGAAGAAATTGACTGAACTGTATGGGATTTCCAATGGCTTCACTCGAAGGGATTAGTAGGTGTAGGATTTTGAGTTGAGCATCACATGGAAAATTTTCCTTAGTATTTCCTCGACCCCCTTTAACAGTACGGTGTTTCCTATGACTCAAGAAAGAGAAAAATGAAACTACGAAAACAAAAGTCTTCACGCTTCATGTTCCTCGAATGAATTCCAAGTCTTCAAGGTCACACCAATTTCTTCACTTTCAAAGTCTTCAGAAAGTCTTCAGTTGAAGAACTTCATTTTTAGGGGTACTTTCTCTGTAATTATCAAACTCCTCATAGACTTATAGACCAGTGTACACTCACAAACGCATCAGTCCCTTAACCTATAAGTCTTCAATACACCAAAATCACTAAGGGGCACTAGATGCACTTACACTTCTACATCAACACCATTGCCATTTCGATGAAGCGTGAGTAGTTTACCACACACCTACGGGTCCATAACTAGTAGCTAGATGACTTATTCTCTCTCTTTGATTCTCAATACCCTGTTCTCCTCAATGTTCTCAGAGATCTATTCGATGTAATACTTTTTTGTGGTGTGTTTGCCGAGATCTGTTGAATTGTGGATTTATGATCAGTTTATCTATGAATATTATTTGAATCTTCTCTGAATTCTTATATGCATGATTTGATATCTTTATAATTCTCTTCGAACTATCGGTTTGGTTTGGCCAACTAGATTAGTTTTTCTTGCAATGGGAGAAGTGCTTAGCTTTGGGTTCAATCTTGCGGTGTCCTTTCCCAGTGACAGTAGGGGAAGCAGGGCATGTATTGTATTGTTGCCATCAAGGATAAAAAGATGGGGTTTTAAACATATTGCTTGAGTTAATTCCTCTACATCATGTCATCTTACTTAATGCATTACTCCGTTCTTTATGAACTTAATACTCTAGATGCATGCTGGATAGCGATCGATGTGTGGAGTAATAGAAGTAGATGCAGAATCATTTCGGTCTACTTGACACGGATGTGATGCCTATATTCATGATCATTTCCTTAGATATCGTCATAACTTTGCACTTTTCTATCAATTGCTCAACAGTAATTTATTCACCCACCGTATTATTTTCTATCTTGAGAGAAGACTCTAGTGAAACCTATGGCCCCCGGGTCTATTTACCATCATATAAGTTTCCGATCTACAATTTTAGTTTCCGATCTACTATTCTGGGAATCTTTTACTTTCCGATCTATAAACCAAAAATACCAAAAATATTTACTTTATCATTTATTTATCTCTATCAGATCTTACTTTTGCAAGTAATCATGAAGGGATTGACAACCCCTTTATTGCGTTGGGTGCAAGTTTGTTTGATTGTTTGTGCATGTATTTGGTGATTTGTGTGTTGTCTCCTACTGGATTGATACCTTGGTTCTCAAACTGAGGGAAATACTTATCTCTACTTTGTTGCATCACCATTTCCTCTTCAAGGGAAAAACCAACTTAAGCTCAAGAAGTAGCAGAGGGGAGTACAAGGGTTTACTGGTTCGGCTGCACTGCGAGGCTGCCCTTGCCGGAGAATAACAGGAGGTCTGGGTGAGTACAGGGATGGCAAGGCCAGCAATGGGAGTCGGGGGCAGTGAGGCCTGTGCGGCAGCACAGCCGGCCACGGGAGGTGAGAGTAGGCAGTCCCGCTGGCACTGGTTTGGGCGGCTGGAGAAGGAAGATCAGAGATTGAAGAAGCATGATGGCCGTTGGCTGGACATCCAACAGTCACCCCTCTCGCGTGTCGATTAAGTTGACACGGCCTTGCGTACGCGTCAACCTATTTTTTTAGGAAAGCCTACGTGTCAACCTAGTAGTCCCGTAAGTCAGTCTCAAATATGTGGAAAAAAGCATACATCCCATCTACCATTATTTCTAATAAATTTACAACCCATTTTCTAATTCTTAAGGATTTTTTGAAAGTCCATATTCTTTTTGTTAGCATTACAGTTCAAATTCTAGTCACGGTTAAAAATTTCAAGGAAATTTTGCATATTTTGGTGCGGTCCGAACTATTTTTAATCCCAAAATTTTGAGTGACATTCAAACTAATTAAAAAATAAATTTATATCAATTTAAAATCAAACATAATTTTCCCCGCAAACAATAATAACTTTAAAATCTCGAAATTCTAAAAAGAAATTTGAAACTAATTGCCTGTTTTTAAAATTTACAGCCGATTTCAAACTACTTATAGCTCATTTTCTGGGCAAGCGAATACATCCCTCATTGTCTTGAAAGATTTGCAATTCAGTACGGCTGTGAAAAGCAAGTAGGCATCAGTTGGGTATTCTGTAAAAAAATAGAACTGGGCTAGCCATTTTCAAAAGGAAAAAACAACTGGCTCGTCATGTGTTAAACATAAAATAAAAGCCTAAGCTATACGGGTCCCTGTTGATACCCTGCTCCGTCTGAAAAATTAGAAAACAACTGCGCGAGCTGCTGGCTCCCTGGTGTCAGCCGCTCAATGTGTAATTCTCTCGTTCACTGACTATACGTTGACAATGGCATTGGACCCAGATGTCAAACCATCAGGAGGAAGCATTTTTTGGCTTGTAATAACGAGACACTTGCTTGTGTACCGCCATGACTGTTGTGGGTTGACACGTCCATTTTGGATCATGCTTTTATGTTGATATTTTTTTCATTATGGGTTGTTATTTCACATTATGGTACAATATTTATGCCTTTTCTCGCTTATTTTACAAGATTTACATGAAGAGGAAGAATGCCGGCAGCTCGAATTCTGGACCGGAAAGGAGCAAATCTAAGATGCCTATTTTGCACAACTCTAAAAATCCTGAAAATTTACGGAGAATTATTTTGAAATATATAGAAAATATTGGGCGAAAGAACTACAGAAGGGGAACCACCGGGTGGCCACAAGCCTGGGGCACGCCCTAAGGGCTTATGGACCTCCTGGCAAGTCTCTGGTGCCCATCTTGTGCTATATGGTGTCTCTTGACCTGGAAAAAATCGTAAGGAAGCTTTCGGGACGAAATGCCACCGTCTAGAGGCGGAACCTGGGCAGAAGCAATCTAGAGCTCCAGCGGAGGAAAATTCCATCCGGGAGGGGAAAATCGAAGCCATCATCATCACCAACGATCCTCTCATCGAGAGAGGGTCAATATCCATCAACATCTTCACCAGCATCATCTCCTCTCAAACCCTAGTTCATCTCTTGTATTCGATTTTTGTCCTCAAAACCTCAGATTGGTACATGCGGGTTGCTAGTAGTGTTGATTACTCCTTGTAGTTGATGCTAGTTGGTTTATTTGGTGGAAGATCATATGTTCAGATCCTTAATGATATTCATTACCCCTATGATCTTGAACATGAGCAAGCTTTGTGAGTAGTTACTTTTGTTCCTGAGGACATGGGAGAAGTCTTGTTATAAGTAATCATGTGAATTTGGATTTGTTCGATATTTTGATGAGATGTATGTTGTCTTTCCTCTAGTGGTGTTATGTGAACGCCGACTACATGAAAGTTCACCATGATTTGGGCCTAGGGTAAGGCATTGGGAAGTAATATGTAGATGATGGGTTGCTAGAGTAACAGAAGCTTAAACCCTAGTTTATGTGTTGCTTCATAAGGGGTTGATTTGGATCCATATGTTTCAAGCTATGGCTAGATTTCTCTTAATTCTTCTTTCGTAGTTGAATGCTTATGAGAGGGGTTAATCATAAGTGGGAGACTTGTCCAAGTAAGGACAACACCCAAGCACCGGTCCACCCACATATCAAATTATCAAAGTAACGAATGTGAATCATACGAGCATGATGAAAACTAACTTGACAGTAATTCCCACGTGTCCTCGGGAGTGCTTTGCTTTATATAAGAGTTCGCCCAGGCTTATCCTTTGCTACAAAAAGGATTGGGCCACCTTGTTGCACCTTTGTTACACTTGTTACTTATTACTTGTTATTATCTTACCACAAAACTATCTGTCACTGATAATTTCAATGCTTGCAGAAAATACCTTGCTGAAAATCGCTTGTCATTTCCTCCTTCTCCCCGTTGGATTCGACACTCTTACTTATCGAAAGGACTACGATAGATCCCCTATACTTGTGGGTCATCATGGGTCCCTACTGTCATCTTCTCCACGTATAGTCATCTATTGATTCCTCTCAGTTGTTAACCATGTTGACAACGTCAAAAGGCCGCGGCAATCTAACCAAGGCGGAGGACGACAGCGAGGCCTCGGATGGGAACAAAAAGGAGGCATGGAAGATGTGGAAGTGTGGTCGGAAGTGGAGGGGAGTACGAGGGTTGGCGCGCGGCGGGGATGCCGTCGCCGGAGAATAACATGAGGTGGGTGGGGGAGTGTAGAGGGATGGCCTAGCACAAGTTAGGGTATGGTGGGACATCGATGCATGCGCGGCTACGCTGCAAGCCGCGGAAGACCGGAGTAGGCGATCCTGCCAGCGTGGGTTTGGTTTGGGCGGCTGGTGCCTGTAGGAAGAAGAGAAGAGATTGAAAAAGCACAATAGACATTGGATTGAGATCAACAGCTTATGCTGTCAGAATCGTTTATTGACTATGTTTTTTCCAAGGAAGTTTGTTCACTAAGTTGACGAAGCCTTGTGTACACGTCAAAATAGAAGGCCCACTAGTCAACCTCTAAATCCATGGCGGACAAATACAACCCATTCTAAACATTCACACGGAAGGTTCAACATTCAGAGCAAAGTAACATGTCTGATTCAGATATAGAGTACTGAACTTCCATGTTGACAACCATCATAGCCAACTTAATTATCTACTTCCACTAATACTCTAGTGTACAAGTACTAATTTTATTTTAGCTTAGGCAATGTCGGCCACCATCTGCAGTATACGCTAAACGCAGGCACCGATGTCCTCCTCCTTTCCTTGGACTTGCCAGAGGTGCGATAGGGCGCGTTGCTCGCGCGCGTTGGCCCTTTCCATACCCGCGTGGTCCATTGAAGCTTCAACTTCTAAGCAAGAAACCCACTTGGCGAGCTCGTAGTAAAATTCGACGTCACGCACGCGTGCGTGCCCGATAGCCTCTAGGGCTATTTGTCGGGCGCTGACCTCCACGTAGTCGGAGCAGTTGTGGGCACTCTGCTCGCGACTCATAGCCGTAGTGCGCTGCTCCTCCATGCCCTGCTGGTGGCGCAAATCGGCGATACAACGCTCCTCCTCCAGGTGGCCACGCTCCAACAAGTCCTCATACTCCACATTGTCATCTATAGACCGATAGAATGCCTTCTCCCTCCATCTGCCTTCCCATGAAATACTGAACACTAGCTCTGGCGGTGAGCGCCCCTGGCATCGCCTATTGCGGACGGGTGTGGGCATGACAGACGTGGCCAGAGCGAGAGCAAGTGGCAAGCGACATTGTGCCGGTGGGGGCTTGTGAGGATAGGGTGAGTTGGGTGATAGTCAGATGGTGCCACCGGAGAACGCTAGGAACCAGTAATTATAGGCGTAAGGTAGGTGAACCAGCGTGTCGTGGGAAACGCAACGGTCATCGGAATTCAATGCATAAGTAGGCATGGCTTAGCGGCCAGCTTGCCATGGAAAACTAGAAAAATTGAAATTATGATTGTGCCGTCCCGTCCCGTCAGTGGTGCGTCCCGTCCGTGCTGGGTCGCACATCCGCATGACGGTCAAACGAGTGCACTCGATTCATACTGATCAGGTACCTGTGTGATCCTCTTGTTATTCGTGTAGGATCGAATCAGTCGGATAGTGTACGCGTAAAATCGCAATAGCTGATGAACGTTCGCTAGGAGATAAGGCATTTGCGAACGTTTTTGCTAGTACTTTCTTCATATCCACATGGCATTTTGTTGAGAGGACCATGCCAGTTTCTTCAGAGGTAGGTGTTTTATTCAAAAAATTGCCACCATTGGATCTTGCATCGCAATTAAAACTGCCAGGAGCATATTAGTAGGCTAGCTAGTGATCGGTAAGTAACTTATAAACAATGTATGAAGAGAAATAAGGAACTGCTAGTAACTTGTAAACACTGAGCACAAAGAAATAAGGATCATCCTGTACACAGTAGCAAGAACCAATCCGTTCAAAATGTTCACACGAGACTCACAGGCCTGGCTTTGTAATATGTTCACATTAATAGCTCAAATTCAAAACTAGCTAGTACTATTCACAACCAACTTGTACTCAACATGTCTATGCATCTCAATGATTTAGAGATCATATACAATATGTATCTCCTAGAACAGAAATCAAGAAAAAACATATGTTTTGGCTACAAACATGGATGTTTCTCTAGGCCAACATTCAGTACAAAGTGAAAGACAAATTTGTTTGTGAAGTCTACATTTCCTTTTGCAAATGTAAGTGGTTTCACTAACAGATGGAACCATGAGAATCAACGACACATGATGGAGGAACATCCACTGAAATATGTGTTGGTCATCTATCGATCACACGGTGAGACCATTTTAGAAATACAACTTGAAACTTTGGCAAAATGATGCCCATTGGATAATCAGAACAAAGCAATGAAGCACCTAGTGTTGGCCAATAAATAGTACTATACTACTTTTGTGCAGTTCATGCAGTGACTATTCAATCTTTCTGTGTCTATTTTTAAATGGCACTGCATGCAGTGACTATACTATTCTATTTTGCAGTTCCACAAAAATTGAGGTCCCTTTGTTTGTTTGCCAAATAGCGACGGGCAGACATATGTTTGCACAAATATCAAGCAACTAGTTAACATATACCATACCCTTATTTTTGGTTCAAACACGTCTCTACTAGTCATTTCCGCTTAACATCTGTCATGTTTTGCACTAGACAATTTGATACTATCATGTTTTACACTGGACAATTTGGTACTGAATTGATTTGCTGGTACAGAGCAGAAATATAGCGACTATTCTTCATCAGACCAAGGGTATTCATATTTGCAGTGATGAAAGAGGTGAAATCGATACAACCAAAATTCATTATTCAATCATTGAATCATGTCCTGCACCATCAATGGAGGTCCACCCTGACAATAAATTTACATGCAAACCACTAATATTATTATCCAATGACAGTACAAAAATAGTAGTAAAATAGTAGCAAACCAATTGAATATAACTATTTAGAAGAACAAAGAAACTGCAAAAAAGATTTAAAAAATAAAGAAAACCGAAAAAACCCGACTGAAACATTTGAGAAGTTTCCAAAACCGAGATCTATGGAACGCACGCCTTACTGGAGATAGGCCGGCCCCTATCGATTGATCTGTTCGATTGCATGTGCGCCGCTGCAGCACCCACGCAAGATGAGTCAAGTACGGTATTCCAGGGCGTAGCTGTGTGCCAAAAATACCTGGCCTAGTGTCTTCTATCTATAGGCCAAAACATGCACGAGGCGCATCATTCATTATTCTGCAATGGGCGAGGCGAGTGAGGCGAGAGCCATATCTCGCTTATAGCGAAACAGTACTTCCCTTCGCCTTTTTTTCTAGGGGTAGTAGTTTTTTTTTAGACAATGAGGGGTAGCAGTTCCCTTCGCCTGAAGCGCCCTAAAGCACCCATGCACATGGCCGGCCCAGTAGCATGTTTCACGGGGTGTGTTCATTGTTTAGTCTAATCTGTTGGGCTTGTTTATATTCTTTTTTTGTGTTTCGGTTTTTTATCTTTTCTTTCTTAGTTTTTATAGTTTTTTCCCAACACTATACAATTTTTATACATGAGGCACATTTTTTAGATATAAATCTAACAGTTTTCAAACAGATAATTTCATTTTTTTCAAATATATGATTTTTGTATATTTTCTTTTTATGCACATTATACATTTTTGGATTTCATCTAGACTATTTTTTAAATGCGTTAAACATTTTTAAACACACGGTTAATATTTTCCTAAACATATATTTTGATGCCAACTTTTTTTTCACACGCATTGTACATTTTTTTTGTGCATCATAAATATTTTTTGTTCTAAAATGATTCACAGTTATGTTCTTCAAATATATGATTCACATTTTTTCTAAATATGTATTTTTTTGTGTCTACTTTCTTATGTACACATGCTAATCTTTTTTGTATATGTCAGGAACATTGTTTTGTACATTTTAGATTTTTAAATACATGATTAATAATTTTTCATATTTATGTTTTGAATTCTATGTGGTCCATACACATTGTACAATTTTTGTATACACTGGTACATTTTATACACTGATACATTTATCAAATACATGATTAACATTTTTTTATGTTTTGATGTCTACCATGTTCATGTGCGTTCTACATTCTACATACTGCTTGTAAATTTTTGGATAAATTAGAAATATAAGTTTTATACATTTTTCAATTTTTTAAAATACGTGATTTTTTTTCATATTTATGGTTTGATGTCTACTTTTTTCATAGATATTATACATTTTTTGTATACATTATAAACACTTTTCTGTATAAAATTAATATTTTAAAATTTATATATAAATTCATTTTTGTAATGTATATTTAAAATATATTGGAGTGTAACCAAAAGTGAAAAAAGGAAAACAAAAATGATTAAGAAACAAAAGAACGCTTAAGTCACTGCCTGCTGGGTTGGCCCATTGACGCATGCACTCCAGGTGATCGCTCGTACTGCCTCGCTATAAGCCAGGCATAGTTGGAGATCAAACTTTGAGGCCTCCTTTGGTTTCCAAGGATGAGAACTATGGTTTACTACTTGGCAATGAGAAAATT
The DNA here is from genome assembly GCA_021437245.1 of Aegilops speltoides. NCBI lineage: Eukaryota > Viridiplantae > Streptophyta > Magnoliopsida > Poales > Poaceae > Aegilops > Aegilops speltoides. The sequence continues at coordinate 551,228,626 of CM038143.1, forward strand.
GACGTATCTTAATTTTAGTTTTTCACATTTTGAGGTGTATTGCCAGGTCTGAATTTCCACTTCTTCCATTTGATCAAGATGGATATCCGAAAAGCGTATGTTGTGATTTGGAAAAGATGCATGGGTTGATCGGATAATACGGGACTGGCTAGCAGGCAGTCGACTGAAAAATTATTTGGGTCAGTCGACTGATCACAGCATGGTTCAGTCGATTTGTGTACTAGCCAAGTTTCTCTTGGGTGGTACTGGATCACCCGGTGTTGCTGCTCCTTTCACCAACTAACAGTAACGCTGCGTCGTCGAATACTTTAATCCCACAATACTGTATCATAAGCAAGTTGTGCTATGATGAGACATGATTTGATCCAGCACTGATTGGTGTATGGTACCAGATTTTATACATATGTACAGAGATTGCTAATACATACTTCCAACTGAGATTACAGCAAGTTGACCATAATCGCTAAACAAATCTAAAAACAAAGCTAATACAAAACTAAAAACAAACCAGATTTTTTCTAAGAAATAATGAATTAAGGACATTGGTATTACATCAAAGAAGAAAGAAAATGTATAAACACATAAAATAAACGATGATAGAAAGTTGCACACGATAGACATAGAAATTGAACTGTTTCATAATATGCTAAACTAAGCATATAGTAATGCAATTTTTAGACAACAAATTGAGTGAGTGTCTATCCATGTTATGAGGGAAATTAATTGATAGGCACTTATTTTTTTACAGCCCGACTCGGACCCGAAACAGAAAAACAAAATCATATTATAGTGGACTGATATCGGTATTGCCTCTAAAGAAAGAATATGAAATAAAATAAAATAAAATCAAAATCAAAATAATGAAGTTTTCTATGGAACAATGAAACCCTTTAAAAATAAAGAAAATAAAAAACTAAAACTAAATCAAAATAATAAAGTTTTCAAGGAAATAATGAACCCCTTTAAGAAAAAAGAAAAAGAGAAAACAATTGCAGACAAGTTTGCACTGAAATTGCATTTTTAGTAATATGAAAATACTGAACTGTAATATTGCAATTTGGCACTTTACTATAATTTACACACATGTTTTATAGTACTTGTGTGTATACTTATTTAAACACACAAAAATATAACATTTTCTATAGAATAAGGAAGTAGTGGCATTGGTACCACCCTTTGGGAAGAAAGGAATGAAAAAATAAATCATGATAAAGTTTGCACATAATTTACACATAAATTGCACTTTTTGTAGCTATGCAAGAACTAACTACTAGTAGAATTTACATAAAAAATAAGTTTCAAAGAAGGAATGAATTAGTGTCATTGGTATTACCCTTAAATAAGAGAGAAAGTGAAATAAAAACTTGAAACTAAGATTTCGTAAAGATTAGTACAAAAATTGCACTTTTTAAAATATGTAAGAAGAAACGTATAATAGTGAAATTTCCATATCTAATATAATATATACATGTACGTAGTACTTGTGTGCATATATTTAATTTACACACACTCAACATAAAAAACGCATAAGGAAAAAAGAAAAAACCAACAAAGAAAAACAAAAAAACAAAAGCTAGAACCCACGGAAAACAAAAAATAACCAATAAAAGGAAAGAAAAAAGGAAAACAAAAACCGCATAGAAACAGAAAACTGGAAAAGATAAAGCAAAAAAATACCCACAAAAGAAAGAATGAATATGTGGCATTGTATTACGATTTAAGAACAAAGAAAATGGGAAAAAGGAATCTAAAATAAAGACAGACAAAATTTGCACAAAAAAACATAAAAATGCACTTTTTAAAAATACATAAGAATAAGCATATAAAAGTGGAACTTTTGCAAAACCAAAATCTAAGAAAAAATGAATAGTGGCATTGGTATTAACCTTAAAGTAGAATGAAAATGATGTAAAGTCAAACAATATCAAAATAATGATTTTTTCCCATGAAAATGACTGAATTAGTGGCGTTAGTATTTCCTTTAAGAAGAGAGATTTTTTTAAAAAAAACTTGCGCACAACTTTGCACCGAAATTGCACTTTATCGTAACAGTAAAAATGTTCATATAATCATGAAATTTTGGCACATATTATATATTATTTGTATGTAAAAACCCACAAAACAAAAAGTAACCAATAAAGAAAAGGAAAAAGGAAAACGCAACCCAGAAGAACAAAACGAGCGCAAGAAGCAAATCGACTGACCCAAAATAGGGGTCAATCGATTCCACACAGGCCAACCCAACAAGAGAATTAAACAAAAAAAAACATGAAAACAGCATAGATCTCAAGGCACATCCAACGTACAGAAAATTGACTGACCATAAAATGAAAACTCAGCTGACTGATATGTAGCTAAATCGGATAATACCACCATCATTTTCATTATCCATTTTTTTGTGGATGTCATTTTGGGACAGTGTGGGTTGATGGCACGAACTCATTCACCGCATCTTTAAGGCGATTTCATCCCATTCCATTATATTCTTATACGGCAATTCATTCACATTGCTTTGCATTCGCCATGGGCTTTACTTACTACCCGGATAATGAGCAGCCTGTCAACTCTGAAATCATGCCGAGGCTATTGTCGTGTTGTGGTTGAGGGAGTTCCACTTTCCCCATAGAAAAAGAAAATAACAGTTTCATTGGCTTGAAAAAAAAAACTTGGTTTCGCCACCCAAGAGTAAAAAAGGAGTTACACCAGTTGATGTGGAATGTAGACAAACACAGTCACAACACGACTCCAAAGAGATGAAAAATGACACATTTACGACTATTGTCGTGTTTTGGTTGAGGGACATATCCAAGTACGGTGCCAAGTTTCTTCTTCACTCAGTCCTCCACTCCTCCTAGTTAGTGTTGGAGCCGGAGCGCGAAGGCCTGCAGCGAGAGGAGCACCTGCTTGAGCCGCTCCCTGGTCTCGGCATCGACGAGGTTGCCGTCGGCGTCGAACTTGGGCGGGTCCTCGTACGCCCTGACCTGGAGCTCCGGCTTGTTGATGAAGTGGATGTCGAGGAACACCCCGATCTGGCGGAGGTGGAACGCCGCCCTGCCCCCGCCGCAGCTGCCACCGGCGGAGATGATCGCCGCCGCCTTGTCCGCCCAGCACTTGTGCTTGCCCCTCGACGCCCAGTCCAGTGCGTTCTTCAGCGTGGCGGTGACGGAGTAGTTGTACTCGGGTGAGGCGAAGAGGAAGCAGTCGGCGGCGCGGACCCGGTCGCGGAACGCCTCGACGTCCGGCGGGAAGCCGTCGCCGTCGTCCGTCTCCAGGTCCGGGTTGGACATGGGCAGGCCGGAGATGTCGACATGATCGATTCGCAGCCCCGGGATGGAGTCGTGGCACAGCTCCTCGGCCGCGCGGATGAGGCCGCCGTGCCAGGAGCCCTTGCGGAGGGAGCCGCTGAAGGCGGCCACGCGGAGGGTGGTGGTGGGCGTAGGCTTAGCCGCCGGCGATGACGCCATGGCTTCCATTGTTGAATCCTCTCGTGTCATATGCTCTGGGTATAAATAGGCGTACGACTGGGTTTCATCGTCAACGTTGGGCTGCGCTCGCCGATTCACCCACCGACAGTGTTTATTATACTTCCTATTATAAAACAGAGCAATGAGTGAGAGCCCAACGTCATTTGATAGTAGAAAACCTTTTGGTTTCAAGGAGAGAGAAAGCGACCTGGCCGGCTTCTGATTCATCTACGTACCCATCTTCGTTTCATTGAGATGTTTATCATTCTATTCTACTCCCTCCGTTCGGAATTACTTGTCTCAAAATGGATGTATCTAGAAACGGAGGGAGTAATATGTATTGTCCACAAGTGGGCCGGGTAATGTCATACGTACTGCTCAAGCTTGGTGATGGGCAAAAGTATTCATCATTTCCACGATTCTTCGACCAGCGTACGCAAAGTGATATGGTCCCTCATCGTATAATCACACCATTTTAGTAATCCTTTTGGTGGCTGGTGTGCCTGTCATGCTGGAATAAGTACGCCCGACGATTGATAGATTTGCGAGCACACTTATTTTGGCGAAACAGTGCATGTATACTACTCTCTTTCCTGCTCCGGAGGGAAGTTTTGGCTCCCAAGAGCACATGCTGCCGGATGAACGGTAAAGCGACAAAATAGTATTTTCTTTAAAAAAAATCTGATTTTTTTGTGGATGTTTGGGTTAATGTCGCAAGCATACTTGACAATCTTCATGCGAAATGGAGTAGCAGTGTTTCATCTGTGAAAAAAAAACAAATTTGGGATACATTTGATGTTCAATTATTATTTTTTGCATAGGCCAAAATGCTTAATCTTCTTGCCTCAAAATTTACAGGTAGCATTTGAATGTGATTAAGAACACATAAAATTTTGTCTTAACTTCTTTTGACATTTCAAAAATTATTTTTGGCACGCGAGCATGTGCTCCCCGGAGTCGAATTGAATTTCCGTCTCTTCCGTTCTAAATATAAGTCTTTTTAGAGATTTAAATATGGACTATATACAGATGAATGAAGACGTATGTTAGAATGCAGATTTACCCATTTTGCTCCATATGTAGTTCATATTAAAATCTCTAAAGACTTATGTTTAGGAACGGAGGGAGTATGATAAAAAGAACAGACAAATTTTGACCATCTAGGAATCAATGGGAGTCGTGATCTAATTGACCTGACGTTACCATTAACACGACCGACCCAGAAACACGCGATGGCCGATGGGTTCCAAACCCCAGATCGAAAGCAGGGAGCCGCCTCCTATGTGCCGCTTACTGCGGCAAAATGCTGCAGCTTCGCACAGGAGAGGGGTCACCTGGGCCGGCCCATTCGCTGCCCACGACGCGGAATGAAAAATCCGAAAAACAGACGCGCTACGTGGGAATCGAACTCTCCACCTTCTAATAGATGCCCGCGACGCGCAACCACTGCGACACACTCGCTGCTCTCTAAGAATTGCAGCGCGTCCCTTAAAGAACTATAAGCAGCCGTGAAAATAAAACAAGTTCACTAAATTCCATAAAAATAAAATATGTGGGCAACTGATCGAACTCTTCTCCTCACACCAGGGACGCCAGTCCAGAGCCATTGTGGTAATTCCCATACATTTTTTAATTTATGACAAAATTTAAACACATAAACATTATTTAAATTTTCCTATTTTTAAGAAACAAATGCGAACTATTTCCGAAAAAAATAGTTTCTTGTGTGTGAACATAATTTAAAAAAGGTGAATTTTTTTGAAACAAGCGAACAAATTTTCAAATTTATGAACAATATTTGAAAACGGGAACATTTTCAGTAAAAATGAACAAAATTTGTAAAAATGAGAACAAAAATTAACATTCCAAACAAATGAGAACTATTTCCGAAACAAATAGTTTCTGGTGTGTGAACATAATTTAAAAAGGTGAACATTTTTTGAAACGAGCAAACAAATTTTCAAATTTATGAACAAAATTTGAAAATGGGAACATTTTCAGTAAAAATGAACAACATTTGTAAAAATGAGAACAAAAATTAACATGCCAAACAAATTTTGAACTCCAAACTTTTGAAAACACGAACAACATGAACAAAATTTGAAAAAATGAGAACAAAAATTAACATTCTGAACAAATTTTCAGAACAAAAAATAAGATTCCGAACAATTTTTAAAACACGAACAAAAATGAGGAAAAAATTAACATTCTGAACAATTCTTCAACGCCAAACTTTTGAAAACACGAACAACATGAACAAAATATGAAAAAACGAGAACAAGAATTACCATTCTGAACAAATTTTCAGAACAAAAAAATAAGATTACGAACAATTTTTGAAACACGAACAAAAATGAGAAAAAAAAATTAACATTCCAAACAATTCTTCAACTCCAAACTTTTGAAAACACAAACAACATGAACAAAATTTGAAAAAAATGAGAACAAAAATTAACACTCCGAACAAATTTTCAGGACAAAAGTAAGATTCCGAACAATTTTTGAAAAAACAAACAGAATTTACGAATTAGAACATTTTTTGAAATTTCTGAACAGATTTTGCAACTGCGCAACTTAAAGCACTAAAAGGAAACAGCAAAATGAAAAGAGAAAGAAACAAGAAAAAATAAACAGAAGCACTAAAAGGAAAAACCAAAAACCGTAAAGAAACAGGAAAACCGGTTTAGAGAACCTTCTAGAAGGTCCCAAAACCAGGAAAACGGGCTGGGAAGCTCTAGAAGGTTCCCAAAACCGAAAGCGCTGCAACCTCGTTAGTGGGCCGGCCCAGGTCATCCATCGATCAGTAAGTCTCTGTGCGAAAAGTCGACATTTAGACGCAGCGTGCGTCCAATAGGGAATTCCCCGCCTCACATCCAGCCGGGAGCTCCCGTGGCGCCCACGCGGCAACAGCAATGGGCCGGCCCATGTCAATTTCGCATTTTATTTCCTCCGCTCAATCATATTTTTATTCACTTTTTAGATGCTTCTAATCTGGTTCTCCTGGTTTGCTAGACATTTTTTTTCTCAATTTATCTTTTTTCAGTTCAGTTCTTTTTTTTATTTTTTATTTTCTTAAATGCGTACACAAATTTCGAAAGCAAGAATATATTCAAATCCATGAACTTTTCTCCAAATCCATGAATTGTTTTCAAAATCCATAAACCTTTTCAATTTTGTGAACTTTTATCAAAATTGATGAACTTTTTCAAATTCATAAACTTTTGACATTTGTGATTTTTTTTAAAAACCAATGGATTTTTTCCAATTCTACAATTTTCTGAAATCAGTGAAAAAAAATTAAACCGCTGACTTTTTTCCAAAATTGGTGGATTTTTTCAAAATCGGATTTTTTTAAACTGTAAACATTTTTCAAAATCACTGACTATTTTTCACTCAAAAAGTCAACAGTCAAGCAGCAACTACGACCAGGGAACCGGAAAAACTGGTGCGTTCAGTCATCCCCGAGCGAGCACTAGCTCCTTGTGCTGGTACACGATGAAGGCCGTGTGAGTGCTCGCTCGGGGATGACTGATCTCCGTTCAACTACACTCCTGGTGCTGTGTAGGAGCTCTCCAGTAGGCCTCCTAGTCCTAGATACCACGACCTTTGAGGTCGGCTTGGGCCTTGGAGTTTCAGGGATGGCTCTGACACATACGTGTTATCGAGACGACTTAACATGAAAAGGACACACACAAACTGAAGAGCAAGTCCAACGAAACACTATTCATCACGGTGGTTTGTCAATATATGCTATGTTTGTACCTTGCCTTTCTAGTTTCAGTCCTCCATGGCTTGATGTTTACACGGATTATGGAGAAAAGTATAATGCGTTCTAAGGTATTCAATAAATTTGTTGCACACAATCCATGTGTTGATCCAAACTATGAATTACATGTGTTGGTGGCTAATCGTGGAATCATAAATGCTGTGTTAGTCCATGGAGGACTACAAAATAAGAAATTTCAGTGATTTCACGATGCTTGTGGACATTTTATCTATTCTAATTTTGAATTTGTTTACATCTTAGATAGACAATCATACCCCAGAAATATCTACAAAGATATTAGTTAGGCTTATACTATGTACGCTCTTAATACACAGACGTTTATAACAATAGGCAGGTACACCCACACACACAAAAGTAGGACAGTATAACACATCCAAAAATGCATACTAATCCATTAAGGAATATGATTGTGTCAAATACTTTATATAGTTCTATGAGAGACATAATTCAACAATTTTTCTTAAGAATGTCCCATTCTAGATTTGAAGGAAAATGAGCATAACTTTTTCCGCAAAAATACAATATCAATTGAGATCAAGTCAATTTGCAAAGATACATGTTAGAGTTGTGACGTAAAACATCTGGCCTTAGAACTTAGCACACTATGATTTTGAAAAAGTTATATAAAAAATGGTTTTTATGTTGACTTAGCATGTAAAAAAGTTTAATATAACTAAGTGGAAACTATTGTTTTATACTTGATATGCTAACTGTACATTGTATTAACTAAAAATATAATAACAAATCTGGAATCAGGGAAAAGTAAGACCAAAAATAGCGTGAGGTTAGTGATGTTAGTATCGATCTCTCCACCAAAGGCCCATTGGACACTTGACTCGCTCTTTGATCGGGGGAGCCCAACCCAACTGGGTTGTGGGCCCCTGTCACGCCGGCTGTAAGAGGAAGGTGGGGTCCATTAGGGCATATACGCCAAAACAGAACCGTCGCCCACCTCCCTAACCTCACCTATCGAGGAAAGCTGGTCAGCGATGGGAAGCTCCACAATGCCCTGCCACTCTCCACCGCCGCCACTCACGCACTCTCTGTCGTCACCACCGTAGCCATCCACCATGGCCACTTCGGCGTGTTCATCCATCTAAAGAGAAGGTGAACCACCGTAAACTCTAAGCCTACCTGATCCAGAAATCTATCAATGGTATCAGCCATGTTTCCGGTTTAGAATTTTGGTACAAATCAAAGAACTCAAACCAACCCTTAGAACCCTAAAGAGAAGGGCAAAAGAAATTACAGGAGAGAGCCTCGTGCTCGCCGGAAAAGTCGCGCCACTGCACTGGCCGCGCCATTCCTCTCGATTCGGACGAGCATCGGCAAGCCGAGCCGTTCGGAAGAAGAACACGGGCAGGGGGGGCACTACACCATCTCCATCGCCGAAAGGATGGATCCATCTTACCGGACGGCCATGCGGTTGCTGGCAAAGGGCGCCACCGCTGAACCGCTTGACGGCGGTGCGCCCACCTACGACTGCTCACACGCGCCGGCAAGGGGGACAGGGGAGCCGCTGCCGCATCTGGAAACCGCCGTCAAGTGAAAAGGGGAGCAGAGGGGGCGCGACTGCGTCTCTCCCTCTTTGTAAGAGTTGGCGGAGGTTGGAGATGGTGGAGTATAAAAGGAAAAGGGGGAGGAGGCAGAGAGCCTCGTGCGGCGCGGTGCGCGACGCCGTCGCCAGTGGCCAGGGCGAACCCCTCTCTTCCTGCTGTCTCCAGCGAGGAGAGCAACAACGAGCGCGCGACGGGGAGCAGAGGGCTTGGCAGCGCCTCTCTCTCTCTATCATAGGAAAGGATGGGGGAAAGGGCAGGCTCGCGCAGCGCGGCTCGTCGCCATCACCGGCGACTGGCACGGCGCGGTGGGCCGGCGAGCACGAGAGAGGCGAGCGACGCGTGAGAAGGGAAAAGGACTAGGGTTCCCCCTTGCCCCCGCCGCATTGGGCGTTTCTGTTCGATCGAGAATGGCGGTCCACCATTCGATCACCTTGAACGCCTGGATGAGAAACCCTAGCTCACCTTGGGCCGCTGGGGCGGAACAAAGATAGATGCCGACAGCAGGGAGCCGACTGGGCCTAGGACACCATGGTGATCGCCATGCTATTGGCGAGAGCCACAACAGCGTCTTTGGGCGAGGCCCACGAATGCTGCTACTGGGCTCTGCTGCAGCGATTTTCTCTTTTTTTTGTTTGTTTGGAAAATAGAAAATTTTCAAAAAAATGGATGTTCATGAATTTTACAAAGAAAATAATAAAATTCATGAATTTTTATTTGGTCAAAGAAAAATTTCCGTAAAGAATAAAAAGTTCATGAATTTTTTATACATGTTTTCCGCTGCAAATAAAAGAAAAGTGCTCTTTTAAAAGTGAATTAAACTAAAGTAAAAGATTAAATTGTTGCTTGTCTAATGCAATTTTGAACCAACCGGTTAAAATTGCTTAGAGAGTAAAAGAGTATAGAATTGTTTCTGAATATAATATTGTAAAGTTTCCGATGCAAAGTAAAAGTTTTATCCTCCAATTAAATTGGAACCAACAGGAAAATTTAATTGGAAGAACTGTTCTTAGCAATGTTTTTCTCTTGTGGGTGAAATCAGATTCAGATAGCTTCCGCTATGATTAAAGAAAGATATTTGTTTTTAAAATTAAAATATGGTATTGTTATTTTCTGACCAACGTTGATGATAACAGTACTATAATTCTACGAGTCTTATAGTTAAAAGTTCAAATCTCTGATAAATTTTGTATCAAAGTGACCAGTTTTCAGAGATTTTAATAAAGATTGAGAAATGTATATTGCTAGTTTTCCGCTGCAATAAAGTTGATAATGATGATTATTTTCTTAGCAAAGTTTCTTAATAGAAATTTTATCATCATATTATTTATGAGTTATATGCGTTATTTCCATTTCTTCCCAACGGTGATGTGGAATTAATGTAAAAAGGTGACTTTTTATTCCATTTCTGCCCAACCGATGATTTAGAATATAAAAGAAAGGTTTAAAAGTTTAATGTGCATATCTTTAACCAGAACAATGTAGGGTTATTTTTATGCTCATTATTGTTGATATTGGTTAATTTTCTCAGGCTGAAAGTTTTCCATGCTTTCATTTATGAAAGCAGAAGGCTGGGTACTTGTGTCTCGAAAGATGACCAAGGAAGGTCTAATGTGAGGGAGTATGTTCTCTCTAAAGAATGGCTTCAAAGAAGCCAATTCTGGATATTAATCCAAGAAAGAGATATATCATTGAGAGTCTTGCTCGGCGAATGTCTTCATGTACTCTCCATGGAAAAGAAATCTTCTATGAGATGCAATAAGTGATATGCGTGATTAATTTGACCAACGTCGGTTTAAGCATGTGTATTAAAGAATATTCAAATTTATCTCTGAGCTTGATGATTGAATATGCAATCAAAGAAAGCCAATTCTGGCATTCATATCCCTTTCAGGGAATTACCCGCATGGTGAGAAAAGATGATTATGACAATACCGCATGGCGGGGTAAAGTTGGCATAATATTTATGTCAGAATACTCCCGTATGGTGGGAGAAATTTTGGCAAAGGAATTGACAGGAAAAAGTGATGATTCATATGTTTTTAATGAATCCCAATTTGGGAGAAAAGTATGGAGTAGCGCTTATGCTATCCTAGTATCGACCGTGCACTTTTAAGTGTCATAGTCATTAAGCAATCAATGAGTCTAAAGATAATAAAAGTTACAGACGAACCAAAAGATAAGAATGATATACATGTTTGACTTGCAAATGTACTATTGATAAAGAACTCTGTTGAGTTTTTTTGGAAATGGAATGAGGAAAATACTCCCATATGAGTTAACAAATAACTTCATTCTGCATGAAGTAGATAATCAAAGTTTCCTTAATTCACAAGAGTTCTAAATGGTTTTTGAAATTGTGGCAGAAAAGTTCTTGCCACATTTCGAGGGGGAGAAAGTATTGTGAATGACGAAACTCCCCTACATAATGTGCACATGATTCATCTAAATTGATCTATAAATGATGAATGTGATCGTCGGGGGAGTATGACGGTCACAATAATGATACACAATAACGATACCCCTAAAGTAAAGAGATAGCTATATTCCTTGAATCTTACAGTTTCCGATTGGAAGATAACATAGTCAACCAGTATTCATACTGAATGAGATTCAAAAGTAAAAGATGGTGCTTATGAGGAAAGTTTTGATAGCGCAAACCCAAAATAAGAAATCCGGGGGAGCTATTTTGTTGGCTACCTAGATAAAGTAAAAGACTATATAGACCATACCATAAGGCTTGTATAGATTGTATCTGGGGGAGCATGTTGTATGACATATACAACATATGTTGTTAGCTCTATAAAAGGATGAACGAGTAAATATGGATCTTGTGATATAGGACCCTGTAAAATCTATTGCCTCTTAGCAATGAAAGACTACAGAATTAATTGCCGCTTGGCAATAATAGAGCTACAAAAGCCCCATATGAAAGAAGTATCAGTACCTGAATGAGAAAATCAGATGTCTGATGACTATAAAGTCTATGTTAGAGAAATTAAAATTCGAGGTTGATCCCACCTCATTTAGAGCTCAATCGAGCTTTGAGAAGTGTCTGCTTATCTAAATGATAAGAGACTATGTGAGATGAATGAAATTGGTGAATCCCGACGATGTTTGGGACTCATGAGTAATTTCCATGGAGCCAAAACAGTAGACTGTAAAGAGTCTACAAAGATGATTTGACTCCAAAGGAAATACGTAAAGGTGTAAAACACGACTTAAATCGAAAGGTTTTTGCACGTTTTACACTGAGTGTTGGTTGCACATCATGATCTGAGTTACATCAGATGAAAGATATTATGATTTGAGTTACATCAGATGAAAGTAAAGGGTAATGATTTTGGGAACCTACGTCTGTTCATATAGTAAAGGGTAATGATTTTGGGAACTTTAGTGTTCCAAAAGTCAATACGAAATAGACCAAATGAATATGCTACCATATGCTTCAACTGCTGGAAGCTTAACAAATGCAAAAGTATAATATTACCCTGGCACAGTTCACGTAACCGGGTTGTTTTGGCAATGTCCAGTCCAGATATAGATCACTGGAATGAGTCAAAAATATCGACCTCATGCTAAAAGGAGCAAGTGCTCTCAAAAGGTTGTGAATACAGAGATAGAACTTGTGAAATATACAACGAAATCCACAATTGTCGCTGACTTTCACACTTGGAGTTTTTGTGTGGAAAAACTCTAAAGAATGAGTCAATTATCATTAATATGATGTAAAGATAATGTACAACACGATATGAGGCTAAGGGACAGGCAAAAGGTTAAAGAAACATGTACCCGGAGAATGGTTGACAACAACAATAACCATTAAGTAATTCACTCCTATGACAACGAGTAAAGTGTGGTGCCAAACACATTGACACAAAGTTATATGTTGTTAAGGAGAAAGCCCGGAATTATATTGAAATGCTTGGAGCATGAAAGCAACAGAAGTATTTGCAGATCTACTTAATGAAGGCTTACCGCCCAGTGCGTTCAGAGAACACACAGTCGACATGGGTTTATGGTATAGTCTATGTTTTCCGGACAATAAAGGGCCCAAAAGTTAATGTATATATTCCAAAACAGAAAGGTGTGTTGTAGGTGTCAAGTCCATCGGCGATTGACCGTGATGATAGGGCAGCTCATACGCATTAATCTGTGATGAAATGATTACTTTGAAAAGAGTTATTTCAAAGTATAAAGTTATAAATATGAAAGATGAGATCAAGGGGGAGAATGTTAGTATTGATCTCTCCACCAATGGGCCCAAAGGCCCATTGGACCCTTGACTCGCTCCCTGATTGGGGGAGACCAACCCAACTGGGTTGTGGGCCCCTGTCACGCTGGCTATAAGTGTTGGAAATATGCCCTAGAGACAATAATAAAAGTATTATTATATTTCATTGTTCATGATAATTGTCTTTTGTTCATGCTATAACTGTATTATCCGGAAATCGTAATACACGTGTGAACACATAGACCACAATATGTCCCTGGTGAGCCTCTAGTTGACTAGCTCGTTGTGATCAACAGATAGTCATGGTTTCCTGACTATGGACATTGGATGTCGTTGATAACGGGATCACATCATTAGGAGAATGATGTGATGGACAAGACCCAATCCTAAGCATAGCATAAAAGATCGTGTAGTTCGTTTGCTAGAGCTTTGCCAATGTCAAGTATCTCTTCCTTCGACCATGAGATCGTGTAACTCCTGGATACCGTAGGAGTGCTTTGGGTGTATCAAACGTCACAACATAACTGGGTGACTATAAAGGTGCACTACAAGTATCTCCGAAAGTATCTATTGGGTTGACACGGATCGAGACTGGGATTTGTCACTCCGTATGACGGAGAGGTATCTCTGGGCCCACTCGGTAATGCATCATCATAATGAGCTCAAGTTGACCAAGGTGTTGGCCACGGGATCATGCATTACTGATCTGAGTAAAGTGACTTGCGTAACGAGACTGAACAAGGTATTGGGATCTTGACGATCGAGTCTCGGGCAAATAACGTACCGATTGACAAAGGAATTGCATACAAGGTTTTGATCGAATCCTCGACATCGTGGTTCAACCGATGAAATCATCGAGGAGCATGTGGGAGCCAACATGGGTATCGGACCCGCTGTTGGTTATTGCCCGAGAGTCGTCTCGGTCATGTCTGCGTGTCTCCGAACCCGTAGGGTCTACACTCTTAAGGTTCGGTGGCGCTAGGGTTATTAGGAAGACTAGTATGTGACTACGAATGTTGTTGGATTCGGATGAGATCCGGACGTCACGAGGAGTTCGGAAGGGTCCGGAGGTAAAGATTTATATATGGGAAGTTGTTAAAGGACACCGGAAAGTTTGGGGCATACCGGTATTGTCTGGGGCCACGGAAGGGTTCGGGTCCACCGGAGGGGCCACCCCTCCGGGGGCACTGGGCTGCGTGGGGAGTTGGCCAGCCTGGTGGCTGGGCGCACCCCTCCCTTGGGCCCTTGCGCCTAGGTTTGAGGGGAACCCTAGAGGGCGCGCCTTGCTTGGGGGCAAGTCCCCCTCCTTGGCCGCCGCCCCCTCTAGATGGGATCTAGAGGCCGGCCCTTCTCCCTTCCCCTATAAATAGAGGGGTGAGGGAGGCAGCCGCACCACAAGCCAAGGCGCAGCCCTCCCTCCCAACACCTCTCCTCCTCCGTTGTGTGCTGGGCGGCCCTCAGCCGAGATCTTGCTTCTCCACCATCACCACGCGTCGTCTTTGCCGGTGGAGCTGTCTTCCTCAACCTCTCCTTCCTCCTTGCTGGATCAAGGCGGAGGAGACGTCACCCGCACTGCACGTGTGTTGAACAGCGAGGCGCTGTCCGTTCAGCACTTGGTCATCGGTGATTGAATCACGTCGAGTCGACTCCATCATCACCTTGCAAGCTTCGCACGCGATCTATAAGTGGTATGTAGATGCAAACTGTCTCCCATGACTCGTTGCTTAGATGAACTCATAGATGGATCTTGGTGAAACCGTAGGAAAAATTTTAATTTTTTCGCAGCGTTCCCCAACAAGTGGCATCATGAGCTAGGTCTATGCGTAGTTCTCTAATGCACGAGTAGAACACAATTTGTTGTGGGCGTGGATCTTGTCAACTTACTTGCCTCTACTAGTCTTTTTTTGCTTCAACAGTATTGTGGGATGAAGCTGCCCGGACCAACCTTACACGTACGCTTACGTGAGACCGGTTCCACCGATTGACATGCACTAGTTGCATAAGGTGGCTGGCGGGTGTCTGTCTCTCCCACTTTAGTTGGAGCGGATTCGATGAACAGGGCCCTTATGAAGGGTAAATAGAAGTTGACAAAATCACGTTGTGGTTATTCGTAGGTAAGAAAACGTTCTTGCTAGAACCCAATTGCAGCCACGTAAAAGATGCAACAACAATTAGAGGACGTCTAACTTGTTTTTGCAGCGATTGATCATGTGATGTGATATGTGAAGGAAATATGCCCTAGAGGCAATAATAAAGTTATTATTTATTTCCTTATTTCATGATAAATGTTTATCATTCATGCTAGAATTGTATTAACCGGAAACATGATACATGTGTGAATGAATAAACAAACAACATGTCACTAGTATGCCTCTACTAGACTAGCTTGTTAATCAAAGATGGTTATGTTTCCTAACCATGAACAAAGAGTTGTTATTTGATTAACAAGGTCACATCATTAGTAGAATGATCTGATTGACATGACCCATTCCATTAGCTTAGCACACGATCGTTTAGTATGTTGCTACTGCTTTTATCCATAACTTATACATGTTCCTATAACTATGAGATTATGCAACTCCCGTTTACCGGAGGAACAGTTTGGGTGCTACCAAACGTCACAACGTAACTGGGTGATTATAAAGGAGTACTACAGGTGTCTCCAAAGGCAGGTGTTGGGTTGGCGTATTTCGAGATTAGGTTTTGCCACTCCGATTGTCGGAGAGGTATCTCTGGGCCCTCTCGGTAATACACATCACTGAAGCCTTGCAAGCACTACAACTAATGAGTTAGTTGTGAGATGATGTATTACGGAACGAGTAAAGAGACTTACCGGTAACGAGATTGAACTAGGTATTGGATACCGACGATCGAATCTCGGGCAAGTAACATACCGATGACAAAAGGAACAACGTATGTTGTTATGCGGTCTGACCGATAAAGATCTTCGTAGAATATGTAGGAACCAATATGGGCATCCAGGTCCCGCTGTTGGTTATTGACCGAGAATAGTTCTAGGTCATGTCTACATTGTTCTTGAACCGTAGGGTCCATGCGCTTAAGGTTTCGATGGCGGTTATTATGAGTTTATGTATTTTGATGTACCGAAGAAGTTGAGTCCCGGATGTGATCACGGACATGACGAGGAGTCTCGAAATGGTCGAGACATAAAGATTGATATATTGGAAGCCTATGTTTGGAGTTGGAATGGTTCGGGTGAAAACAGAATTTACTGAATCAGGGAGGTTACGGAACCCCGGGGTAAATGGGCCTCAGTGGGCCTCGAGGAGAAGAGGAGGGGCGGCCGGGGGGTGGCGCCCCTCCCCAGTCCGAATAGGACAGGAGGCGGCGCCCCCTCCTCTTTCCCTCCCCAATCCTATTCCAACTAGGAAGGGGAGTCCTACTCGGTGGGAGTAGGACTCCTCAGCGCCCCTTGGGCCGGCCGCACCTCCCCCTCCCTCCTTTATATACGGGGCAGGGGGCACCCTAGAAGACACAAGTTTGATCTACGGATCGTTCCTTAGCCGTGTGCGGTGCCCCCTCCACCATATTCCACCTCGGTCATACTGTCGCGAAGCTTAAGCGAAGCCTGCGCCGTGAAACATCAAGATCGTCACCACGCCGTCGTCTTGTGGAACTCTCCCTCGACACTCGGCTGGACGAGTACGAGGGACGTCATCGAGCTGTCACGTGTGTCAAGAACTCGGGGCGCCGAGTGTGGCGCCGAGATCGGTCGGATCGCGAGGAGAACGTCGACTACTTCCTCTACGTTGTGATCGCTTCCGCCGGGTCTACAAGGGTATGTGGACAACACTCTCCCTCTCGTTGCTATTCATCACCATGATCTTGTGTGTGCGTAGGAAATTTTTGAAATTACTCGTTCCCCAACAGATGGTATCGAGCCTAGGTTTTTATGGTTTGATGTTTTGCACGAGTAGAACACAAGTGAGTTGTGGGCGATACAAGTCATACTACCTACCAGCATGTCATACTTTGGTTCAGCGGTATTGTGAGATGAAGCGGCCCAGACCGACATTACGCGTACGCTTACGCGAGACTGGTTTCACCGCTACGAGCACTCGTTGCTTAAAGGTGACTGGTGGGTGCTGTCTCTCTCATTTTAGTTGAACCGAGTGTGGCTCGCCGGTCCTTGAGAAGGTTAAAGCGGAGTCTATTTGATGAAGTATCGTTGTGGTTTTGATGCGTAGGTGAGACCGGTTCTTGCTTAAGCCCGTAGCAGCCACGTAAAATTTGCAACAACAAAGTAGAGGACGTCTAACTTGTTTTTGCAGGGCATGTTGTGATGTGATATGGTCAAGACGTGATGCTATATTTTATTGTATGAGATGATCATGTTTTGTAACTGAATTTATCGGCAACTGGCTGGAGCCATATGGTTGTCGCTTTATTGTATGCAATGCAATCGCCTTGTAATGCTTTACTTTATCACTAAGCGGTAGCGATAGTCGTAGAAGCATAAGATTGGCGAGACGACAACGATGCTACGATGGAGATCAAGGTGTCGCGCCGGTGACGATGGTGATCATGGTGGTGCTACGGAGATGAAGATCACGAAGCACAAGATGATGATGACCATATCATATCACTTATATTGATTTGCATGTGATGTTTATCCTTTATGCATCTTATCTTGCTTTGATTGACGGTAGCATTATAAGATGATCTCTCACTAAATTATCAAGAAGTGTTCTCCCGAGTATGCACCGTTGCCAAAGTTAAATCGTGCCCGCACACCACGTGATGATCGGGTGTGATAAGCTCTCGTCCATCTACAACGGGTGCAAGCCAGTTTTGCACACGCAGAATACTCGGGTTATACTTGACGAGCCTAGCATATGCAGATATGGCCTCGGAACACGGAGACCGAAAGGTCGGCGTGAATCATATAGTAGATATGATCAACATAAGATGTTCACCATTGAAAACTACTCCATTTCACGTGATGATCGGTTATGGTTTAGTTGATTTGGATCACGTGATCACTTAGATGACTAGAGGATGTCTTTCTAAGTGGGAGTTCTTAAGTAATATGATTAATTGAACTTAAATTTATCATGAACTTAGTACTGATAGTATCTTGCTTGTTTATGTTTGATTGTAGATAGATGGCTCGTCTTTGTTGTTTCGTTGAATTTTAATCGTTCCTTGAGAAAGCAAAGTTGAAAGATGATGGTAGCAATTACGGACGGGTCCGTAACTCGAGGATTATCCTCATTGCTGCACGAAGAGTTACGTCTGGATGCACCGCTGGGTGCGAACTGCTTCGCTGATCTAACCGGCGGCGTTAAGAACGTCTGGCGAGCAAAGCGATGACTACTCTATAGTTCGATGTGCCATGCTTTACGGCTTAGAACCGGGACTTCAACGACGTTTTGAGCGTCATGGAGCATATGAGATGTTCCAGAGTTGAAGTTGATATTCCAACAGAATGCCCGGATTGAGAGATATGAAGTCTCCAATAAGTTCTATAGCTGCAAGATGGAGGAGAACAGTTACATTAGTGAGCACATACTCGGAATGTCCGGGTACTATAATCACTTGACACAATTGGGAGTTAATCTTCCGGATGATTGTGTCATTGATGAATTCTTCAATCACGCCACCAAGCTACAAAGGCTTCGTGATGAACTATAATATGCAAGGGTTAGTAAAGACTATACGAGCTCTTCGCAATGCTAAAGGCTGCGGAGGTAGAAATCAGAAGGAGCATCAAGTGTTGATGGTCAATAAGACCACCAGTTTCAAGAAGAAAGGCAAAGGAAGAAGAAGGGAACTTCAAGAAGAGCGCAAGCAAGTTCTTTGCTCGGAGAAGAAACCCAAGTCTGGACCTAAGCCTGAAACCGAGTGCTTCTCCGCAAGCGATAGTCACCGGAAGCGGAACTGCCCCAAGTATTTGGCGGATAAGAAGGATGGCAAGGTGAACAAAGGTATATGTGATATACATGTTATTGATGTGTACCTTACTAGAGCTCATGAGCACACTGGTATTTGATCTGGTTACATTGCTAATATTTGCAACTCAAAGCAGGACTACGGATTGCGAACACCGGCAAAGGGCGAGGTGACGATGCGCGTGGGAAATGGTTCCAAAGTCGATGTGATCGCGGTCGGCACGCTACCTCTACATCTACCTTCGGATTAGTTTTAGACCTAAATAATTGTTATTTGGTGCTGCGTTGAGCATGAACATTATATCTGGATCTTGTTTAATGCGAGGCGGTTATTCATTTAAATCGAGAATAATGGTTGTTCTATTTATATGAGTAATATCTTTTATGGTCATGCACCCTTGAGGAATGGTCTATTTTGATGAATCTCGATAGTAGTGATACACATATTCATAATGTTGAAACCAAAAGATGCAGAGTTGATAATGATAGTGCAACTTAT
Organism: Aegilops speltoides; assembly: GCA_021437245.1. Taxonomy (NCBI): domain Eukaryota; kingdom Viridiplantae; phylum Streptophyta; class Magnoliopsida; order Poales; family Poaceae; genus Aegilops; species Aegilops speltoides. The sequence goes on from CM038143.1 coordinate 551,248,078, forward strand.
TTGTGGCATTGCCGTTTAGGTCATATCGATGTAAAGCGCATGAAGAAACTCCATCTTGATGGACTTTTGGAGTCACTTGATTATGAATCACTTGGCACTTGCGAACCGTGCCTCATGGGCAAGATGACTAGAACCCGTTCTCGGTACTATGGAGAGAGCAACAGATTTGTTGGAAATCATACATCTGAGATGTATGTGGTCCAATGAATGTTGAGGCTCGTGGCGGATATCGTTATTTTCTCACCTTCACAGATGACTTAAGCAGATATGGGTATATCTACTTAATGAAACATAAGTCTGAAACATTTGAAAAGTTCAAAGAATTTCAGAGTGAAGTTGAAAATCATCGTAATAAGAAAATTAAATTTCTACGATCGATCGTGGAGGTGAATATTTGAGTTACGAGTTTGGTCTACATTTGAAACAATGCGGAATAGTTTAGCAACTCACGCCACCCGGAACACCACAGCGTAATGGTGTGTCGAGCGTCGAATCGCACTTTACTAGATATGGTGCGATCTATGATGTCTCTTACAGATTTACCGCTATCATTTTGGGGTTATGCTCTAGAGACAGCCGCATTCACCTGAATAGAACACCGACGAAATCCGTTGAGACGACACCTTATGAACTGTGGTTTGGCAAGAAACCAAAGTTGTCGTTTCGAAAGTTTGGGGATGCGATGCTTATGTGAAAAAGCTTCAACTGATAAGCTCGAACCCAAATCGAGAATGTGTCTTCATAGGATACCCAAAGGAGACGATTGGGTACACCTTCTATCACAGATCCGAAGGCAAGACATTCGTTGCTAAAATGGATCCTTTCTAGAGAAGGAGTTTCTCTCGAAAGAAGTGAGTGGGAGGAAAGTGGAACTTGATGAGGTAATAGTACCTTCTCCCTTACTTGAAAGTAGTTAAATCGCGAAACCGGTTTCGAGACATCTACACCAAGTAGTGAGGAAGTTGATGATGTTGATCATGAAACTTGAGATCAAGTTACTGCAGAACCTCGTAGATCAACGAGTAAGATCCGCACTGAGTGGTGCGGTAATCCTGTTCGGAAATCATGCTACTAGATCATGATGAACCTACGAACTATGAAGAAGCGATGGTGAGCCCAGATTCCATAAAATGGCTTGAGGCCATGAAATCGAGATGGGATCCATGTATGAAAACAAAGTATGGACTTTGGTTGACTTGCCGAGGGTAGGCAAGCAATAGAAAACAAGTGGATCTTCAAGAAGAAGACCGACGACGACGGTAATATTCTTGTCTATAAAGCTCGACTTATGCAAAAGGTTTCGACAAGTTCAAGGGATTGACTACGATGAGACCTTCTCACCCGTGAAGCGATGCTTAAGTCTGTCCGAATCATGTTAGCAATTGCGCATTTTATGATTATGAAATTTGGCAAATGGATGTGAAGACTGCATTCTGAATGGATTTACGGAAGAAGAGTTGTATATGATGCAACCGAAGGTTTTATCGATCCAAAGGAAGCTAACAAAGTGTGCAAGCTCCAGCGATCCATCTATGGACTGGTGCAAGCATCTCGGAGTTGGAATAAGCGCTTTGATAGTGTGATCAAAGCATTTGGGTTTGTCTGCAGACTTTTGGAGAAGCTTTGTATTTACAAGAAAGTGAGTGGGAGCTCAGTAGCATTTACGATATTATATGTAGATGACATATTGCTAATCGGAAATGATATAGAATTCTGGATAGCATAAAGGGATACTTGAATAAGAGTTTTTCAATGAAAGACCTCGGTGAAGCTGCTTACATATTGGGCATTAGGATCTATAGAGATAGATCAAGGCGCTTAATTGGACTTTCACAAAGCACATACCTTGACAAAATTTTGAAGAAATTCAAAATGGATCAAGCAAAGAAAGGGTTCTTGCACGTGTTACAAGGTGTGAAGTTGAGTCGGACTCAATGCCCGACCACCGCAGAAGATAGAGAAAATGAAAGATGTTCCTATGCTTGACCATAGGCTCTATCATGTATGCAATTGTGTACTGACCTGATGTGTGCCTTGCTATAAGCCTAGCAGGAGGTACCAAAGTAATCCAGAGTGGATCTTTGGACAACGGTCAAGAACATCTGAAATACGAAAAGGACTAAGGATATGTTTCTCGTATATGGAGGTGACAAAGAGCTCATCATAAGCGGTTACGTTGATGCAAGCTTTGACACTGATCGGACGATTCTAAATCGCAGACCGGATCGTATTTACACTAAGCGGGGAGCTGTCGGTTGGTGCAGTTCTAAACAAAGCGTCGTGGCGGGATCTACATGTGAAGCGGAGTACATAGCAGCTTCGGAAGCAGCTAATGAAGGAGTGCGGATGAAGGAGTTCATATCCGATCTAGGTGTCATACCTAGTGCATCGGGTCCAATGAAAATCTTCGTGACAATCTTGGAGCAATTGCCTTAGCAAAGGAATCCAGATTTCACAAGAGGACCAAGCACATCAAGAGGCGCTTCAATTCCATCCGGGACTTAGTCCGGTGGGAGACATAGAGATTTGCAAGATACATACGGATCTGAATGTCGCAGACCCGTTGACTAAGCCTCTTCCACGAGCAAAACATGATCAGCACCGAGACTCCATGGGTGTTAGATTCATTACTATGTAATCTAGATTATTGACTCTAGTGCAAGTGGGAGACTGAAGGAAATATGCCCTAGAGGCAATAATAAAGTTATTATTTATTTCCTCATTTCATGATAAATGTTTATCATTCATGCTAGAATTGTATTAACCGGAAACATGATACATGTGTGAATGAATAAACAAACAACATGTCACTAGTATGCCTCTACTAGACTAGCTTGTTAATCAAAGATGGTTATGTTTCCTAACCATGAACAAAGAGTTGTTATTTGATTAACAAGGTCACATCATTAGTAGAATGATCTGATTGACATGACCCATTCCATTAGCTTAGCACACGATCGTTTAATATGTTGCTCTGCTTTTATCCATAACTTATACATGTTCCTATAACTATGAGATTATGCAACTCCGTTTACGGAGGAACACTTTGGTGCTACCAAACGTCACAGCGAATCGGGTGATTATAAAGGAGTACTACGGTGTCTCCAAAGGCGATGTTGGGTTGGCGTATTGAGATTAGGTTTTGTCACTCCGATTGTCGGAGAGGTATCTCTGGGCCCTCTCGGTAATACACATCATGAAGCCTTGCAAGCACTACAACTAATGAGTTAGTTGTGAGATGATGTATTACGGAACGAGTAAAGAGACTTACCGTAACGAGATTGAACTAGGTATTGGATACCGAAGCGATCGAATCTCGGGCAAGTAACATACCGATGACAAAAGGAACAACGTATGTTGTTATGCGGTCTGACAGATAAAGATCTTCGTAGAATATGTAGGAACCAATATGGGCATCAGGTCCGCTGTTGGTTATTGACCGAGAATAGTTCTAGGTCATGTCTACATTGTTCTCGAACCGTAGGGTCCGCACGCTTAAGGTTTCGATGACAGTTATTATGAGTTTATGTATTTTGATGTACCGAAGAAGTTTGGAGTCCCGGATGTGATCACGGACATGACGAGGAGTCTCGAAATGGTCGAGACATAAAGATTGATATATTGGAAGCCTATGTTTGGAGTTCGGAATGGTTCCGGGTGAAAACAGAATTTCTGGAATACCGGAGGTTACGGAACCCCGGGGTAAATGGGCCTCGATGGGCCTCGAGGGAGAAGAGGAGGGTCCAGACAGGGGTGGCGCGCCTCCCCCAGTCCGAATAGGACAAGGAGGCGGCGCCCTTCCTCTTTCCCTCCCCAATCCTATTCCAACTAGGAAGGGGGGAGTCCTACTCGGTGGGAGTAGGACTCCTCAGCCGCCCCCTTGGGCGGCCGCACCTCCCCCTCCCTCCTTTATATCTGGGGCAGGGGGCACCCTAGAAGACACAAGTTTGATCTACGGATCGTTCCTTAGCCGTGTGCGGTGCCCCCTCCACCATATTCCACCTCGGTCATACCGTCATGAAGCTTAAGCGAAGCCCTGCGCCGTGAAACATCAAGATCGTCACCACGCCGTCGTCTTGTGGAACTCTCCCTCGACACTCGGCTGGATCGAGTCGAGGGGCGTCATCGAGCTGTGCGTGTGTCAAGAACTCGGGGCGCCGAATGCTTGGCGCCGGGCAGGCGAACAGGCGTTCGGTAGAAACCGAAATTTCGGTTTCGTTGTTGATTTTTCATCAATTCGGTTTCTGAGATATGGTAACGAATTTGGTACTAAAATTGTGCTAACCGAAATTTCGGTTAACCAAAAGTTCGGTTCGGTTTTCGGTGTTAACCGAATTCTGTAACATGTTCAGAAATTCAGTTTCAGTTTCAGAACATTTTTTGATAGCATGCATATTGTAAAGAAAAAAATTGGCAACATATTAACACAACCAACGAAGTTCCAGCATATCTCATAAGTGCAAGAAAAGAATCAGCAAAATAGCATAACAGTAGGACAAGTTCATGCATAATAGCATAACAGTAGGACAAAGTAGTAAGTGCATAATAGCATATCTCACAAGTGCGTCTACTAAAATTCCAAGACAGCGTAAACTGATAAGTTCTCCACAAGAATGAAGTGCAGCACACAACCAACCAATATCAAAGTCTACTTATTACACTTTAAAACAAGGCAAACAACCAAATTTTCAAGTGCCACCAAAAAGTGCACTGCATATGTGCTCCACTTCCTAAGTTGGAGTCTTCAAGAGCAGCCAGCAACCAGCCCAGCACCCAACAGGCCAACAGTAGGACTCCCACTCTCAGCAAGCCACCAAGCAACATGTCGGTCCCTGTAGCCACAGTAGGAAAAATTACAAGTTATATTTAGAAATGAACACCCAGGAAAACAAAATTTACATGAGCATCTTTAACTTCTAACATACATAAATATTAACATGAACAAGATATGTATTTATAATACAAAAAATGAGTACAGAGCTAAGAACATGAACATGAGCATCCTTCTTGTAAAATGAACAGAGATGTAGTGAAACATGTGCATGATGAAGAGGATTCTACAAAGTGAAACATGTGCAAACCTAAGAGCATCTCTTGCAACTCACTCACCAACATTTAAGTAGAGGATGGAGGCGGGCAAGATGACCCAGCCCCAGATGGCTTGCAAACAGACTTGCTACTGCTTGCCTTCGACACAGATGAATTTGTACTACCGAACTCTTCGATTAATTCTGGAAAAGAATGAAATAAACATATAATAAGCATAGGAAGTCATAAATAAAGAAAAATATATGGAAAACAATCACAACATGTTACCCTTTTCCAAGATTAACAATTCCTCTTCATCTTCTTGAATGTCGATAGTAATAGCACCCCTTAGCCAATCTTGGGTACAAACAAGAGCTTGGACCATGAATGGTGTAAGTGAGGTTCTAAACTCATTTAGGATGCGTCCACTTGTGCTAATGCCGACTCGGATGCAACCGTTGATACCGGAACAGCTAACACATCACGGGCCATTCTTGCCAATATTGGGAATCTAGCAGCATTGTTCTTCCACCATTTTAGAGTGTCAAAATCATCCCTATTGACTTCATTCTCTTCATGCAAGTATTTCTCCAATTCAGATTTGCTCATGCTAGTTTCACCACCATCACCAATTCTCAACTTTTTATTTATCCGAGACACCAATTTCCTTCCTTCCCTTTTTTGAGTTGGTTCAGATTGTGGAGCACCCACATGCTTACTTGCATCACTTGGTGCATACTTAGCTTTGTACTCTTCAAACAAAGCATGCACAAATGTTTTCGCCGCTTCCCAAGCTTTGCCTCCATTTAACTCACCATACATTTCTTCAATTGCTAGTTTTGTGAAATTTGATAGCTTGAATCTAGGATCAAGAACAGCTGCAGCAAATACAAACATGTTCACATTCTCATCTTCCTTCTTCTTTCCTTTCCCTCTTCCCTTCCCCTTGTCATTCTCCTTCTCCACCTCCTCATGCCAACATCCCCAATACTTATCATACTTTTCTTGCATTTTCTTGGCCATTATTTTGCGCAAAATATCATCACTATCAGCCCACTCTTCCAACACAACATTAACTTCAGCAATATCCATGACAAATTGATTCACAGTCACATGGAGTGTGGCGGAAACACTAAGAGTTAGCTCATAAAAATGTCCAAGAAATTCAGCCATTTTCCTAGCATTCTCCCAATCACTATCAACAGGAATACCAGGAGCTTTCTCACTCATTAAATCCAATGTATAGAGTGGATCTTCTTCCTCATACCTTGCAAACACTTTCTCAAAGTTGATTGCAGTTTTTAACATTAGGTATGTGGAATTCCATCTAGTGCATACATCCAAACACAAGAATGCCTCGCTGTCCAACTTTTCTAATGCAGCAAGCTCTTTAAATCTTGTAATTCTAGATGGCCCATGTCTTATATATCTAACCGCAGCTACGCATTACGCTTAATCGATTCATCCAACTCCTTTAAACCGTCGGTGACAATCAGATTTATAATATGGGCAGCACATCTCATATGCAAATATTTACCTTCAGCTATGCTATTTCCAGTTTTGATCATTTTCTTCCTTATGTAACCTACACCACCATCATTCGCGCTAGCATTATCAACAGTTATTGTCATAACTTTGTTTATTCCCCACTCCATCAAGCATTGCTCTAAGGCCTTTCCAATATCATCTCCCTTATGACCTTTTACTAAGAAAAAACTAATGATCTTCTTGTGCAAATTCCATTCAGGGTCAATAAAATGTGCCGTGACTGTCATATAACAATCTTGTGTTTGAGAAGTCCAACCATCAGTAGTGAGACACACTCTTTGACATGATTTTTTGAAAAAAAGTTTTAGCTTCGCTCTCTCTTCAAAATAAAGCTTGACAACATCCCGAGTGCATGTTCTTCTAGAAGGCATATTGAATCGTGGACATGCAATTGACATCACTTCTCTAAAACCAGTTTTTTCGGTAAATGCAAAGGGAAGCTCATCTACTATAATCATCTTAGCAATAGCTCTCCTTAGTGCTTCAGGATCAAATTTATGCACTGTAGGACTTTCCCCTTGGATTATTTGCAAAGTACCTTGATTCTTATTCCTATCACTATGAGGATTAAACTTGCAAGTACCAAAATGACTTTTTAAGGCAGATGTACCGTTAGTCCCTGGAACAGCCTTGATATCACGATTGCAATACTTGCACTTTCCAAACTTGAGAAGACCATCAACTAGTACCTCAGTAAAGTGATCCCACATTGGTGATCTTTTTTTCATCTGCCTTCTTGTAGGTCGTTCATCCATCTCCTTCTTTCTCTTTTCCCACTCCTCAATCTTTCTTTCTTCTTCCTCATAAACTTGCATCTCCTCTTCAGTAAACTCATCACCAAGCCCACCAGGTTCAACCATCTAAAAACAATAACATAATTAGAATTCTTGTGATCAATCATCTATACTAATTACTTGCAAGAAGAATTAAACAAGATGTCCAAAATACAAGTTACCAAAATGCATCTACTAAAATCAGTATGTACAGTGTGAGTGCACTAAGTACTACTAGATGGCTGAGAATTTCCAGTTGACAAATAGCAGGTTCAGCAACAATTTATACGAGTTCATTCCCACACTAAGATGGGAGGAATACTAATGGCAAAACAATGTCTTCGTTGCAAAAACTGCAGCAGTAAGAGACTACTAGTACACAATATTTATACAAGTTCTCCATGTTGAATATTACAAGCAGACAGTCAGACACTAGAATTCAGAACCTCGCATAGTCGCATGAATCTAACAGACTAAAAGACACTGGACAACTATATGTAGCAGAATTAGGCATCTACTCACAAGATTGGAAGAATTAAACAACAATTGCATCCAAGTTTACCATCTACGCATCTACTCACAAAGAATGAAACTGAAAGGAGACAAAAGATGGGACACTTGGCATATTACATTGACTGAATGTTCCGTTTCTCCCGTGGAAGACGTGGTGACGAACTGGAGAAGACACCCCCGAGATGCTGTCGAGGTCGATGAGGTGGACCGCCGGTCGCCGTTGAGTTGGAGAGGTGAAACGACAGATGGGCGACGCCGCGACGGCCGATCCTTGTCTCCCTGCTCCTCTGATCCTCTCCTCTCCTTCCTTCCTGCAGATGCGGCGTAGTCCCCGGCGATGGCGTCGGGGGTGGCTGGGCAGGGGACAAGATGTGGTGGCGCCGGCGACGTCTCAGGCTCTCAGCCGCTCAGATGAGTAGCGGCGGCGGCCGGCGGCTGAGTAGGCATGGGCGTAGGGCAGGGCTGCAGGGGATTAGATTTTCTAGTCAGGGGAGTGGGAGACGTGGGGATGGGTTGGCCGCTACCCTCTTGGCTTGGTGGTGGGGAGACGTGGGCTACGGGGGGCTGGTCGCTGGTGGGTGGTGTGGGCTTGTATTGGGCCAGGGGCGACGAGTGGAGTGGACTGGGATTCGGCCATCTCGGTTAACCGAGCAATATACCGAACCGACCGAATTTAGTCCGGTTAGTAGCCCAGCTAACCGAATTTTCCTGTACATAATAAAAAAACCGAAAATTCGGTTTATTCGGTTTCGGTTTCGGTTCAGTTTTCGGTTGGTCGGTTTTTATGCCCAGCCCTAGCGCCGGGATCGGTCGGATCGCGAGGAGAACGTACGACTACTTCCTCTACGTTGTGATCGCTTCCGCTTCAGGTCTACAAGGGTATGTGGACAACACTCTCCCCTCTCGTTGCTATTCATCACCATGATCTTGTGTGTGCGTAGGAAATTTTTTGAAATTACTACGTTCCCCAACAATATGGCCAGAAGTTGTGATGAATGATGAATTGTGATGTATGAGATCATGTTCTTGTAATAGGATTCACGACTTGCATGTCGATGAGTATGACAACCGGCAGGAGCCATAGGAGTTGTCTTTATTTTTTGTATGACCTGGGTGTCATTGAAGAACGCCATGTAAACTACTTTAGTTTATTGCTAAACGCGTTAGCCTTAGAAGTAGAAGTAGTCGTTGGCGTGACAACTTCATGAAGACACGATGATGGAGATCATGATGATGGAGATCATGGTGTCAAGCCGGTGACAAGATGATCATGGAGCCCCGAAGATGGAAATCGATGGAGCTATATGATATTGGCCATATCATGTCACAACTATATAATTGCATGTGATGTTTATTATGTTTATGCATCTTGTTTACTTAGGACGACGGTAGTAAATAAGATGATCCTTACAAAATTTCAAGAAGTGTTCTCCCCTAAGCGTGCACCGTTGCTACAGTTCGTCGCTTCTAAGCACCACGTGATGATCGGGTGTGATGGATTCTTACGTTCACATACAACGGGTGTAAGACAGTTTTACACAGCGAAAACACTTAGGGTTAACTTGACGAGCCTAGCATGTGCGGACATGGCCTCGGAACACGGAGACCGAAAGGTCGAACACGAGTCGTATGGAAGATCGATCAACATGAAGATGTTCACCGGCGATGACTAGTCCGTCTCACGTGATGATCGGACACGGGCTAGTCGACTCGATCGTGTAACACTTAGATGACCAGAGGATGTCTAATCTGAGTGGGAGTTCATAATTTGATTAGAACTTTATTATCATGAACTTAGTCTAAAACCTTTGCAAATATGTCTTGTAGATCAAATGGCCAACGCTAATGTCAACATGAACTTCAACGCGTTCCTAGAAAACCAAGCTGAAAGATGATGGCAGCAACTATACGGACTGGGTCCGGAACACGAGATCATCCTCATAGCTGCCAGAAGCAATATGTCCTAGATGGACCGCTAGGTGGCGCTCCGTCCCGAGAGAACCAAGACATTATGAATGCTTGGCAAGCTCGTCTTGATGATTACTCCCTCGTTCGATGCGGCATGCTTTACACTTAGAACCGGGGCTCCAAAAGTGTTTTGAGCATCACGGAGCATATGAGATGTTCAAGAGCTGAAACTAGTTTTCAAGCTCATGCCCGGTCGAGAGATATGATGTCTCCGACAAGTTCTCTGATTGTAAGATGGAGGAAAACAGTTACTGTCGGTGAGCACATCCTAAAGATGTCAGGGTTGCACAACCGTATGACCCAGTGAACATTAACCTCCCGAGATGAGGCGGTCATTGACAGAATTCTCCGATCGCTCCCACCTAGGTACAAGAGCTTTGTGATGAACTACAACATGCGAGGGGATGGTGAAGACCATTCTGAAGTGTTCTCGATTTGAAGTCAGCAGAGGCTGAAATCAAGAAAGAACATCAAGTGTTGATGGTCAATAAGACCACTAAGTTCAAGAAGGGCAAGGGTAAGAAGAACATCAAGAAGGGCGGCAAAGATGTTGTCGCGCCGGTAAGCTGTTGCTTGGGAAGAAGTCAAAGAATGGACCCAAGCACGAGGCGAGTGCTTTTATTGCAAAGGAAGGGTCCTTTGAAGCGGAACTGCCCCAAATACTTAGCGGATAAGAAGGCGGAAACACCAAAGGTATATTTGATATACATGTAATTGATGTATACCTTACCATTACTCGTAGTAACTCACAGGTATTTGATACGGTGCCGTTGCTCATATTTGTAACTCACAGCGGAGAGCTGCGGAATAAGCGGAGGCTGGCGAAGGGCGAGGTGACGATCGCGTCGGGAATGGTTCGAGTCGATGTGATCGCCGTCGACGCGCTGCCTCTACATTTACCCACGGGATTAGTTTTGAACCTTAATAATTGTTATTTAGTGCCATGTTTGAGCATGAACATTGTATCTGGATCTCGTTTAATACGAGATGGCTACTCATTTAAGTCTGAGAATAATGGTTGTTCGATTTATATGAGAGATATGTTTTATGGTCATGCTCCGATGGTCAATGGTTTATTCTTAATGAATCTCGGCGTAATGTTACACATGTTCATAGTGTGGATGCCAAAAGATGTAAAGTTGATAACGATAGTCCCACATACTTGTGGCATCGCCGCCTTGGTCACATTGGTGTCAAGCGCATGAAGAAGCTCCATCTGATGGACTTTTAGAGTCTCTTGATTATGAATCGTTTGACACATGCGAACCATGCCTCTTAGGCAAAATGACCAAGACTCCGTTTTCGGAACAATGGGCGAGCAACCAACTTGTTGGAAATCATACATACCGATGTGTGCGGTCCAATGGCGTTGAGGCTCATGGAGGATATCGTTATGTTCTCACTCACCGATGACTTAAGTAGATATGGGTATGTCTACTTAATGAAACACAAGTCTGAGACCTTTGAAAAGTTCAAGGAATTTCAGAATGAGGTGGAGAATCAACGTGACCGAAAGATAAAGTTCCTACGATCAGATCGTGGAGGAGAATACTTAAGTCACGAATTTGGTACACACTTAAGGAAATGTGGAATCGTTTCACAACTCACGCCGCCTGGAACACCTCAGCGAAATGGTGTGTCCGAACGTCGTAATCGCACTCTATTGGATATGGTGCGGTCTATGATGTCTCTTACTGATTTACCGCTATCATTTTGGGGATACGCTCTAGAGACAGCTACATTCACTTTAAACAGGGCACCATCTAAATCCGTTGAGACGACACCGTGTGAATTATGGTTTGGGAAGAAACCTAAGCTATCGTTTCTAAAAGTTTGGGGATGCGATGCTTATGTCAAGAAACTTCAACCTGAAAAGCTCGAACCCAAGTCGGAAAAATGCGTATTCATAGGATACCCTAAGGAAACTGTCGGGTATACCTTCTACTTAAGATCCGAAGGCAAGATCTTTGTTGCCAAGAACGGATGCTTTCGGAAAAGAGTTTCTCTCGAAAGAAGTAAGTGGGAGGAAAGTAGAACTTCGATGAAGTACTACCTCTCGAGCGGGAAAGTGGTGCAGTAGCAGAAAGCGTTCTGTGATGCCCACACCAACCAAGAGGAAAACAATGATGATGATCAGGTACCGGATCAAGTTACTCTTGAACTTCCGAGGTCCACAAGGACACGTTCCACACCGAGTGGTGCGGCAACCCTGTCACGGAAATCATGTTGTTAGACAACGGTGAACCTTGAACTATGAAGAAGCGATGGCGGGCCCGGATTCCAACAAATGGCTTGAAGCCATGAAATCCGAGATAGAATCCATGTATGAAAACAAAGTATGGACTTTGACAGACTTGCCCGATGATCGGCGAGCGATAGAAAACAAATGGATTTTTAAGAAGAAGACGGACGCGGATGGTAATGTTACCATCTATAAAGCTCGACTTGTCGCTAAGGGTTATCGATAAGTTCAAGGGATTGACTATGATGAGACTTTCTCTCCCGTAGCGAAGCTGAAGTCCGTCCGAATCATGTTAGCAATTGCCGCATACTATGATTATGAGATATGGTAGATGGACGTCAAGACGGCATTCCTTAACGGACATCTTAAGGAAGAGCTGTATATGATGCAACCGGAAGGTTTTGTCGATCCTAAGAATGCTAACAAAGTATGCAAGCTCCAGCGATCCATTTATGGACTGGTGCAAGCATCTCAGAGTTGGAACATTCGCTTTGATGAGATGATCAAAGCGTTTGGGTTTATCTTGAGACTTATGGAGAAGCTGCGTTTACAAGAAAGTGAGTGGGAGCTCTGTAGCATTTCTCCTATTATATGTAGATGACATACTCTTGATGGGAAATGATACAAAACTTCTGGATAGCATTAAGGCCTACTTGAATAAGTGTTTTTCAATGAAGGACCTTGGAGAAGCTGCTTATATATTAGGCATCAAGATCTATAGAGATAGATCGAGACGCCTCATAGGTCTTTCACAAAGCACATACCTTGATAAGATTTTGAAGAGGTTCAAAATGGATGAGGCCAAGAAAGGGTTCTTGCCTATGTTACAAGGTGTGAGATTGAGCTCAGCTCAATCACCGACCACGACAAAAGATAAAGAAGAGATGAGTGTCATCCCTATGCTTCAGCCAGTAGGATCTATTATGTATGCCATCTTGTGTACTGGACCGATGTAAACCTTGCCGTAAGTTTGGTAGCAAGATACCAAAGTAATCCCGCAAGGAACTTTGGACAGCGGTCAAGAATATCTGAAGTACGAAAAGGACAAAGGACATGTTTCTCGTTTATGGAGAAGGCGAAGAGCTCGTCGTAAAGGGTTACGTCGGCGCTAGCTTCGACTTAGATCTGGATGACTCTAAGTCGCAAAGCGGATACGTGTATATGTTGAATGGTGGAGCGATGGGTAGTGCGGTGCAAGCGAAGCGTCGTGGCGGGATCTACGTGTGAAGCGGAGTACATGGCAGCCTCGGAGGCAGCGCATGAAGCGATTTGGGTGAAGGAGTTCATCACCGACCTAGAGTCATACCCAATGCGTCGGGCCGATCAAACTCTTCGTGACAACACGGAGCTATTGCCCTTGCCAAGGAGCCGGGTTTCACAAGAAGACCAGGCACATCAAGCGTCGTTTCAACTCCATCCTTGAAAATGTTCAAGATGGAGACATAGAGATTTGCAAAGTGCACACGGATCTGAATGTCGCGAGACCGTTGACTAAACCTCTCTCATGGGCAAAACATGATCAACACCGAACTCTATGGGTGTTCGATTCATCACAATGTAACTAGATTGGTGACTCTAGTGCAAGTGGGAGACTGTTGGAAATATGCCCTAGAGGCCATAATAAAAGTATTATTATATTTCATTGTTCATGATAATTGTCTTTTGTTCATGCTATAAGCGTATTATCCGGAAATCGTAATACACGTGTGAACACATAGACCACAATATGTCCCTAGTGAGCCTCTAGTTGACTAGCTCGTTGTGATCAACAGATAGTCATGGTTTCGACTATGGACATTGGATGTCGTTGATAACGGGATCACATCATTAGGAGAATGATGTGATGGACAAGACAATCCTAAGCATAGAATAAAAGATCGTGTAGTTCGTTTGCTAGAGCTTTGCCAATGTCAAGTATCTCTTCCTTCGACCATGAGATCGTGTAACTCCGGATACCGTAGGAGTGCTTTGGGTGTATCAAAGCGTCTGGCGAATCGGGTGACTATAAAGGTGCACTACAGGTATCTCTGAAAGTATCTATTGGGTTGACACGGATTGAGACTAGGATTTGTCACTCCGTATGACGGAGAGGTATCTCTGGGCCCACTCGGTAATGCATCATCATAATGAGCTCAAGTTGACCAAGGTGTTGTACGAGATCATGCATTCTGATGCGAGTAAAGTGACTTGCGTAACGAGACTGAACAAGGTATTGGGATACCGGCGATCGAGTCTCGGGCAAATAACGTACCGATTGACAAAGGAATTGCATACAAGGTTTTGATCGAATCCTCGACATCGTGGTTCAACCGATGAAATCATCGAGGAGCATGTAGGAGCCAACATGGGTATCAGACCCGCTGTTGGTTATTGCCCGAGAGTCGTCTCGGTCATGTCTGCGTGTCTCCGAACCCGTAGGGTCTACACACTTAAGGTTCGGTGGCGCTAGGGTTATTAGCAAGACTAGTATGTGACTACCGAATGTTGTTAGGATTCCGGATGAGATCCGGACGTCACGAGGAGTTCGGAAGGGTCCGGAGGTAAAGATTTATATATGGGAAGTTGTTAAAAGGACACCGGAAAGTTTGGGGCATACCAGTATTATCTGGCCACCAGGAAGGGTTCCGGGTCCATCGGAGGGCCACCCCTCCGGGGGCCACTGGGCTGCATGGGGAGTTGGCCAGCCTGGTGGGCTGGGCGCACCCTCCCTTGGGCCCTTGCGCCTAGGGTTGAGGGGGAACCCCAGAGGCGCCCCTTGGGGGCAAGTCCCCCTCCTTGGCCGCCGCCCCCTCTAGATGGGATCTAGAGGGCGGCCCCTTCTCCCTTCCCCTATAAATAGAGGGGTGAGGGAGGGCAGCCGCACCACAAGCCAAGGCGCAGCCCTCCCTCCCAACACCTCTCCTCCTCCGTTGTGTGCTCGTGAAGCCACAGCCGAGAATCTTGCTTCTCCACCATCACCACGCCGTCGTCTTTGCCGGTGGAGCTGTCTTCCTCAACCTCTCCTTCCTCCTTGCTGGATCAAGACGGAGGAGACGTCACCCATACCGTACGTGTGTTGAACGCGGAGGTGCTATCCGTTCAGCACTTGGTCATCGGTGATTCGAATCACGTCGAGTACGACTCCATCATCACCTTGCAAGCTTCCGCACGCGATCTACAAGTGGTATGTAGATGCAAACTCTCTCCCATGACTCGTTGCTTAGATGAACTCATAGATGGATCTTGGTGAAACCGTAGGAAAAATTTTAATTTTCTGAACGTTCCCCAACAATAAGAGGAAGGTGGGGGCCACTAGGGCATGCACGCGAAAACAGAACCGTCACCCACCTCCCTAACCTCACTGATCGAGGAAAGCCGGTTAGCAATGGGAAGCTCCACAACGCCCTGCCGCTCTCCACCGCCGCCACTCACGCACTCTCTATCATCACCGCCGTAGCCATCCACTATGGCCACTTCGGCGTGTTCATCCATCTAAAGAGAAGGTGAACCACCGTAAACCCTAAGCCTACCCGATCCAGAAATCTATCAAGTGAAGCCATCGTACGTGAACTAGGGCGACGTCGTCATAGTGATCAGGAAGTGGGCGAGCGCTATAGAGCCATTTGTTGTTCTTTGTCATCTCGATGTATTTAGTATGCCAACGAGGATTTAGAAGGCGACTAGGTTACCGTTGTGATGTGTTTATATTTAAACAATAGCATAATCTTCACAGGTATAAAAATGGGCATTAGAGGCGGTTCTCAGAGGCGGTTGTGTCCCTGAAATACTAAGGCATTTGTAGCTTATAACTCATCGGAGAAGGTTATTTTTGTTTCAGAAAACAATCATAGGTGGATACAAATTTGAAACAGCCTGTAGAAATATAGAGGTGATTAGAAATCTATAACTACATGTAGACTGTAAGTATTGGAGACGATTTTCGAGTTCTCACCACCTGCGACTGTGCGCATCACCTATCCCTCTACATAACCTAGGTACTAGCTACTCCACCAGTACCACTAACGTTCTCCACTACTCCAAGAAATGGCGATGAATGACTTTTTATCAGTTCTGCGGAGGGTAAGTGCATGGCTAGAGTGTCATGGGGTAGCGCCATTGCAACGTCAACATTCGAGGAGGGTAACGAGGTGGTGGTAATTGAGCTGGTGTAACAACTGCCTATGCTTCCCAGCCTTGCCACATAACCACGCGGAGGACTCATCCCGTCGCAACCGCCAAAACCTGAACATGGGGTGGGGTGGGGGTGGGGAGGGGTTTAGCTTTCCAGGGTTGGCTCCCCAACCACCACTGAGCCTTGCCATCAAGTTGGAGGCAATTGGACCGATCTTTGCTGACGACCACTTGAAGGAAGACCCACTCGGATCGAAAAGGATAGGGACCCATCATTTTGAGTCTGGTGGGTATATGCACCTTGTATCCGAAAGATGTTCCCACCTCCATTCCCGACAAAGGTTCCATATTAGGAAAAGTTAAGGGGGCAATGTGGGCTTACTCGCCACAACCACCATCGTCGCGGATGATCCTAGTGACCAACACCGAAGAGGCTCTCGCTTGGGCGTCCACAATCCAACCAAAGAAGCAACATGTAGTGAGGACCGCTTTGACTAGGACGCCATGAAAAACGGAAGTGGCATGCTTCTCCATGGAGTGAGCTTAGAGCATCTACACCCGGACCTCTCAAACCCGCCCCATAGGCCCGATAGGCTGCTCGATCACATTTTTCGACCCAGACGCCCGCTCAAACGGCCCTCAAACGCCTGGCTGACCGGCACCCCTCATATCCGGCCCAAATATGGGGTGGATATGGAGCGCCCGGGCACGCCCGCCACGTCAGCCCCGACCCACGCTGGACCACCTGACCCCACATAAATTCCTCCGCATCGGCTCGCTGGACTAGACCCTAGCCACTTCACTCCCCTTCGCTCCCCTCTGCCACCCAAGCTCGTCTCCGGCTCCTTCCGACTATCTCCAGCATGGCGGGCAGCGGATTCGAGTCCTTCACCTCCAGATCCGTCGACCCCGAATTCATCCCATGTGGCCCCGAGGAGGAGATGACCGTCCGGCTTGCGCTCCGCCGCTCCGAGGAGGAGGCCCGTGCGAGGCAGCGCTCGGACTCCTTCTATTGGGAATACATTGCGTCCGTCCAAATGGCGCATGGATTCGGCACTAGGCCAGCCATAGCTGCCACGCTGGAAGCAGTGCGGTCCGTTTGGCGTTCGAACGCCTTGGCGGATGCGCAACCCCTCAGTTGGCACACGGAGCATGGGGACACACCATGGGCCTCGTTCGACGAGGCCATGGCACGATGTGCCCGCCGTGCAAGGCACCGGGTGTGGGAGACGGCGGCAGCCCTCGCGGCGTCGGCGAGGCGAAGTCGCATTCTCCGGCACCTCGTATAGCCCATCAGTCCGGGCGCCGCAACCACATCTTGGTGGACGTCCGCGACTCATCCCAGGACGGATCCATCATCAATCTGACATCCACCGGCAACTTCCGGGTTTCGCGCTCCAACGAGGAAGAGTAGGGCGTGAAAGACGGCATCTGTTGGGGAACGTTGCAGAAAATTAAAATTTTTCCTACGGTTTCACCAAGATCCATCTATGAGTTCATCTAAGCAACGAGTAACGGGAGAGAGATTGCATCTACATACCACTTGTAGATCGCGTATGAAGCTTGCAAGGTGATGATGGAGTCGTACTCGAGCGTGATTCAGATCACCGATGTCCAAGTGCTGAGCGGACAGCACCTCCGCGTTCAACACACGTGACGGGACGAGTGGCGTCTCCTCCTTCTTGATCCAGCAAGGGAAAGGAGAGGTTGAGGAAGACAGCTCCACCGGCGGCAAGACGACGGCGTGGTGATGGTGGAGAAGCAAGACTCGGCGTGGCTTCACGAGCTCTACGGAGGAGGAGAAGTGTTGGGGGGAGGGCTGCGCCTTGGAGATGGGTACAGCAGCCCCCTCCTCCCCCATTATATAGGCACCACAGGTGGTGGCGGCCTGGAGATCCAATCTCCGGGGCGGCGGACAAGGGGGTGGAGTGCCCCCAAGCCGGTGGGCGCCCCCCCCTAGGGTTTCAACCCTAGGCGCAGGGGTGGGCCTGGGGCGCACCAGCCCCTGTGGGCTGGTTCCTTCCCTTTCAGCCCATGGGGCCCTCCGGATAGGTGGCCCCACCGGTGGACCCGGGACCCTTCGGTGGTCCTGTGATTTTACCTGAAACCCCAAACTTTCCCGATGGCGAAACACCACTTCCTATATATTATTCTTTACCTCCGGACCCTTCCGAACTCCTCGTGACGTCAGGGATCTCATCCGGACTCGAACAACATTCGTGGTCACATACTTGACTTCCTACTAACCCTAGCGCCACCGAACCTTAAGTGTGTAGACCCTACGGGTTCGGAGACACTGTGATCATGACCGAGATGACTCTCGGGCAATAACCAACAGCGGGTCCGGATACCCATGTTGGCTCCTACATGCTCCTCGATGATTTCATCGGTTGAACCACGATGTCGAGGATTCGATCAAACCCTGTATGCAATTCCTTTGTCAATCGGTGCGTTATTTGCCCGAGACTCGATCGTCGGTATCCCAATACCTTGTTCGGTCTCGTTCGCAAGTCACTTTACTCGCATCAGTAATGCATGATCCCGTGGCCAACACCTTGGTCACATTGAGCTCATTATGATGATGCATTACCGAGTGGGCCAGAGATACCTCTCCGTCATAATGAGTGACAAATCCGATCTCGATCCGTGTCAACCCAACAGATACTTTCGGAGATACCGTAATGCACCTTTATAGTCACCCACTTACGTTGTGACGTTTGATACACCCAAGGCACTCCTACGGTAACCGGGAGTTACACGATCTCATGGTCGAAGGAAGAGATACTTGACATTGGCAAAGCTTCTAGCAAACGAACTATACGATCTTTTATGCTATGCTTATGATTGGGTCTTGTCCATCACATCATTCTCCTAATGATGTGATCCCGTTATCAACGACATCCAATGTCCATAGTCAGGAAACCATGACCATCTATTGATCACAACGGGCTAGTCAACTAGAGGCTCACTAGGGACATATTGGGGTCTAAGTGTTCACACGTGTATTACGATTTCCGGATAATACAGTTATAGCATGAACAAAAGACAATTATCATGAACATTGAAATATAATAATACTTTTATTATTGCCTCTAGGGCATATTTCCAACAGTCTCCCACTTGCACTAGAGTCACTAATCTAGTTACATTGTGATGAATCGAACACCCATAGAGTTCTGGTGTTGATCATGTTTTGCACGCGAGAGAGGTTTAGTCAACGGATCTGCGACATTCAGATCCGTGTGCACTTTGCAAATCTCTATGTCTCCATCTTGAACATTTTCACGGATGGAGTTGAAACGACGCTTGATGTGCCTGGTCTTCTTGTGAAACCCGGCTCCTTGGCAAGGGCAATAGCTCCGGTGTTGTCACAGAAGAGTTTGATCGGCCCCGACGCATTGGGTATGACTCCTAGGTCGGTGATGAACTCCTTCACCCAAATCGCTTCATGCGCTGCCTCCGAGGCTGCCATGTACTCCGCTTCACACGTAGATCCCGCCACGACGCTTCGCTTGCAACCGCACCAGCCATCGCTCCACCATTCAACATATACACGATCCGGTTTGTGACTTAGAGTCATCCAGATCTGAGTCGAAGCTAAGCGCCGACGTAACCCTTACTGACGAGCTCTTCGTCTCCTCCATAAACGAAACATGTCCTTTGTCCTTTTCGGTACTTCAGATATTCTTGACCGCTGTCCGGTGTTCTTTGCGGGATTACTTTGGTATCTTGCAACCAAACTTACGGCAAGGTTTACATCGGTCAGTACACAGCATGGCATACATAATAGATCCTATGGCTGAAGCATAGGGATGACACTCATCTCTTCTTTATCTTTTGCCGTGGTCGGTGATCGAGCCGAGCTCAATCTCACACCTTGTAACATAGGCAAGAACCCTTCTTGGACTGATCCATTTTGAACCTCTTCAAAATCTTATCAAGGTATGTGCTTTGTGAAAGACCTATGAGGCGCCTCGATCTATCTCTATAGATCTTGATGCCTAATATATAAGCAGCTTCTCCAAGGTCCTTCATTGAAAAACACTTGTTCAAGTAGGCCTTAATGCTGTCCAGAGTTTCAGTATCATTTCCCATCAAGAGTATGTCATCTACATATAATAGGAGAAATGCTACTGAGCTCCCACTCACTTTCTTGTAAACGCAAGCTTCTCCATAAGTCTCAAGCATAAACCCAAACGCTTTGATCATCTCATCAAAGCGAATGTTCCAACTCCGAGATGCTTGCACCAGTCCATAAATGGATCATTGGAGCTTGCATACTTTGTTAGCGTTCGAGGATCGACAACCTTCCGCTGCATCATATACAGCTCTTCCTTAAGATGTCCATTAAGGAATGCCGTTTTGACGTCCATCGCCATATCTCATAATCATAGTATGCGCAATTGCTAACATGATTCGGACGGACTTAAGCTTCGCCACGGAGAGAATGTCTCGTCAGTAGTCAATCCCTTTAACTTGTCGATAACCCTTAGCGACAAGTCGAGCTTTATAGATGGTAACATTACCATCCGCGTCCGTCTTCTTCTTAAAAATCCATTTATTTTCTATCGCTCGCCGATCATCGGGCAAGTCTGTCAAAGTCCATACTTTGTTTTCATACATGGATTCTATCTCGGATTTCATGGCCTCAAGCCATTTGTTGGAATCCGGCCCGCCATTGCTTCTTCATAGTTCAAGGTTCATTGTTGTCTAGCAACATGATTTCCATGACAGGGTTGCCGTACCACTCAGTGCGGAACGTGTCCTCGTGGACCTTCAAGTTCAAGAGTAACTTGATCCAAGTACCTTGATCATCATCAACGTTTTCCTCTTGATTGGTGTGGGCATCACAGAACGGTTTCTGCGCTGCACCACTTTCCCGCTCGAGAGGTAGTACTTCATCGAGTTCTACTTTCCTCCCACTTACTTCTTTCGAGAGAAACTCTTTCTCCGTAAAGCATCCGTTCTTGGCAACAAAGACCTTGCCTTCGGATCTTAAGTAGAAGGTATACCCGACAGCTTCCTTAGGGTATCCTATGAATACGCATTTTTCCGACTTGGGTTCGAGCTTTTCAGTTGAAGTTTCTTGACATAAGCATCGCATCCCCAAACTTTTAGAAACGACAGCTTAGGTTTCTTCCCAAACCATAATTCATACGGTGTCGTCTCAACAGATTTAGACGGTGCCCTATTTAAAGTGAATGTAGCTGTCTCTAGAGCGTATCCCCAAAATGATAGCGGTAAATCGGTAAGAGACATCATAGACCGCACCATATCCAATAGAGTGCGACACGACGTTCGACACACCGTTTATTTGAGGTGTTCCAGGCGGCGTGAGTTGTGAAACGATTCCACATTTTCTTAAGTGTGTACCAAATTCGTGACTTAAGTATTCTCCCCCACGATCTGATCGTAGGAACTTTATCTTATGGTCACGTTGATTCTCTACTTCACTCTGAAATTCCTTGAACTTTTCAAAGGTCTCAGACTTGTGTTTCATTAAGTAGACATACCCATATCTACTCAAGTCATCAGTGAGAGTGAGAACATAACGATATCCTCCGCGAGCCTCAACACTCATTAGACCGCACACATCGGTATGTATGATTTCCAACAAGTTGGTTGCTCGCTCCATTGTTCCGGAGAACGGAGTCTTGGTCATTTTGCCCAAGAGGCATGGTTCGCACGTGTCAAACGATTCATAATCAAGAGACTCTAAAAGTCCATCAGCATGGAGCTTCTTCATGCGCTTGACACCAATGTGACCAAGGCGGCAGTGCCACAAGTATGTGGGACTATCGTTATCAACTTTACATCTTTTGGCATCCACACTATGAACATGTGTAATATTACGCTCGAGATTCATTAAGAATAAACCATTGACCATCGGAGCATGACCATAAAACATATCTCTCATATAAATCGAACAACCATTATTCTCAGACTTAAATGAGTAGCCATCTCGTATCAAACGAGATCCAGATACAATGTTCATGCTCAAACTTGGCACTAAATAACAATTATTGAGGTTCAAAACTAATCCCGTAGGTAAATGTAGAGGCAGCGTGCCGACGGCGATCACATCGACTCTGGAACCATTCCCGACGCAAGATCGTCACCTCGCCCTTCGCCAGCCTCCATTTATTCCGCAGCTCCTTGTGAGTTACAAATATGAGCAACGGCACCGTATCAAATACCTGGAGTTACTACGAGTAATTGGTAAGGTACACATCAATTACATGTATATCAAATATACCTTTGGTGTTGCGGCCTTCTTATCCGCTAAGTATTTGGGGCAGTTCCGCTTCAAAGGACCCTTCCCTTGCAATAAAAGCACTCGGTCTCGTGCTTGGGTCCATTCTTTGACTTCTTCCCGCAGCAAGCTTACGGGCGCGGCAACATCTTTGCCGTCCTTCTTGAAGTTCTCTTTACCCTTGCCCTTCTTGAACTTAGTGGTCTTATTGACCATCAACACTTGATGTTCTTTCTTGATTTCAGCCTCTGCTGACTTGAGATCGAGAACACTTCAGAATGGTCTTTTCCATCCCTCGCATGTTGTAGTTCATCACAAAGCTCTTGTAGCTTGGTGGGAGCGATCGGAGGATTCTGTCAATGACCGCCTCATCCGGGAGGTTAATGTTCAATCGGGTCATATGAGCGCAACCCGGACATCTTGAGGATGTGCTCACCGATGTAACTGTTCTCCTCCATCTTACAATCTGTAGAACTTGTCGGAGACATCATATCTCTCGACCGGGCATGAGCTTGGAAAACTAGTTTCAGCTCTTCAACATCTCATATGCTCCGTGATGCTCAAAACGCTTTTGGAGCCCGGTTCTAAGTCTGTAGAGCATGCCGCATTGAACGAGGGAGTAATCATCAAGACGAGATTGCCAAGCGCTCATAACGCCTTGGTTCTCTGGGACGGGAGCGTCACCTAGCGGTTCTTCTAGGACATATTGCTTCTGGCAGCTATGAGGATGATCTCGGGTTAGGACCCGATCCATATAGTTGTTGCCATCATCTTTCAGCTTGGTTTTCTAGGAACGCGTTGAAGTTCATGTTGACATTAGCGTTGGCCATTGATCTACAAGACATATTTGCAAAGGTTTTAGACTAAGTTCATGATAATAAAGTTCTTAATCAAAATTATGAACTCCCACTTAGATTAGACATCCCTCTAGTCATCTAAGTGTTACACGATCCGAGTCGACTAGCCCGTGTCCGATCATCACGTGAGACGGACTAGTCATCGTCGGTGAACATCTTCATGTTGATCGTATCTTTCATACGACTCGTGTTCGACCTTTCGGTCTCCGTGTTCCGAGGCCATGTCTGCACATGCTAGGCTCGTCAAGTTAACCCTAAGTGTTTTCGCTGTGTAAAACTGTCTTACACCCGTTGTATGTGAACGTAAGGATCCATCACACCGATCATCACGTGGTGCTTAGAAACGATTTAACTGTAGCAACGGTGCACGCTTAGGGAGAACACTTCTTGAAATTTTATAAGGATCATCTTATTTACTACCGTTGTCCTAAGTAAACAAGATGCATAAACATAATAAACATCACATGCAATTATATAGTTGTGACATGATATGGCCAATATCATCAAGCTCCATTGATCTCCATCTTCGGGGCTCCATGATCATCTTGTCACCGGCTTGACACCATGATCTCCATCATCATGATCTCCATCATCGTGTCTTCATGAAGTTGTCACGCTAACGACTACTTCTACTTCTATGACTAACGCGTTTAGTAATGAAGTAAAGTAGTTTACATGGCGTTCTTCAATGACACGCAGGTCATACAAAAATAAAGACAACTCCTATGGCTCCTGCCGTTGTCATACTCATCGACATGCAAGTCATGAATCCTATTACAAGAACATGATCTCATACATCACAATTCATCATTCATCACAACTTCGGCCATATCACATCACATGATCAATCGCTGCAAAAACAAGTTAGACGTCCTCTAATTGTTGTTGCATCTTTACGTGGCTGCGATTGGGTTCTAGCAAGAACGTTTTCTTACCTACGAATCACCACAACGTGATTTTGTCAACTTCTATTTACCCTTCATAAGGGCCTTGTTCATCGAATCCGCTCCAACTAAAGTGGGAGAGCAGACACCCGCCAGCCACCTTATGCAACTAGTGCATGTCATCGGTGGAACCGGTCTCACGAAGCGCACGTGTAAGGTTGGTCCGGGCCGCTTAATCCCACAATACCGCTGAGCAAGAAAAGACTAGTAGAGGCAAGTAAGATGACAAGATCAACGCCCACAACAAATTGTGTTCTACTCGTGCATTAGAGAACTACGATAGACCTAGCTCATGATGCCTTTGTTGGGGAACGTTGCAGAAAATTAAAATTTTTCCCACGGTTTCACCAAGATCCATCTATGAGTTCATCTAAGCAACGAGTAACGGAGAGAGATTGCATCTACATACCACTTGTAGATCGCGTGCGGAAGCTTGCAAGGTGATGATGGAGTCGTACTCGAACGTGATTCAGATCACCGATGTCCAAGTGCGAACGGACAGCACCTCCGCGTTCAACACACGTGACGGGACGAGCGACGTCTCCTCCTTCTTGATCCAGCAAGGGAAAGGAGAGGTTGAGGAAGACAGCTCCACCGGCAAGACGACGGCGTGGTGATGGTGGAGAAGCAAGACTCGGCAGTGGCTTCGCCGAGCTCTTACGGAGGAGGAGAAGTGTTGGGAGGGAGGGCTGCGCCTTGGAGATGGGTACGCAGCCCCTCCCTCCCCCTTTATATAGGCAGGGGTGGCGGCCCTGGAGATCCAATCTCGGGGCGGCGGCCAAGGGGGTGGAGTGCCCCCAAGCCGGTGGGCGCCCACCCCTAGGGTTTCAACCCTAGGCGCGAGGTGGGCCTAGAGGCGCACCAGCCCCTGTGGGCTGGTTCCTTCCCTTTCAGCCCATGGGGCCCTCCGGATAGGTGGCCCCACCGGTGGACCTCGACCCTTCCGTGGTCCGTGATTTACCGAAACCCCAAACTTTCCCGATGGTCAAACACCACTTCCTATATATTATTCTTTACCTCCGGACCCTTCCGAACTCCTCGTGACGTCCGGATCTCATCCGGACTCCGAACAACATTCGATGGTCACATACTTGACTTCCTACTAACCCTAGCGCCACCGAACCTTATGTGTAGACCCTACGGGTTCGGGAGACACGCAGATCATGACCGAGACGACTCTCGGGCAATAACCAACAGCGGGTCTGGATACCCATGTTGGCTCCCACATGCTCCTCGATGATTTCATCGGTTGAACCACGATGTCGAGGATTCGATCAAACCTCGTATGCAATTCCTTTGTCAATCGAAGACGTTATTTGCCCGAGACTCGATCGTCGGTATCCCAATACCTTGTTCGGCCTCGTTACGGCAAGTCACTTTACTCGCATCGTAATGCATGATCCCGTGGCCAACACCTTGGTCACATTGAGCTCATTATGATGATGCATTACCGAGTGGGCCCAGAGATACCTCTCCGTCATAACGGAGTGACAAATCCCAGCCTCGATCCGTGTCAACCCAATAGATACTTTCGAGATACCGTAATGTACCTTTATAGTCACCCGATTACGTTGTGACGTTTGATACACCCAAGGCACTCCTACGGTAACCGGAGTTACACGATCTCATGGTCGAAGGAAGAGATACTTGACATTGGCAAAGCTTCTAGCAAACGAACTATACGATCTTTTATGCTATGCTTATGATTGTCTTGTCCATCACATCATTCTCCTAATGATGTGATCCCGTTATCAACGACATCCAATGTCCATAGTCAGGAAACCATGACCATCTATTGATCACAACGGGCTAGTCAACTAGAGGCTCACTAGGGACATATTGGGGTCTAAGTGTTCACACGTGTATTACGATTTTCGGATAATACAGTTATAGCATGAACAAAAGACAATTATCATGAACATTGAAATATAATAATACTTTTATTATTGCCTCTAGGGCATATTTCCAACAGCATCGCCTTGAGTCCTGTGAGCTGGCTCAAGTCACATGCCCTACTCTACCTTGCCGGCCATCGGACCAACATTCTGCGAGCGCAGCCAGTCTCTGGACATGGCCACGGCTGAGAAGGGCGAGCTGGGAGCGAAACTGGGCGAGCTCTGCTTATATTAGGTTTCACGTTGCATGTAATAATATGGATTTGAGGTTTCTAATTTGAGGTATCTAGATGTGGAATGCATTTTTTGAGGCGTGATCGGTCACTGTCCGCAGACACGCCGGACGCGGCCGCGTGCGTTTGAGGGGTTGGATTTGCCAAGTCAGGCTGTAGATGCTCTTACCAGCAACATTATCTTTCAGGTGTTGGAAATGGACCGCTTTAAGGCGGGTCACCGAAAGAGGTAGTCCAAGGTACTTTATCGATAAGGTAGGTCTATTGGCTGGAAAGGCATGGAGGATGTCTTCAAGGTCCACTTCCCCACAACGGATTGGTGCCACGCTAGTTTTTCGACAGTTGGTAATTAAACGGGTGACCTCACCGAAGGATTGCAAGGTGGAAGCCTAAAACTGAATATCATCCTTGACTGGGGCTACAACGATTGCCGCAGCATCAGCATATAGTGACGCATATGTACCATTTTTACATTGTTTATCCCCTTCTATAGCAGAAATACTAGTTCATACATGTGAATTGCTTTCACATTTGATTTGCAAAAACTTTTGATTAAAATTGAATTGTTCATAACTAACACCAATTTTATTTAGTTGCTCAATCCCTGACCTAGTCGTACATCCTCCAGCTGCAGTTCCTGCCACACTTGCTTGTCACCCATTTGCGTTTCAGAAACAGGTTAATCTCATCCTCATCAAGTGGTATACATACCGGGCACCGGGTATCAAGCTGTACATGTTTTCTCTTTATATCCATCTTTAGGGGCAGGGGATGAAGAGGAGCTGGCCCCTTTGACGCCGCTTGCTGTAAAGGGCTCAACCTCGTCGGCCGCTCAGCCGGGCTTGGGGTGTGTGGCAGAGGCGAGTGGGGGATGGCAGAAGGTGTTGCCCCGGCGTGGTCCGCGTCACCCCATGTCGCCAGCCCGACAATGGCCCCGCCCAATCCTCGCTGGCTGCATGGTAGATCTTTGCAAATGCCTTGCTCGAGGCATCGTGCGATTATCGTCGAGATCCGCCGGTGTTGTCGTTGCTTGGAGAACGGACACCTTGCACGCGGTTGCCGCAATCGATGGCGTCCTCTAAGCTCTTTGGCATGCCTTGCCATGCCGCCGGTCCTCGGTATCGTGCATCGTCCTGCTCCAACTTCATGTGAGGGTCCAATGAAATCCACACTCCCTTCCAAGGCGCTTCACCATGGGTC
Organism: Aegilops speltoides; assembly: GCA_021437245.1. Classification (NCBI taxonomy): domain Eukaryota; kingdom Viridiplantae; phylum Streptophyta; class Magnoliopsida; order Poales; family Poaceae; genus Aegilops; species Aegilops speltoides. The sequence continues at coordinate 551,275,642 of CM038143.1, forward strand.
TTGGGCGTCCGTCGTGTCTACTCCTGTTGGCTTGGCTGCACCGCCCAATGTGATGTTACAGTCCGCTTTGGCGGATCAGACAGCGCTGTTGCAGATTTGCCTGGCGCGTGTTGGGAGTTTTCTTGAACGAGTGGAGGCTGCTTTGAGCAGTCTCTCCCTTGCGCCGGCTTTGTCGCAGACCACTCCAATGTCACGCCCTCCTGGTGTGGCCGATGTTGGCTCCACTGAGAAAGGGGACCAAGAGCTATATGCATGTTTCTCCCCTCGTGTTGGGTACAGTTCATCGTCTCTGTCGGCCTCGTCCCCTGTGTTGTCTACCACTGAGGGTGAGTCCGTCGTCGTGCTTCAGGCTCCGGTGCTGCAAGCCATGCCCGAGCTGCGGGAGCTATGTCTGAGCCCTACTTCGCCATTGTCTGTGGAGCATTTGGAGGTTGACTCATCGATGACCTCGTGTGCGGGGCATGTTTCGCCTCGTCATCTAAGCAGCGAAGGTGCATGAGTCCGTCATGTCGGTCGACCCTCACGGTTGATGATGCCGTGTCGATGGTTCCTCTAGTTGAGGATGTCGATGCTGGTGGTGTGTTGATGTTGGCTCCTCGGAGCCTTTTGGTGGACGACATTGACACCCAAAAATTTGAGGAGTTTTATGATTTTCTTGACAAATGGGTGGCGATCGACTCAATCTAGCCGGACAAGTGGTTGCCCTCAAAGGAGAAGCCAGGCGCAGGAGAAAGCAAAGAGGAACAAAAGTAAGAAGAGTGGCGCCATTCGAAAGGCGTCCATGGTTTCATGATGGAGGGTGCTCAGGTTTTGCCGTTGTCGGTGTGTTTGGCAGGAGTGTCATTGTGTTGTGCAAGTGTCGAGGGTTGCGATTGTTGCACCTTTGGAGGGCCTCTTGAGTGGTGTGGGTGTTTTGTACTTTGTGAGTAGTACACGTATGAGTTGTTTGTATCGGTTTTCGTCCGGTTTTCCGTAATTAACTGGGCAATTCTCTTCTTCTTAATTAATCAATGAGGCAAAACTTTTGCCTCTGTTTTGAAAAAAAAAAAATCTTTAGGGGCAGGTTGTTGTTTCCTTGGTACATCCGTCATGGACTTTTATCGCCGCCGGCCGCTGACATGATCCCATCTCAATCGAGGCAACGCCATGGAACTGGTGGAGCCCATTGGTCATCCTGGGAGCAAAAAAAAAAACATTTTAAATCGCAAAGATGGTAGTGACTAGTGAGTAGTACTTCCTCCGTTCCTAAATGTAAGTCTTTGAAGAGATTTCACTATAGACCACATACGTAGCAAAATGAATGAATCTAAACTTTAAAATGCATCTATATACATCCGTATGTGGTTCATAGTGAAATCTCTAGAAAAACTTATATTTAGGAACGGAGGGAGTAGAATACTAGGCGGCTATGCGGCGGCAAATGCTAAAGCAACATACATAATGGTCATCGTGGCTGATGTATGTTGATTGGCTTATCGTTGTCAACTTATGTTTTTGTTTGGCAAGTTTTGCTGAATTTTATGGTTTTATTTGGCAAGTTTTGACCGATCTTCCAAGCTGACGTGCGAGCCTCACGTTTACGTATTCAGACTGCACCTACATATTCAGGTTTACAGTCACACTCACTCATCAACCCGAAGGCCCCCGGCACCGCATCCCCGCCCACTCCCAAAGCCGAAAGAAGAAGCCGGGAGACGAGAGAGAACATGGAGGTCGCCGCGGCGAAGCCCATCCTCCGCGTGGCCGCCGTCTGCGGCTCGCTCCGCAGGGCCTCCTACAACCGCGGTCTCCTCCGCGCCGGTACGCACGCTCTCTCATTCTGTTCGCTTCTTCGCGCCTGGTTGTCGCTCTCGCTCGCTCGGGCGCGCGCGGCTGCTGTGCTGACCCCGGGGTTGACTGGCCAGCGGCGGAGGTGTGCGAGGAGTCGGTCCCGGGGATGCGCGTGGAGCACGTCGACATCTCCGCGCTGCCGCTGCTCAACACCGACCTCGAGACGCCCGACGGGGGCTTCCCGCCTGCCGTCGAGGCCTTCCGCGACCGCATCGCCACCGCCGACTGCTTCCTCTTCGGCTCGCCAGAGTACAACTACTCCATAGCGAGTGAGTGCCGGCTCCTACCCCCCTCCTTAATTTCAGCTTCGTTTTCCTGCCAAATACCACTCTTCGATTGCTCAAGCCATGTAAGAATGTCGCCCAAACTGGCACTTGTTTCTGCTGCTGCACAAATTGACATGGATACAGTTCAAAGGTTATACTACTAATGGTCCGTGTAATTTGGGGCATCTCTTCTTAGTGATGCTTAATGTCGCCTGCACTTGTTTCGTGTCAATTCGACCAAGGATTTTGTTATCTGGAAGTAACTGTCGGCAATAGAGACTAACTGTGGTGGCATAGTGCGACGTCTGACAAGGTGGATTCAGATTTGGTTGTCATGGTGCACAAGTAGTGGGTTCTGTTTGATTCCCATGACGCACTATCAGTTGAATTGATTGCCTTTTCACTCTCATGATGCCAAATTAGTGGAGTCCTGTCAATCATGCCTCTATTAGAAACATATCCAGATAGTAGATTGATGCTAAAGTAGTGATCATGGAATACCGAAATTTTAGTATTGGGACTTCCTTTATTCCTTTCTTGCAAATTTTATAAAGAAAAGGGTGTCAATATTCCATCATATCCTTTTAGCTCACATTAGTGCAGTTCAATGATAACTGGTAGAACTGAAAAATGCCCCTATCTAGTTCTTTCGCACAAATACACAGCTGGTCTTCCCTCTACACCTGTCCAGCAGCAACCAACATTCTTGTAGTTGTTGCTCAGTTAAGTTTGGTTCACATGATTGCCCCCCTGTAACATTTTCAGATCTTACTCTTTCTGTCATTTACTACTAATTTAAGCTAATTGATTAGTCTGACTACACAAATATGGCAATCTGGTACTCTGCTCTTTCAATTATATTATGTGCTCGAAGGAGAGCAGAGTATCAAATTGCCATATTTGTGTAGTCACAAGGAGCACGGTATATAAGTGAAAAAATACCACATTTGATATTCTACACTAACCATCTTATGCGTTTAGCTCCTTGTGGCAGTCCAACTATATAAGTGTTTTAGCAGTGTATCTCAGCACTACAAGATATCGTAAGATTATGTTGCTGTGATCTGCTCACATTAACTGTAAAAGGTTGTTTGATGAATCGACAGCGGTTGCCCCTATTTTGATTGAGCATTGCAGTGATTCTCATCAAGTTCACTTGCTGTATTCTCTCTTTGATGGGTCTTTTTTCATGAACCTGGATCTCTGATGCAGCATTGCTAGATGGGCAGCCAAATTGAGCTATTAGTGCTTGAACCTGTATCTGGGTCATAAAATTGGAATTCCAAAAAGTTCCAAGCAATAATATTTTGATGTTCTGATCTAGTCCATAGATATACTAGGCGCATTAGAATACCATGCTTAGTTTATTTGCACAATAAAACCATCAAATTTTCATAACACCTTATGTGTATTGATGGATATGTTGATGTCTGCAGCAAAAGAAGGACAGACAACTAACCTGAAAAATCCAATTATCATCGAGCTAGACACAAGCATGTAGTTGTAGCTTAGGTGTGAAGGTCGAATAGTTCCTAAATGAGGAACAGAGGCGCTGCTTTTCCTGTTAGATTGTATCATTGATACTCGTATATGTGCTTGCTTCACATGTTTTGTGTTTCAACTGCAGCCCCTCTTAAGAATGCACTTGACTGGGCTTCTAGGGGAAATAATTGCTGGGCAGACAAACCTGCTGCCATTGTCAGTGCAGGAGGTGGCTTTGGAGGAGGTAGATCGCAGTACCATCTCCGGCAAGTCGGGGTGTTCTTAGATCTTCATTTCATCAACAAGCCAGAGCTGTTCGTCCAAGCATTTCAGCAGCCACCCAAGTTTGACAGCGATGGAAATCTGATTGACGCCGAGATCAGAGAGCGGATCAAGAAAGTGCTCTTGTCCCTCCAGGCCTTCACACTCAGGGTCCAAAAGGACTGAAGCATCACATGATCGTTTTCTGTGCTGTAGTTGTTGTATAATATATGCCTTATTTGCTGACATTTTTACTTCACATTCAGGTAATGTGTTGTCAGCAGACTGAAATCTGTAATAAATCTGCTGCTCTACTGATTGTGGAGTGTTTAATGATTTGTTATCAAGGTTATTTTTTATCTGTAGGAATCAAGGTCAATTTTCCTTTCCACGGAAATGATACATCAAACACTTTCCTCTCTGTAAAGCATTATCAGGGTTTTTCTTTGAGGAAATTATGAGGGTTTGTCATACGCCTTGTCCTGCAAATTCAGTCTGTTTTTCCAGCATACTACCATATGACATATACTCGGCATTTTTCCTGATTGTACAATTGAAATATTGGCTTATATGACTGCCATGCACAAATTGGCTGATCCTGTTGTCCTCTGTAAGAGATAAACTATACCCCTGTTTTCTAGGTTTAATTATGATCAACATCATGCCTACTTCTCTGTGAACATTTTGTGTCTCATTTCATGCAGTACGAAGCACACATGGCAGAATGACACACAAATTGAAGTTCCAAAACTGGTTGCAAATCATTGTGTTGAACGAACGAAGTGCTACAGCCTGTGTCCAAATTATATATTGCGCACCCCCTTCCTTTTTTCTTTCTCAAGAACGGTTGTGCATGTCATGTGGCCGTGAAGCAAAGCAAGGGCTACCGAATCAGTTGTGAAGTTGGTAGCATAATATGGATTGAAGTTCCGAAGTATGATAGTTACGATGAGAATTTAGACAAGGACATGTTTTTCTTTTTTACATTTGCCACGGTAAGAGGTAAGAACAATGAGGTGAACCAGCAAAGAAAGTGATGTACTATTCAGGTCTTCAAAACAATAGTCAGTGTGCAAGTTTATGAACATCCAAACGCTTTAGGAATCATATCCTGCTGCTGGCATAAAATTGGGCAATACACTCAGAAATGAAACAAAAAGGATACCTAGGAGGGACTAAGAACACACACAAATTTCAGCTCCAAAGTCAGTAGCAAATCGTTCTGATGAACAAAAAAAAAGGCTACCAAGTATGTCCAAATATTTATTGCTCACCCTTTTCTTTTTCTTTCTCCAGAATCCTGCATGTGGCCATGATGATGTAAGGGCGGCCAATCACTGTGAGGCACTTCCTGAAGTAGATGTTGTATTTTTAGCATACTCTGCTTCGATCTACTTCAGCCTCAAGACTACATCGCTCATCGATATCCTATCGCGTGGCGAGTCACTGGAGCAGAGCAAACCAACCTCCAGTATTGGGGCAAGAAAACCAATGTCCATGTCGGAGCATTGCAGTAGTCGTCTATCCACGGCATGGACAAGCTGATTCGCCTGAAATAACTGGTGAACCCATCGTCTAAGGCTCAGTCCTCCAACAAACATAGCATCTGTCGGCCTCTTTCCGGTGAAGACTTCAAGGAGCATGATTCCGTAGCTGAATACATCGCTCTTTCGTGATGCTTTCCCATACGATCCATACTCTGTGGAAGAAAAGGATAAAACAAATTCAAACATGAATGACCAATAATAGTTAATCGACTATAAAATAAGAAATCAGTAGATTGAGCAGGATAATTAGTACTAAGTACCTGGTGACATGTACCCAGTAGTGCCATGCATGCTCAAGGAGAACACATAGCTATCATCAGCTTGTAGTAGTCTTGCAATGCCAAAATCAGCCAAATGCGCAATCATGTCCTTGTCAAACAACACATTGCTTGGCTTCAAGTCGCAATGCAAAACAGTTTCATGGTAATCATTGTGTAGATACTCCATCGCCATCGACACCTCGAGCATAACCTGCAGCCTCTCACGGAAGCCGAATTGTCTCTTGCCCCCTTGTGAGAAGTGAAGTAGTGCCTCTAAGTTACCATTGGGCATGTACTCTAACACCAATGCTCTGAAATCCATGTTAGAACATGTGTTGATTATTCGTATCAGGTTGCGGTGCCGCGCCATGCGAAGCACACGACACTCTGCGTCGAAGCTTCTAAAGGCACGCTTGGACCGCATGTCAAGAACCTTTATTGCAACCACCAAACCGCTGCTCAACCGTCCCTTGAATACCTTTCCACACCCTCCAGATCCCAACATGTTATCTTCACTGAAATTATCAGTGGCACGCACAAGCTCAAGATGTGAGATTAACTGATGGTTTGCTGGATCTGTTGGATCATCGGAAGCTTTGATCCTGCTTTTCTTGAGTTTGTTTCTCATCGATTGGTAGTATAAGAAAATAGCAATAACAACAAAAACTAGTGTGACAGTTGGGAGTAGGATTTTTAGCAGATGGAACTTATTACTGAAGGTGTTGCTTACTAGTGGCGGTTGCGTACCTGTATGTGGGAGAAAGAATGAGCAAATCCACCTTGGGTGGTGCTGTGTGTGATCTCTGTTTATATAGGGGATGTACAGAGAGAGCGCCGAGCGATAGCGAGGGCGCGAGGTCGATCGTGGTGATCGTGTACAGGGGCATGCAGGGCATGCAGGACGGGCGCAGCGGGGCGCTATCTATACAATCGACACCCGCCGAGTTGAAGCATCCGCGGGCGGATGCATAAACTGAACGAAAATCTTGGAACGCCGTAGTTGGGAGCCCCTTGGTGAGCACGTCCGCGAACTGCTGCTGGGTTGGCACATGGAGCACGCGGAGCTTGCCGAGAGCCACTTGCTCCCGGACGAAGTGGATATCCAGCTCTATGTGCTTCGTCCGCCGATGGTGAACTGGGTTGGCGGACATGTACACCGAGGAGATGTTATCGCAGAACACCACGCTCGCTTTGGGCATGGGAATGGAGAGCTCGCCAGAGTTGTCGGGCTGGCAGATTCGCAACAGCGTTGGCGGCATAGCGCGGTATTCCGCCTCCGCGCCGAAAGGGACACGGTGGCTGGCGTTTTGAGGACCAGGAGACGAGGGAGTCGCCGAGGTACACGGCGAGCCGGACGCCGAGCGGCGCGTGTCGAGGCAGCCGCCCATCGCGCCGGAGTAAGCCACGTGTCGAGTGACGGCGCTACCGGAGATGGAGACCATGAGATGTGGTGCCCGCAGTAGCGCAGCACCCGCTTGGCGAGGGCGAGGTGCGGTGCGCGCTGGTCGTGCATGACAAGGCAGCATTGCTGCACCGCATAAGCGGCGTCGTAGCGCGTCATGCACATGTCTTCGAGGGCACCAACGATGCTTCGTACTCGGTCGGGTCCGGAACGCGCGCCGCCGACAGCAGAGAGCTTGCCGTGCGTGTCAACAGTGTGGGCAGCGGCTTGCGGGACGCCATGTTGGCGCCGAGCAGGTCCTCAGCGTACTTCTGTTGGGAGAGGAAGAAGCCATGTTCCGTGCGTGTAACGGCGATCCCGAGGAAGTAGTGTAGGGGCCGAGGTCCTTCATGGAGAACTTCCGAGAGCCGACTCTGCAGTGTTGGAGGAGAGTCGTCGACGAGGCCGTGAGGACGATGTCGTCGACGTAGAGGAGTAGGTAGGCGTCGCCCGCGCTGCAGTGGAGCACGAACAGCGAGGGATCCGCGCGTGAGCTGACGAAGCCGAGCTGGTGCGCGAAGGCCGCGAACCGGGCGAACCACGCGCGCGGCGCCTGTTTGAGGCCGTACAATGACTTGTCGAGGAGGCACACGTGCTCGGGGTGGTGCTTGTCGACGAAGCCCGCAGGTTGTTGACAGTAGACGCGCTCGGCGAGACGCCCGTGGAGGAAGGCGTTGTTGACGTCCATTTGATGGACCGGCCAGTTGCGCGTGGCGGCGATGGTGAGCACGACGCGGATTGTGGCGGCCTTGACGACGGGGGAGAACGTCTCGTCGAAGTCCACGCCAGGTCGCTGGGAAAACCCGCGCAGGACCCAGCGTGCTTTGTACCGTTCGAGCGACCCGTCCGCCTTGAACTTGTGGCGAAACAGCCATTTTCCGGTGACGACGTTGACGCCGGGAGGCCGTGGTACGAGCCGCCAGGTTGCGTTCTCCATCAGCGCCGGTACTCCACCGCATAGCGATAGCCAACAAGGATCTTGCAAAGCGTAACGCATCGATCGGGTATGGGTGAGATGGCGTGTCGGTAATCGTGGCGAGAGACCGTCAAGATACTTGGGGTTGGGCAGAACGTGCACCGAGCACGCGTAGTCATGGGGTGGGTTGAGATGGGTGCGGCACGGCGTCGTGGCCGCGGCGGCGCGGGCGGTGGAGGGGTGCAGCTGGATTCAGCGGGAGGGGCGGCCCGATCGGCTGTTGGTGTGGGTGCTGCGGGCGAGGGAGGCGCGGGCGGAACGGTGTTGGCGGGAGGGGAGCGATCGACCACCGTGTCTGTAGGGTGGTCTGGAGCAGCGGTTGGCCGTGCTCGCGCAGTACGGGGCCGCTGGGGGACGAATGGGAGCACGAGCTCGTCTTCGAGGGAGGGAGTGTGATCGGGTGGCGATGTACTGGTGTGATCGTGAAAGGGAAAACGATGCTCGTCGAAGACGACATGACGAGAGATGATCACGCGCTCGGTAGTGGTGTTGAGGCATCGATATCCCTTGTGATCAGTGGCATAGCCTAGAAGGACGCATGGTGCCGAGCGCGGGGCGAGTTTGTGGGGGGTTGTGGCTGTGATGTTGGGGAAGCATAGACACCCAAAAACTCGCATGGCTGTGTAGTCGGGGTGTGCACCGTACAGCAGGAAGAACGGTGTCTGGTCGTGGCGAGGCGGCACGGCCGCCTCGCTGAGCGAAAGGTAGAGGTTTGCGATGCTTCGCCAAAGAGGAGAACGGCATATGCGCATGGGTTAGGAGTGTCCGGCGATGTCGTTGAGTGTACGGAGTGCACGTCGGGCGCGTCTGCTCGTGGAGATGTGTACAGGCGGGACATGCGCAGGGCAATGCCGAGCGAGGCGAAAAGGGCACGGATGACGATTGTCAAACTCTCTACCGTTGTCCGCTTGGATCGTGAGGACAGGGAGATTGAAGTGGTTTTGACGAAAGCGATGAAATTGCGATAGTAGGGAAAACTTTGATTTGTGGCGAAGAGGAAATGTCCATGCAAAATGACTATAGTCGCCGAGCAAATGAGATAGTATTGACAACCAGATTTGCTAGGAACGGGGGAGGTCCAAACATCACTATGTACAAGCTGAAACGGAAAGTAAGATACATGCGATGACGAACTAAAGGGTAGTCTAGTGCTTTTGCCGAGCTGACACGCCTGGCACACGCCGATGGTGCTGGGTTCTGGGGTGATGGCGGAGGGGTGCAGAGTCCGGTCGAGGGAGTCGACGGCGGGATGACCTAGGCGTTGGTGCCATAGATCCCGCGAGACCGCGGTGAGCGCATGGTGAGCATGGGTCGGCGGCGTGTACGGCATGGGGTAGAGCTCGTCGCCGGCATCATTACAGCGGAGGATCACCTTCCTCGTTCTTCGATCCTTGAAAGAGAAGCCAAGATCATCAAACTCCACGTTAACTGGGTTATCGCGAGCGAGGGCTTTAACAGAGAGGAGGTTTTTGATGAGATGGGGAGAGACGAGGATGTTATTGAGGTGGAGCGGGGAGGTGGATGTAGGGATGGTGGTGTGACCGGTGTGCGTTACTGCAAGCGATGATCCATCGCCGACTACTATGCGATGAGAGTAGCAAGGATGGGCGGAGGAGAGAATACCTGACGACGACGCCATGTGGGACGAGGCACCCGTGTCCAGGTACCAGTCGGTGCTCGGGGGAGACGGCTGCTGCTGCTGCACGATCATGTTGTTGAGCGCGGCGACGAGGGCGCTCTGGTCCCACGCCGAGGTTGAGGACGGAGGCGGGGGAGCAGGTGCGGGCGCGGCGTTGTAGAGCGGATGTGGGGGCACTGCAGGGTACCATGCAGTGGGCGGGGCAGTGTTGTGGGCGCCGGGCGCGGCTGCTTGGTGCGTGGCCGAGCCGGCGAAGGGAGCAGCCCCTCCGGGGCGTGGCCCAAGGATGCCGGAGCCGGGAGCGTGGGGGCGCCATGGCATAGGCCATGCATGCACCATGCCAGTCCACGGAGCGGGAGGGGGAGCAGCGGGGCGAGGTGCTTGGGTGCCCCCGCCGGAGTGGTTGCCCCTTCCGCGGCCGCGTCGACCACCGCTTTGTCGCGGTTGGTGCCGCCGCCGCCCAAAGAGCAGCGAGGCCCCTGTGGTTGTTGTTGTCGACGGGGCCCGGCGGCGTGGAGAGCCGTGTCGGTCTGGTGTCGGCGGCGAGCCGGCTCTCCTCGAGAAGGAGAAATGCACGACAACGCAGGAGCGACGGGAAGGGTGTCTGCATGGTGAGAATTGGGATGGCATACCGAATCGGGGTGAAGCCCACGGATCATGTTGAGCACCGACGCGGGTCGCCGACGGCGGCCCCGAGCTCGGCGAGGCGGTCGGCGCATCTTTGAGACGCGCGAAGAAGGAGAGGATGGAGGAGCCGCCTTGCTCGATGCGCCGAACTCGGTGGAGAGGACCACCACCTGATGTTCGGCATTCTCCAGGAAGAGGCTGCAGATGGAACTCCAGACGGCGGCGGCCGTGGCGCCGCGCTGGTGGATCAGCCCAAAGACCTCTGGAGTGACGCGGTTGTACAGCCAGGAGACGATGTGGGCATCGCCCCGAGCGATAGGGTCTCGCGACGCGGCGTTCCGGCGAGGTGATCACCGATCACCGCTTCGAACATCACTTCAAACAAGGTGCGCCAGTGTGAGAAATTGGGGGGGTTCAGCGACAGCACGATTGGGACGTGCTGGTTGATGAAGATGCCCGCCAATGGAGAGACAAAGCGGCGGCGCCGTGGAGTGGAGGCGCCGCATCGGGACGTAAGAGTGCTCATGGTGAGGCGGAGGGGTCGAGAGCTGGGTGACGGACCGGCGTGGACGGCGGCAGGGCGCGCCGCCAGGCCGCCGGGACGCGGGAGGAGGTGGGGAGGTGGTGGCATCGACATGGCAGTTGAAAAGGGAGTGGCAGCGGAAGAGGGCTACAGACAGGAGAGGGGTCCAGCGTCTGATACCATGTATGTGGGAGAAAGAATGAGCAAATCCACCTTGGGTGGTGCTGTGTGTGATCTCTGTTTATATAGGGGATGTACAGAGAGAGCGCCGAGCGATAGCGAGGGCACGAGGTCGATCGTGGTGATCGTGTACAGGGGCATGCAGGGCATGCAGGACGTGGGCGAGCGGGGGCGCTATCTATACAACTGACAGTACCGCCTCCTTGAACCGCTCCAGCAGCTGCTCGTCGTCGTCGTCCGGCGCCTCCAACGCCGGAGCATTGACAAGCAGCAGTAGCAGCACCGCCAGGCACAAAGCAGTACCCATAGTAGCGCGGCCGGCCGCTACTGCTCAGCTATCGGCGGCGCGTCGGTGAGAAAATGTTTACAATAGTCGTGGTATTCTCAAGTGAACTGGGGAGCTAGCTAGCTGGACCGAGTGAACTTTCAACAACTTGTGTGTAACGTGCAGATTCTCCTTGTCTCTCCAGATTCCTTTTGACCGGTGATTAAGACACGTGAAAAATGGTTTCGCTCGGTAGCTAAATTAAGATAACGGACTAGAGTACCACTTATTTGGGCGAAATGATTGATGACTGAGTCAGAACATGGGATGTTGGATTTTTGCGTCTTGGTCAAAAGAGGCTTGGATAAATAATAACCACTACTTTCTTTTAGTGATCTAAATGCTTTTATATTTTTTTACATGAAGCACATTCTAATCAACTAGACCATGTTGGTACTAGTACTATTTAAAATACAAGTTGGACTAAAGAGTGGACGTACTAGACACCATGACACCTGGCCCGGGCTGTCTCTACATGCGTTAGGCCAACTCCAGCGCATGACCCCAAACGGACGTCCGTTTTGCCCGGATTCTGTCTATTTGGATAGGAGAATGGGGTCGTGCCCGGGCCATTTCTCGGATCCGGTGGCCATGCGCCCAACGCGCTGCCGCATCCAGGCCGCATCTTGTCCGCGTACATTTTCTTTACAAGCCCAAAAACTTTTTTCATCATTGATTTTTGATACATGGGAATACGTCACCAAATTTTGACTAGAAAAGCAAGACCGAAGAAAACAAGAACCACAAGAATACATTTTAGAATATATCCAACTTCCATAACTGCTCCTGTAAGTTGGATTAGTGCCTTTCTCGATGCACTCATTGTTGATCTGCGGAGGCTCGATCTTGCGTGCTTCTTTCTTCGACTGTAAAGAAGTCGATGTTGCTTCCTCGCATCTAGTCTCATGTCTAGCCTCTATTCTAGCAACAAGTGCAGTAGTCTCGTCTCTAGCTTCTATACTAGCTAAAAGTACACGAACATGTACTCTTCTTCCCAATACCAAAATTTGCATCCACTCTACACAATAAAATGCTAGGTTAGCACAAGTAGTCAAATCCGAAAGCACAACCCAAGCTAAAGTAGCACATACACTGTCGTTTAAGCACTTGATGAACACCCATCTGGAATGTTCCGGCGTTGTAGACACGCGGCGCACGAGCTTCTTTGGGCAGTCGTCGCACTTAATGAGTGGCAACGGTGCGCCGACGAGCTTTTGGGCTAGCATCGAGCCTGCCCGACCGCCGTTCGTGTATCTGTCGGCGGACCACCGACGGTGTAGATCCGAGCGGCTAGAGGAGGAGCCACCGTCTACATGTGGCCTTGCCGGGGCCTTCCGGCCTGGTGCCTGGCTAGTACATGGCGCGGCGCGGCCTCCCACAGCCGGGCGAGCTCAAGACCGACCGGATCCGCTCCAAATCCGGCCGCGGGGTGCGCTAATCAGGTGACCGTGGTTGGGTAGCTCAGGGCCGTCGAGGGGAAGGGGGCTGGGCGAGCGAGCGTCCGAGCTGCATAGCTGCAATGGCAGCGGCGGCGGCGGCGGGGGGCGATGTGGAGAAGAGCGGACTGGGTGCGGCTGGAGGGGGGAGGGGGCGGATAGAAAAAGGCGTCATGTGCCACCGACGGGCGGGCCAGGGGAGGGCACGCGCCTGTCCACGCGCTGTCTGTTTCACCCCAAAAGCGACGCAAACTTGGGCCGGGATGGGTCGGAAGCGGATAGAAAACGGACAAAAGTCCGTTTGCGTCCGCGCGCTGGGCCGTCTGGTTTGTCCGTTTTACTTCAAATGGACGGGGACGGACGGGATGGGATCGCGCGCTGAAGTTGGCCTTATCCCGCATGTCTATGACAACAATTGCATTGAAAAAGTGTGAAAGCTCTATAAAGTTGAAGTAGAAAGCGGACATCCTGGACACGACGACAGCTGGCCCGGACTATACCTCCAGACATTATCCCGCAGGGATCTGTGACAACAATTGCATTGAACTAGTGTGAAAGCTCGATACACAGGAATACGATAGAATTGACGGGGGATGGCTGTGGGGACGCGAAAAGTGTGAATGCATTAGTTCAGTTGTGGAAAAAATCGTCCATGGGCATCAAACAACATGGCAAGGAGCAGTCCACTGTTTTTATTATATTTCGCTCTCAGTCGAATTTTGATCCAGTAGCGCCATGACATGGCAAGGAGCCTGTCATCCCTCGTTGGAAGCCGCTTCGGCTGTTTCTCAGTCCAGTCCTAGTCGATTTTGTTCGGACCCAGGATGGATGAAGGAATAAACGACCTCGGCAGAACCAATACTGCAGGGCCGACCAGTTAAGACACGAGTAGGAAAGCGCATCCGTCTTCCCATGGTCGATTTTTGTTGATCGCTCTTCCCCTAAACCTCCTTAGGGACAGGTTCTTCTATAAGTCGGTGATCTGCCATAAACGTTCTATATAACATTTCGCAAAAAATGGGTGCATATACTCTAATTTGTTTTTGAAACGGAAGCAAAAAATTTGCCTCATCTATTAAATGAGAAGGATAGAGTTTTTCGGAGTGTTACAAGACCTGACCCAACACCCATCACGGCCTAACAATTACTCGCTTATTACAATTTTCTCTAGTTTCTTAGCGCTGGCGGTTACCCAAAGATTTGCCTCATCGGTTACAAGTTGGAGAAGGCTTGTAGGCGGCGCGCTCTTGTGGCGAAATACCCTAGCGTTTCTCTCATTCCAAATTGTCCACGAGACAAGAATAGTGAGGGAGGCCATAGCTCGCTTGTGGGGGTTCGTCATGTCGGTCCTCTTGTCCCACCATTCGAAGAGGGATGCATGGAGATGCCAAGTGGTGGTGTCCATGTGCGCAAGCCCAAAATTTTGGATGACCATGTTCCATAGCCGTGTAGAATAGCGGCACTGAATGAAGAGGTGAATGGTCGTCTCTTGTTCTCTCTTGCATAGGGGGCAAAGGCCACAGTTTGCCCAGCCACGACGCTCCAAGCGATTGATAGTCCAAACCCGCCCTTGCAGTGCAAGCCATGCGAAAAACTTAACTTTCGGAGGGGCCCAGGCTTTCCACACCATGAAGTCCATATGCGATAGCGTCAAACCTAGGAACTGCGCCTTGTACGCAGTGGACACCGAGTAGATCCCGTCCATGGAGTGCTTCCACACTATGCCGTCCTCGGCGTCGTCATCTATGTGAAAGTCATGAGTGAGCATCCAAAGGGTGAAGAACTCCCGCACGTGGTCGCTGGTGATGACGGTGTCCCTCTTGATCTGAAACATCCAAGCGGTCGCCCTGAGGGCGTCGCGCACCTTCCAAGTTTTCCTCCTTGGGGCTTCAAAGATCAGAGGGGCAATGTCCTTGGGCTTCAAATTTATGTTTTTTAAATCCGTGAGCATTTTTTTAATTCTAGAAGTTCTTTTTTAAAAATTATGAAATATTATAAAATTCATAAAGATTTCAAATTTGGAAGCACAATGTCAAATTGCCTACCTTTTTTGAATTCACAAACATTCCTTTTAAATGCATGGTTCTTTTTGAATTTCAACCAATTTTATTTTTCATGAACACTTCACAAGTTCATGAACATTTTTTAAATGAAGATATTTCTGGAATTTTTGATCATTTTTTAAGTCATGATGCCTTTTTACGAATTCACCAACATTTTTTCAGATTCGTGAACTTTTTTAAATTCGAAAATTTTAAAAACAATTATGATTTTCAGTTAATTCGCCAACAGTTTATTATTCAGGAACACTTGACAGATTCATGAATATTTTTTAAATTAATGAAATTTTTTCATTTTGAATCAACTGATAGTTTTAGACTTTTGCATTTTTTTGATCTCATGATCATTTTGTTAAGTGGTGATGTATTTGTCAAATTCATGACCATTTTTTAAATCCTGATTAGTTTTAGATTTGTAAACATTTTTTTAAGTTTTAGACATTTTTGCAAATTCATGCACATTTATGAATACATGAATTTTTTTTCTGAATTTCGAAATATTTTAAATATATAAATAAAACTGACAAAAAATAAGAAAAGCAAAGTGAAAGGAATCAGAATCAAAGAACAAAGAAAAAAGTCGTTGGCGCATTTGCTCGTGGCTACTGTTAGACGCTGAACCAGGCCCATGCAGGAGCAACACGAGGGAGCTCCTGTTTGGGGCATTCCTATTTGGCGCTGCAGGCGCCCGTTACAGGCCAAATTTTGCCATTTTTTTGATCTCATGAACATTTTGTTAAGTGGTGATGTATTTGTCAAATTCATGACCATTTTTTAAATCCTGATTAGTTTTGGATTTGTAAACTTTTTTTAAGTATGTAGACATTTTTGCAAATTCATGCACATTTTATGAATACATGAATTGTTTTCTGAATTTCGAAATATTTTAAATATATAAATATAACTGACGAAAATAAGAAAAGCAAAGTGAAAGGAATCAGAATCAAAGAACAACGACAAAAGTCGTTGGCACTTTTGCTCGTGGCTGCTGTTAGACGCTGAACCAGGCCCATGCAGGAGCAACGCGAGGGAGCTCCTGTTCGGGGCATTCCTATTTGGCGCTGCAGAGGCCCGTTACAGGCCAAATTTTGCAATTTTTTGATCTCATGGACATTTTGTTAAGTGGTGATGTATTTGTCAAATTCATGACCATTTTTTAAATCCTGATTAATTTTGGATTTGTAAACATTTTTGCAAATTCACGCACATTTTGTGAATACATGATTTTTTTTCTGAATTTCGAAATATTTTAATTATATATATAACTGACGAAAAATAAGAAAAGCAAAGTGAAAGGAATTAGAATCAAAGATCAAAGAAAAAAGTCGTTGGCGCATTTGCTCGTGGCTGCTGGTAGACGTTGAACCAGGCCCATGCAGGAGCAACGCGATGGAACACATCAGGGAGCTCCTGTTCGGGGCATTCCGATTTGGCGCTGCAGGCGCCCGTTATAGGCGTCTTTTCATGTCGAAGACACGGGTTCGATTCCCGTAAGGGATAGGTACTTCTTTTTCAAAATCAATAATTTTTTTTCAGAATCGATGAACTTATTTTCAAATTTGATGAACTTTTTTTAAATTTGATGAAGTGTTTTGAATTTTTTATTCTTTAAAATAAATTATGAACTTTTTTCAAATTTGATGAACACTTTTTTAAATTCATGAATTTTTTTTAGTTTTGCGATTTTGTTTTTTCAATTTGGTACAAACCTTGTTGAAATTTGTTTGTTTCTTTCAATTCGTGTTTTGGCGAATGCCTTTTCAAATTTATGTTTTCTTTATTCTAATATAATTATAGAGAGTATATAATAGTAGTATATGTTTAATTTTTGTACTCAATGAATGGTTAGATGAGGTCTATTTCCACTAGTAATCAATAAACTAAGCATGTCTTAGTGGTTAAGGCTGCTCGGTATTTACATTCGCGTTCAGTTTTCGAATCCCACTTCTCCTGATTTAAACGTGTACGTTTTTCCTCCCTGTTTGCAACGTGGCGAGCCACAGTGTTAAACTAGAGGACGCTCATATGCCGGGGTATTGAGTCATACTTATTCGTCTATCGCGTAAATTTTTTTGTCTCCCGTTGCTATCTCACGGGCATGTTTGCTAGTATCACAAAAATAACAACTTCATGCTTCATCAGAAAATTAGGATGCACACTAAGAAAAATTAGAACCCAAAGGTTCAACAAATATGGGAAGGAACAGAGTACTGCTCTTGTACGACGCCACGCGCACTGAGTGCACGACTTTGTTTTCTTCATAACACGCACGCGCCCCCGCTCTCGGGTTCTCTTCTCCGGATCCCTTCTCTGCTATCTCATGCCGCGTCGCGGGCGCCACCTCCTCCGGCTGCCTCCGCGGGTGCGTCCCACCCATCGCCCTCTCCTCAACTGATTTCACCCCGTTGATCGCATCTCGCGCACTCGTGCAGCTAACCCTAGCAGCGCTCGCGGCTCCCCGGGGATCGCCGCCGCCTTCACCTCCTCCTCCGGACCCATCCCACCGACCGCGTGCACGCACCCGGGCAAACTGCCGCAAGGAGCTCGCCGTACGAGCTGACTCCGTAGAAGTGGCAGCCAAATCCCGGACCTGTAAGTTCCAACAAATACCTCCCTTATTTTTCACTTCTCTCAGGCGACCTGGTGACCTGGTGTGCTGGAACAATCCCTACTTGCATAGTTAGACAAAAATTGATGCTCTGCACAATCAACTACTCCCTCTGTCCCATAATATAAGAACGTTTTTGACACTAGTGTAGTGTCAAAAACGTTCTTATATTATGGGACAAAGGAAGTAGTAGGTACACTGATGTATGAGTGACATACCATAGTTGATTCTTGACATGGTACTAGTTTCAGACATACACTGAGATATGAGTGACATAACATAGTTGAATCTTAACATGGTAGTAGTTTCAGAGGTACACTTAGATATGACATATGAGTATATCACATAACAGAGCTGAAACTTAAGATAGTACTACTAGTTTCAGAGATAGACTGAGATATGGCATAACATAGTTGATTCTTGACATGGTTATAAGATGAACACGCAAGACAAAGATTAATAAAGCAGGCAAATGATAAGTCTTAATTTGATGAGAGCTCCCCACCGACAATGGTAGAGGGCGACATGACTTGCGGTTCCCAGTAGTCGCGAACAAGCTCCATTGCTTCTATGACAAATGAAGCCAGAATCCTGTGAGGCTTCGCTGCTTGGTCACCGCTTGCGAAATCCATGGAGCTGTCAATAAAATACATCTTTCTGCTGCAAGCGTCCCACAGTGCTTCCACCAAGCTCACCAAGTCTGGCTTGGGGTATCTGCTACCTCTGCATTTCATCATCGATATGACCATTCTGCTAATAAGCTTAAGTATAATAAGGCAACTTGCCGTGGGGTCACTGTTTCTTTCTACCATCTCCCTGAGCTTCACCGGAAGGCTAAATTCACCAATTGCGCCATCAAACTGAACAGCCAAATTCTGATCAGCACTGATGAACATCTCATGTACTGTCACACAAAGGGATAATAGAGCTTTCTCTATTTGCTGTTTTTGAATTATCCTGTGCTGGCAATTATTTCGCGAAGCAGCGCCTTCTTGACCTGTAAGTATTTTGGTGAGCACCTGCAAATGGTAAGAGTGTGTTTCTTCTGTAAGTCTTTAATTGACATGTATAGATAATAAAGAGATGTTAATCATCCAAGAACTTTTACTATATTTAATCTTACTGGAGTGGATAGGGATGTACCTTTGGCATCACGTAAGTCATGGATCCCCTGAGTGTCCTGAGGCATTCATCATCGCCAGTGTAATGGAGACAAGCATGCTGTAGGATTTCCGCTACACTTATATGGTATCCGCGGTATCCATTACTTGCAGCGTCAAGATCCCCTGTGAAAGAGTAAACTGCAGAACCATTTACTCGTAAAATAATTCTGGCATTGCTTCCGTCTCGGAAACATAGCTTCGCCAGTGCTTCAAGTGCCGCTATTCTGGTCGGCCCAGGTATTCTGGTGGAGCCGACGGCAGTGTAAGTGTAGATGTCTGCTAGCATCTCGATGAAATTTACTCTGTTTGGGAGCTGCACCTGCACGTGTAGTTCGGTGAAAATCCTTATGATCAATGTCTTGTGTTCTTTATCATGACATTCAGCACACCCGAGAATCCTGTTCATTGGCTCGACTGCTTCCTGGTTGGTTGAGATATCCCGAAGCAGGGTTTGTCCATGACCATGAGCAGTCATGAGCCGGTTAATCAGTTTCAGTGATTCCACTAGTACGTCCCCCCAACCTTCATGATTATTTTGGTGGTAGTGGTCGGAGGTTAGAGGTGTCAGGATCTTGGTGAGCAAACCTCGAGTGTGGATAATGAGTATACAATTGTTCTCGTCGGCTGCGAACAAAAATAGAACATGCAGACATTCCCACAACCGCTTCAGGTAGTCCTCCTCCTCGGGATAATGCTCACTTTCTTCAAATGTGCCCATCAGTGATGACATGCACTGGATCACTTGGGGAATCTGCTCCTCACTGGCCCCGTCTGCTATGTGCATCACTATACTCGCAGCGTGCTTGGTCATCTCTCTTTGTGCACTCTTTTCTGTGCCATATGGGCAGCTTCTCGGATTTGATAGGACCAACAGGCGGCGGAAGATGTGGCTGGATGGTGCATACAAGATCAGCTGTCTTATTAGCATGCGCTGCTCCTTAAACTTCTTCGATTTCATCTGGTCCAGTGGTCCGAGGATTGTTCTCAGGATCTTCAACCCGGAGAGGCAGTCTTGAGGCAACTTATCAGGCCCCATCAGGTCCACAGCATATGTCACCAGGTTCCTTCCTTTGGCGAACGACGGGTGCTTCGCGCATCCCTTCCTTGTTTCTATCATGTATTGCTCAACTAATGCGACACCCGGACCTTCGAAGCCGTATATTTTGGCCACTACGGCCACTAGCTTTTTCGGCACAAGAGCATTGAGCATTAGACTGTAGTTAATGATTGCACCTTGGACCACAACAATGATGTACAAGACATCAAGCGCCGGCTTCATGTTTGCTGTGCTAGAATCTCCGTCAGAGTTACCGTAATCATGCTGTTTTAAACGCCACAGGGAAACCCCGATAGCGATAAACGGCCCCGCATGAAAGATAACAGCAGCACTGCATAATAATAGAATGGCGTACGTCGCTAGTTGGACCCAGAATGCAATACATCCTAAAATTTGCTTAACCAACAGTACAGCTCTTATATTGTCATCACCCATCCTGCCCCGTGCAAATACTGAGCGTACCGCATTCAGTCCCCTTGATGACGCCGCAAATGAGCTCCAGTTCTCACCCCCATAGTTATCGACCACCCTGTTGTGTTGTAAAGCTCAAATTTAAATTCGATCTGGAATCAACAAGAGTACTCCCTCCTTCCATCTATATAGGGCCTAATGCATTTTTTAAGACCGCCTTTGACTATTGACAAGACTAATAGTACTACCTCCGTCTCGGTGAATAAGTCATTTGCGTAGTTCTAGGTTGACGATTTAACTATCTAAATATGTATTATATGTGACAAAAAATATATATTTCGAAACTACATCTGTGTAGAAATATAGTGATATACTTTTCATGACATATAACACATATTTAATTCCTCAAAACGATGACCTAGAACTACGCGAATGACTTATTCACCTAGACGGAGGTAGTACATGACATGCACAATGTGAAAATTATATCATCGAAAGCTCCTTTCACACACGAATTTAACGGTGTGCTTTGTGTAAGTTGCATGTCATATATTATTGCTCTAATATTTGGTTAAAGTTAGCATCGAAAAACGCATTAGGCCCTATATAGATGGAAGGAGGGGGTATATTTTATTCCGCGAATACACGACTGTGTGTCGTCCCATTGGATAGGGAGGGTGGAAAACAAGAGTGGCAACGCAGCATCTACGTTACACGTTTGGGCGTAGCCTAGGGTGCCGATGAGCAGGGGAGAAGGGGTTGCGCAGCCCTATACCTGGGCATTCCTCGGGCCGGGCCTAACAAAGCCCGACGCAGAAAACCTAGGCCCGGCCCTGGCCCGGCCTGGGCATTGGGCCTAGAAATTAGGCCCAAGCCCAGCCCGGCCGAGTAAAAGCCCGTCGGCCTCGGGCCTCGGGCCGGGCCGCTTCGTTAAACGGCAAATATGGCAGGCCCAGCCTGGCCCGGCCCGCTCTTCGGGCTCAATATCTAGGCCCAGGCCGGGCTCGTGAGCAACGTCGGCCGGGTCGGGCTGAGCCGTCCGGGCCGGGCTACCCATGATCAGGTATACTCAGCCCCAATACACTAGGTCTAGATTACACGGATGGTATTGTTAAGCCCTTTGGCACCCGCCTGTGCCCAGGTCAGCACTTCCTGCTTGACGTCGCACATGTGTTCCGGTGCTTCATAATCAGCCACGCCGTGACGATGGTGATGCCTCCATGTAGCATTAGATGCTTACCGGATAATATGGGCTCAGAAGGATCTTGTGGAATTCGACATAGTCGGATCAGAGTCGAGATAAGGTCTGAGTGGATAGACCCAACTATGAGACACATCGATATGTCATCTGTGAGTCTCTAGTACAACATACGTTCTATGTCCTAAGACCCGAGCTGACGCATGTACTCGGGATGGTGACAACCCTGCTTTGGGGCAACCAAATGCTACTTCGTAACTGAGTAGTTATAAAGGTAGGCTTCAGGCTTTTCCAGACCCATGCTACGAGACATGGTCGAGTAAGATGGGAGATTTGCCCCTCCGATCAGGAGAGATATACTCTAGGCCCCTCATGTTATCTGACCAAGAGAAGCATGGCCATGCGACATGGATTATGAGATAATCCAGTTTGTAGTTGGCATCACTGTAACGAGAAATAGGTTGAGCTAGCACAAGGATGATAGCTAGACTCACCTTGAGTTCGACAACATATATCATGTGGCAAAGGAAACATAATTAAGTGTGACATAGTGTACAGGTTCGCCATCCGGCTTCATTGTCTACATGGTGGTTGGCATGCCTAGCAAGATCCTACTATCAACCGAGCAGGTCTGAGGTGATCCGAGCTGCGACCAAGCCGACTTCAACCTAAGGGGTCGCGCGCTGAACGAAAGGAACCTGTGAGGTTGGATCTGACTCCACGAGTTAGATGTGATCATACTCGGACTCGGATCCAAGCTGAACAGACTTTGGGCTTTAGGGTCCATGCAAGGCCCAAGTGTTTGAGCGCGCGACGGATGCCTATATATAGTGGAGGTGCAGCACACTCATTCGATTGATCGCTTCGACACCGTCACTAGAGCTTTGCATGTGTTGATACTAGCCACCTTCACTCACCACCGTTTGTGTAATCGCGAGACCCGATCAGCTATGTGGGAGATCGGCGAGGAGGAGACGACTCCGTAGACGCGCTTCCTAGTGGTAACGATTCGTGGTCCTAGATGTTCCTAGATGTTCTGCAGGTAGCAATTTTAATTTACAGTCGAGGCATCCTACTATAGAACCCAACAGTTTACATAACTGGAAGGGTGCATTCTTGTGAGAGTGAGCAAGTGAAAGATTGTCGCCAGATACAATTGGCTGACCAAAGGGTTTTGGAAACCCTAGTCATGAGTCCCAAGTCTAGTGACCTGATCTAGTAATCCACCGATCGAAGCACTGCCATGTAGATGTGGATGCATAAGAGGCATTGCACGCACGACACCCAGATGAACTGCACATAAGACACACTGCTCGAGGTATTTGGTGAGGAGACGGGAGTTCAACTATAGTAGCTTCATGCTAATTAATTAGAAACTACTTCTCCAAGGGTCGACGTGTCTAGTGGTACGTTTCGTGATCTCCTACCTAGTACTTGCGAGAATCCCTCATCTCCTGGGTCCTCGTGTTGACGCATGCGATCTTGGTGTGCTAGGTCACCAGTTCACAAAGAAGCTAAGGTGACGGTTCTTCTCGCCCTCTTTCTCGGCAAATATGTACCGCGGTGCTGAGCGGACCTAATTCTACAATCTGGGCCGGCCAATATTTCTAGTGGGCTGGGACCAATTGGTCCGGTCATGAGCGGGCCACGAGCGGGCCAAAAAGCCCACTTGCCGCACACAAGTGGTACAAAACGGAAAATCATATACGACGACGCACGCGTAGACATGGCGCGGCGAGCGATCAAACGCTCTAGAAGTTTCCCAACCTGTCCATGTATGTTTTTTTTCTTTGATGTTTTCCTGCTGTTTCTTTTATGGTTTATTTTTCAGTTTTTGATTATTTTATTTAATTTATAATGTTTCCCTCTTACTTTTTCTTGTTTTTTTCCTTTGTCCTACTTATTTCTTTTTCATTTTAAGTGCTTTTTCTTCTCTTTTTTTATCTAATTTTGTTTTTCAGAGTTTTAAAATTGTTCAAAATTACAAAAAAAATTGGAATGTCAAAAACTGTTCCCGTTTTTAATTTTTGGACATAATTTAAAAAATGTTCATCATATTTTAAAAAATCTGCCTTTCAAAATAAGCTGATAAGTTCAAAAAATATCAATGTTTTGAAATTTCGTTTTCAAGTTCAAAAAATATTCGCGATTTGTAAAAATGTTCAAATATTTGAATTTTTTTCTCATTTAGATAAACACTCGAAAAGTCAAAAAATGTTCCTACTTTCAAATTTAATTCACAAATTCATAAAATGTTCATAAATTTCAAATAATGTCTGCTTTTTTCATATTCTATTCAGAGTTTCAATTTTTTTCACAGATTGATTTTTTTCGCTTTTGTCCAAAATGTTCATCTTTGCAAAATAAGTTACTTTTCAAAATTCAGAATAAATCCTGATTTCAAATTCGTTCACAAATTCAAATATTGTTCACATTTAAAAAAACTTGTTCGTGTTTGTGAAAAAAATTGGAACTGAATTTTTTCCCTTTTTTAAAATTTGTGCATACACTCTTCCATTTTGAAATTTGGTTAAATATCCAAAGTTGGGCAATTTTTTCAAAACTTGTTTTTGTTCTTAACAAAATTCGTTGGAATCTTTTTTAGAAGTATTCAGATTTTTCATTAAATGTTTGAAAAAAGGGATAATATTCGGATCGGTCGATGTAGTTTGTTCTAAAGTATTTTCCGTTACATACTCGTCACTAGCGCTGGCCAGCTCGAGTGGTTAGGTACGTACATCCGTTAGAGGTGGGTCGGGAGTTTGAATCCGGGATAACGCGTTTTACTTTTGCTATTCTTTTTACACCGCTTGTTACTCCTGCGTCGGTCGTGCGAAGCCCTGCCTGCCGCAGAATGCGACAGATAGGAGGTCCCGTACAAAACCACAACCGGCTGGCCTTGACTTTTGGCAAGTGGTACAAACCTGTTCCAGATTATGTTTCTTTGTGAATAGTTATTGCATCCAACAGTTGTACCTTTGCAAAGTTTGCATCTTTGGCGGTGAATTTAGGAATCTATAATACGTAAATAGTTGATCCTTACTAAGTCTAATTCTCTCAGCATGCAGCTCTCCACATCATAAAATGTGCCATGTCATCACCCACTAGAACTATTTTGTAGCACATGCATGCCCCAATTTAATTATTCCATCTCCAATAGTCCAACCTACAGGCTTACTCTTTGCTCATATATAACTACATTTGAAAATAATAGCTTTTGATTTAGCTTACTTTATTCATATGAATGTATCGAAAACTAATCTTTCAAATCCCGCAGCAACGCGTGGGAAAATCACCTAGTTAACTAGGATATATAATCAATAACACTTGAAGCTCGTGAATGGCTAATCGCCAAGGATTAGTTTGAAACTCAACAGATATATGTTCGAGCAACTCTTACTGTACTGGAATAGAGGCAGAGAAGTATTCTTATAATCCACGGGACATATCCTAAGAAGCTATAAATCAAGAAAACTAAGTAGTAAAACTAATCTCGATATCTTTTTTTCGATAAAGGACATTTTTGTATTAACTCAAAACATAACATCAAGGAAATACAAATCATGATTAACTAACCTCGATATCTGTATTGAGTGTAATCACCGTGAGAGACCAAAAATCCTTCTTCTGCAGTAGGGAGACGAAGCCACCGAGAAGAACGACGGTGGTCCAGGTAACCACCAGAAAGCCTAGCCCTCTGATTAACATCGCCAGCCCACCCAAAAATGCCGCGTAGCCATTGATACGGCATTCCGGCCATCCGCAAGCCCTGCACTTATGGCCAACCATTGTTCCTTTCCAGAGCTGATTGAGGTCTACTGCAATGCAGCGATGTTATGTATCCGCAAGATGCAGAGGAGATGGACTAAGCAATAACATGGCCTGTGATTAAAATACAAGCCTATTGGCTGCTGATGAGTTCGACATTAGATCTTGGGGGAAATATCAAGTGCTACCAGCACTTAGGTGATACCGTGATACGGGCTTCTTGGCCGTTGGATCTCAGATCCGACGGCTCCCGGAAGTCTGTTGTACCTACGCGAAATTTTGAGACTTCCGGATGACTTTTTTGCAAAATGCTCAAGAACTCCCGGGAGCCGTCGGATCTAAGATCCAACGGCTCCTAGAAGCCCGTATCATGGTATCACCTAACACATGGTATCACCTGATATCTTCCCCTAGATCTTGACCAGGACTGCAAGCATGGGTCGTCATTACTTAATCCTAACAGCCTATTTTTAAGTCCTAATTTGTCAGTTGTCACAATGGATCGTACTATCCTCTGCATCTTGTTTTGATTCAATAGGCTTGTATTTTAATCCATGTCTCCGTAAATGGTAGTATACAATATCAATCCAGCTAGCGTGTTATGTTTTGTTCTCCCGAGGGTGTCCTATCCTCAGTCCTCATTCACCTTCTCATTAATTCTACTTTACTGTGCAGAACCGATCGAGCAATAGATTACGTAGGAAGCGAGGCCGCTGGGTATTCGTGCGCAGCCTGTCCATGGCGTTGTTCACAACTATCAATAATTACGAGGGCAATAAAGGTGCAAAGCACTGAGAGTAGCTAGCTGGTGTAGTACTACTCCCTCAGTCTAGGTGTGTGCACTGAGAGTCATCTTATGAAAACCAAATAATCCCAAAACACTTAGGCTAGTCATAGTGGGGAGTAACTTAGACTAGTGTCATGCATATGACACTAGTGTAAGTTACTATCTCCATAGTGCAAAGTAACATAGTAGTAGTATCATAGATTACTTCATTTATTATCTCATAGACTCATTTTGCCTCGGAAAGCGCTATGTTACAATAACATATTATGTTACCACAAGCATATCTTTCCTCATTAAATACTTGCCACATAAGCAAAATTGTCTTGGGATGTGTTAAGTTACTACCTAAGTTACTCCCACTATGGCTAGCCTTAGGCGCAGTGCATTAACTTCTACCTCATTTCTTATTTCTTCACATATCAACCAATAAAAGACGAGGGGTGTGCATGTTTTTAATGACTTGAGACTACCAATCACGACATGCAGTGGTTAGTTCATTGCATGCAATGCTATTAATTAGTAAATAAACATTAAGGTATCTCGTTTTGCCCTCCTCCTTGGTCACGGTGCATACCCTAAGATGACTTACTCCTAGAGGGAGGGAGTACCATTTGTTTCATGTACGAAGTCCAATTTCCATCGACACTGTCCTCCATGGTCAGATTTGCTTCCCATCTTTAATCAAAGGGTCATGGCTCAGCTCGTATTTGAATCAAACGAAAATCGTCGTTCGTATAGCACTATTGTTCTCATTGAAAAGGTCGGGCACCCAGGTCCCTCTCTTATGAAATATTTCGGCATTCCATTGAATAAAATTAGGGGGCTGCTATGTGTCCGTTGGCGGATCTTTTCCACTTTGCAAGCCGTGGGATCAGGCACAATCAAGCGATCGCACGTCTTATTTTACTTTGCAACAGAGGGATTGTTGCAGAAACATTTATAAACAAATGTTATGTTGCAGCTTTTTTTTCCAACATATGTTGTGTTGCAGAATTTTTTCCCGTCTTCACTTTTTTTTGCAACACCAGTGATGTGGTAGGACAACTTTTGCAACATAGATAATGTTACAAAAAAAGGTAAAATGAAAAAATGTGCAGAAACGGCGTTGTCGTTGCCTGCGTCGAGCATGTCGCCGCCGCCACAACAAAGCAACAGCACCACCGCTCCCATGGTTTCAGAAGCACGCCGGGGAGCACAAATCACCGCGATCGACGACCACCACTGCCACCGCCTACAAATTACGCGGCCTAGATGAATAGGGAAAAAGGATCTCTAGATCCATACAGAGGCCAGGTGAGTAGATGGCTTGGTTATTTGTCTCTAAAAAAGGGATGAAATCTCTCTCTCTCCCCCCCCCCCACCCCCGCACCCCTGCAGTCTGAGTGCAGCCCACCTCCATCTCCCCCACCCCCAAATCCTGCAGCGACGGTCGGCGATGGCGACGTCGTTGGTGATGTTCTGCACGGGTGATACTGTCTTATTAGAGAAGTGCAAGGACATCTGCTTGTGGTTTCCAAGCACCAAAGCTCTGGCACACACCTAGACTGAGGGAGTAGTACTACACCAGCTAGCTACTCTCAGTGCTTTGCACCTTTATTGCCCTCGTAATTATTGATAGTTGTGAACAACGCCATGGACAGGCTGCGCACGAATACCCAGCGGCCTCGCTTCCTACGTAATCTATTGCTCGATCGGTTCTGCACAGTAAAGTAGAATTAATGAGAAGGTGAATGAGGACTGAGGATAGGACACCATGGATAATTCCAGATCGAGTCGAGGGGGTGACTTGTATCAGTGTTTTCGTTTGGGCGATGCACGAGGCAATGGAGTCGCCGGATCCTTGGCAGTGAGCTCGTTGGTATTCATACCAGTCTCGACGCGTCCCGCCAGATCCAGGAGTCAAACAAGAGCTCGCTAGTATTCCGGGGGTGATCTACGTGCAGCCTCCCCCGGTATGTCTCTAGACATCATTATGCCTAATAATGTGGAGGAGTTTCTAAGGACCGTCGAAAGGCCCCCGCCCAATGAAGAGCGGAAGGTGGACGAGGTTGAGGAAGAGCGTGAGCATGAGAATTGGTTGAGTAAGTCTGCTCCGGCCTCCAACAACCTGACGGTGGAGTGGTCCTTCATCACAAAGCCTGTGATGGAGGACGGCGACATTTTGGCAGTTCTCATCTACAAAACGAAGTTGGAGGATAGGTGGTCACTCATAGTCTTGCACAGCGGGCACATCGTGCCATGGCCTTGTGGGACGATGGTGCGTCCCAAATATCGACGCGTCACCGGAGGGGTTGCGCGTCCGCCAGCGTGTTCGGACGCCAAACGGACCGCACGGCCTCCAGCTACGGCCGGCCTAGCGCTGGATCCTTGCACCATAAGGGCATACGCAATGGATTCCCGACGGATAGAGTCCGAGCGCAGCCATGCACGGGCCTCCTCCCTGGCGCGGCGGAGCGCAAGCCGGACGACCATCTCCTCCTCGGGGCCATGTGAGATGAGCTCGGGGTTGACGGATCTGAAAGTGAAGGACTCGGATCCGCTGCCCGTCATGCCGGAGACGACCGGAACGAGCCGGAGACGAGCTTGGGTGGCGGAGGGGAGTGCAGGGGAGGGGAGTGAAGTGGCTAGGGTTTGGTCCGGCGAGCGGATTGGGAAGATTTTATGTGGGGTCAGGTGGGCCAGCGTGGGCCGGGTCTGACGTGGCGAGCGTGCCCAGGCGCCCCCACCGGTCAGCCCGGGCATTTGAGAGCCATTTGAGGGGCCCGTCTAGGTCAAAAAATCATGACCGGACAGTGACCGGGCGGCCCGCGCGAGAGGCGGGTTTGAGAGGTCCGGCTGTAGATGCTCTCATTTCTCACAAAAAGGTCGTAAGGGCATCTCCAACGCCGACCCTCAAAGCACCCACATACGTCCAAACCGCGCGGTCCGAATGTGTTATGCTATCCAACGCGGTCCTACATCGGTCCGCAGAACTGTCTGGACGCACTTTCTCTCCCAAATTGGAGACAAACGTGGGGCTTTGCGGGCGTACGGACAACAACCACTCCTGCTTCTAACCACCCCGACCCACCCAAAACCCTACTCCCTCGCCCACGTACGTGCCCGCCACACGCCAGTTGCCCCCATTCATGCTGTTGTAGAGCGGCTGCTCCAGATTGAAGCCAGTCCAGAGCGGACGTGACCTTTCACTGGCTCCGTCATTGAAGCGGTACACTGGCCATGGGCTCCACCCATGACGCATCCCCCGTGTTCGCGCCTATTCAATTTCGGAGAGGCGTTACTGGATGGGACGGGTCATATATCTACCACGACCGTTCAATGCCCCGTCCGTCCATATTTCGCCATTAAGCAGCCTTGCTGCCCGAGAAACCCACTCCTGCACCGAGCATTGACGCACCCGCATGCCTGGCCTCACTGGAATCCGCTATTTAAAGACGGCCACACCCGGCTAACTCCATGGCACGACAGAAGTCACTCCACATCCTCCTCCCTTGCACATCATCCACCATGACTGCAGGCGGCAACGCTCCGTGGGAGAGCCTTTCGGCGGAGATGGAGCATGAGGTGGCCACCCTTGCGGCCGCTTGGCAGAGCTGCCATGCCAAGTGGATCGAGGCTGGCATGTCGGCAACTCGCCCGAGGTCTCCGATGACGAGGACGACCCCACGATGGAGACCGGATCCAATAACACTGCACCAGAGCCTGCACCTATGCAAGCCGGCTTCACCATGGAGCAGGCGCAGGCGCAGTACAAAGCCGCCATGGTGGAGAAGCAGTCAGCGTCGGCGCTTATGTCGGCATTCCTGCAGGCGCAGGAGGAACGGTCCCACATACATTGAGAGGGATGCTTTCTCCGAGGTGAATGAAGTTGATATAATTGATACATTCATGGCAATGCAAAAGCGTAGGCCAGAAATATAGTCATTTTGAACTTCTCAAGGTATGTACTATGGTCCATGTAGTATATAATGTAGGCTTCTTTATGCAAAACTAAGATTTAATTGAGAATTTTAGTGTATTTGTAAGACCATATTGACCTATTTCTATGTGATATTGGTAATTAGTTAGAACATTCACATGTCGTATTGCTTATCAAAAAAAAACTTGGCCGCGGACCACCCTGTTGTCAAAATGCTAACTGCTCCACGGCCAGAGGGGTTTGGGGCTGATGGTGGCGCGACTGTGGGTTGGGGACGACGGCGAAGCTACGGTGGTGCTGGAGCTAGGGAAGGGGTGGCATGAAAGTGACAAAATAGTGGAGAGGAAGACGTAAGTCAGGCTTGGTTCGGGGAAATTTGGGATAGGTCCGGCTTGTCGAATCTAACGTGGTGGAAGAGTTCGAGCATCCTCATATCTGCCCAACATATGGGTTGGGTTTGAGGGGTGTCGAACAACCTGTATGTTTGAGCTGGCTTTGGGGAGTATGGTTGGTTGGCCTTTTTACTCCGGTCGGTGAACAAGCTATCCGACCGAACGGTTCGTGGAGGACACGAGTCACAAATTATATTGAGCATGGATAGTAAAACTGTATATAGAACGTCATTTCTTGCGTAGTGGCACCAACAAATTGTCACATACAAATAACTCAACTCCAATTTCAAAATAAAATAAAATAAAATAAAAAATGACATCAACTCCAAAAATAATAAGGAAAAGCCTGCAGCATTCTAATTTTTTTTTGGGCAGGGACATTAAAAAGTAAAGCCAAACGGATCAAAGTGCTGAACTAAGTACCTTTTATATGTGTAGCATAAAAGAGCCAGCGTAGTCTCCTGAGGAAATAATTTAGTGCCGCAGAGAAAATCGCTACCTGGAACAAAAGTACACTAAGCCAATCTAGAAAAGAACACATGAATAGCCAGAGCCAAAAGCCATCACTCACCTCAGCCCCCCATCCTGATCTGAAAAGCTCCCAGCTGGAAGTGGGACTTCCTCGCACTACGACGCGAACAGGCGACGTTCCTCGCCGGAAACGGGGGCGGCGTAGAGGAGCACGGCGAGATATCTAGCGGCGAAAGCGTGTCTGCTTCCGAAACAAATCACCTCGGCGCCACAGCTTCTCGCTTGCCTCCGCTACCTTTCTCTCTTCTACCGGTAGATCTCTCTTGGATTTGGGAGAGGAAGAGTGAGAACGAGCACCGGCAGAGCACATTAACGGCTCGGGCCTCAACGTTAAATGCTACTCACCGGCTTGCTGTAGTACCTTGGATGTTGCAGCACCCACCCACATGTCCATGGCCCATATGTACTCGGTGCACTTCATTTTTCATAGACTCGTCGCAATGCTGCTGGACGGGTCAACAATTATTAGTGGCCGTTGGGTGCACTCATTAAATGCTTACTACTGTGCATCCAACGTTTACTATCCTCAGGGCATCTCCAACAGTCTGTACGTTAGCTTGTTGGTAAAATATGCCATGTCATCAACCAACATCTTAACATACAAGAACTCCAATGGATTGTATCTAGTTTGCCCAATAGGACACAATAAGAGGCTCCACGTTAATCCACATCATCAAGATTAAATTAGCCATTTGATTTAAATTTTAATGGTCAAGATCTATTAGGACATATAACTAACTAAAACAAAAAAACAGCACATGCGTAAAGGAACAGGCACGTACACAATGGATTTTGTTTTGAACACAAGTACATAAAGGATTAACCGGTGCCATGAAGAAAAGGGACTAAACTACCACCTCCATATTGATTCTCAAAAAAAAAAAACTACCACGTGCATAAAGGAGTCCTCAACTCCCACGAATGTATCTTCTCCTTGCAAAAGGAAAAGAAAGAAACGTAAAAAAATCTTGACACCCCACGCTCAAAAAACACATCTTAATTCTCAGGGAAAGAAAAAAACATGTGCATGCCTACTTGATGAAAAGAAGACCCGCACAAATTAGGAATACTTAAATGTCACGTAAAATAAATGAGTCTATATGCCTGATTAAAAAAAATAAACACCGAGTATCTAAAAAAATCATGTCCCAATAGCACGTGTCTTCTACTTTCGTTTTTCTTAGCAAAGTCTTTTCCTTACTAAGGGGGTGAAATTCAAGGAAAAATAGCCCAACACTAACAAAAATCTGAAATCACAATTCAAGCAAAAGTCATGTGTGTGTCTAATTGAAGAAAAACTACACCCGTACAAATTCAGAATCCTCAAGCGCCACATAAAAGAAATGAGACTATATGCCTGATTGATTTTTTTTTTTTGAAATTGCAGGATCTGAAAAGAAAAACAGTGACGTCCCCATTCCAAAAGAAGCACGTGCCTTCTCCTTGCAAAAGTGAAAAAAGACAAGAAAAATATTCATGCCCGACAGTAATAAAAACGCATATCACAATTATCATGGAAGCAAAAAGTCCACTTGCGTGTCTAATTGAAGAAAATAAGACCCGTAAAAATCAGGAATACTTAAGCACCGAATAAAAGAAATGCCCGATTGAAAAAAGGAAACCTGGCGCAAAATGGAAGACTTGCCCACATAAATAAATAATTTTTTCGCAGGTAAAATAAATCAGTCAGGAACATACAAAAATTTCTCCCAAATTGTTGCTGGCTATCACCATTGCCAAGTTTCCCTCTTTTGGAGTGTAATCTGTTGTGAAGAGCACGGCTTAGTTACAGCCAATGAAATATTGTTATTTCTATATGATGATACGTTACATCTGAATATTGGAAAGTTTTGTCATTCTATCTACTTCAATGGATTAGTGAAACCAATAAATTGTACCTCAGATTAAATTGTAACTTCCTTTATAGCATTGCGTTCTTATGTTTTATGTGCTTAGAAGTTTGGAGAAGCTAGCATAAATCTTCCATACAAACGATTTATGCACCTTTATAGTTATTACACCAATGTGCAGTCTTGACAATTAGTATGTTACTGCAGCATCGCCAAGGTTTTTATAAAAAAATCAATCAAAGTCTTATGTTAACCATACAACAAATGTTGTTCAATAAGATTCACTATCATGTTTTCCTAATGCTAGCCTGTGCGGAAGCACGGGTTGACGACTAGTGTGAGATAATACATAAGGTACTCTCTCATTTTACATTGGAGCTTGTGCAAGGGGTGTTGGTTCATGTACATACTCCCTCCGTCTAGATGAGTAAGTCATCTTAAGTTGTGCACCGTGACCAAGGAGGAGGAGAAAACGAGAGAACTTAATGTTCATTTGCTAATTAATAGCATTGCATGCAATGAACTAACCACTGCATGTCGTGTTTGTAGTCTCAAGTCATTAAAAGCATGCACACCCCACATCTCTTATTGGTTGATATGTCAACAAACAATAAACGAGGTAAATTTAATGCACCGCGCCTAAGTGTTTTGGGATTATTTGGTTTTCGTAAGATGACTTACACACCTAGACGGAGGGAGTACAATCTTCCCCTCTTCCCTCATTTATTGTATGACACATCATCAAAAATCCTATGTGGCAAAGTCTACCAACAACTATCTTACAACCATTGAAGATGCCCTCACACGGCTACGCACAGAGAGACGTGACGCCCAAAGGAACAATGGGCCCAGCCGCTGAAAGGAACCACTTATGAGTTCTGACAGACACGGCGCGAGACGCGGGACTGTAGCATTCTGTTGTCTCCAACCAAGTACTCCTACGTGTCGCACACCCCGGTTCTTTGGAGGCGAAGGACGTTTATTTTTTCAAGACAAACTCACAAAGCTTTATATTGATCTAAAATAGTATTTTCTGGTACTCCCTCCGTCTAGGTGTGTAAGTCATCTTACAAAACCAAATAATCACAAAACACTTAGGCGTGGTGCATTAACTTCTACCTCGTTTCTTGTTTCTTCACATATCAACTAATAAAAGACGAGGAGTGTGCATGCTTTTAATGACTTGAGACTACCAAACACAACATGCAATGGCTAGTTCATTGCATGCAATGCTATTAATTAGCAAATAAAATTTAAGGTCTCTCGTTTTTCCCTCCTCCTTGGTCACGGTGCACAACCTAAGATGACTTACTCACCTAGACGGAGGGAGTACAAAAATGAGATCACCCTGTTCTTTGGAGGCGAAAGATGTTTGATGATGGTGCGGACTAGCACGGTTGAGTGGGTTGGGCTCCTCGGCGGTCCTACTATTACTGCATGCGTGTTTTTTCCTTCGAAAGTTATGGCACATGTGTTGCAGCTATCAATATCATTGGAAGCTTGGACACTTCCGTCTTGAGAGCTTGGACACTTCCGCTTGGCACATGGACGACTCCGTTGAGATATGGTGGGCAAATAGACCCGGCGCTGGTACCCGCAATCGAAATGACATGGCTTCGCTCACAATGCTTGTGTCGTGGATCATTTGAAATGGGAGAAAGGCCTAGGTTTTCCGGCACAAGAGAGCACCACAACTGATTCTACTCAACACCATCTTGAAAGAGGCGAAGCTTTGGGTCACCGCCGGGGCGAAGAAACTAGGGGCACTTATTTTGCGAGATCAATCATTCATGTCGTTTCTTAGCATTCGTGAAAGTTGCCAGTCTAGAGGGATTCAAGTGCCCTAATGCTATTGTTTTTGTGCTTTTTACAAGATTTCCTTGCATGATTGTGCCTTTGGTAACACTGTTTGTTCTAATTGTCCGTATACTTTCACTGACGATGAGTTGCATAAGTTAATAATTACATCACTTGATAAATTCTCCTCATACTTTCACTGATGATGACTTGGTTTTTTTGTTCTAACATAACATGCAACACTTGTGGTTACAGTGTTGTTGGATCAGGGAAAGAAAAGTTCAAATGCCAAGCATTTCTATTGGTAATATTGTTTGCTCTAAGTCTTGCATGTTCCACAGCAATGATAGTAGTAAGTGCTGATGCATAATTATGAATTGGATTATAACAAAGTTAATACTTAGGACTGCTCTTCTTTGTCATGTACTCCTTCCGTTCCTAAATAATTGTCTTTCTAGAGATTTCAACAAGTGACTACATACGGAGCAAAATGAGTGAATCTACATTCTAAAACATGTCTATATACATCTGTATGTTGTAGTCCATTTGAGATGGCTAGAAAGACAATTATTTGGGAACGGAGGGAGTAGTAGTGTTGATGCACCATGTTTTTCTTTACTACTAAGTCGGAGTCGCCCGTTCGGAGGTAGTACCTTTGTTGCACCATGGACATTAATTAAATTTTGTCCCTATTTTTGCCGCTGATATGTTTGAGCAACTATACAGTCTTGGTTTATTTTCTAGACAGGATTATTTACAAAGATCGAGAGAGTGGCTCCTTCCCTAGAAGACTGGATGAGACAACAATGCACAGGAAGAGCAAGGCCCTCCTTAATCTGAGCACTGTGTGACATGCGCACGTGCTTGCTTAGGTTTAGTAGTATATGATGCAAGACTAGAAGCCTAGCATGAAGAAATTAAAGAGCTCTATTTTCTTTTAGTTATTGTCATATGTAATATTCTGTCTTGTAACGCCTTGTGTGAGTATGAATGGGAGCATTAACATGGGAGCACATAGCTACAAAGAGGAAAGGACATCCGCCAAGCAGTCGCAAGCGTCATCGTCATCACCGGCTACCTCCGAACGGGCGACTCCAATTTCACCGTAGACCTTCATCTTCAAAGGCAACCCGCAAACAACTGCACAGAAACCATGACGGCACATGCCAACAGAAGGCCACATGCGCGAACAACCGACAGTTCCAACTCTGACTATAATCATCACAAGGGAAATATGCGGGACTTGCGTCGATAGTGCCCTAAAGAGCACCTTGGACACGCCGGGAAGATCCGACTACCGAAGCCCGAGCCGCGACCAGAGTTCCTCTTGACGCCATCATCGTTGCCAAACAGAAATCAGCACCCCCGAAAAGGCCACCTCAGCAAACCACGCGGCGAAGATGCCGCCATCCACCGGTCTCCCAGTCGTTTTTGGCTCCGAGACGATGCCCCCAAGGAGAAGAAAGACGCGAAGACGCCTCCATGATAAGGACATGGACTAAGCTATAACATGGCATGTGAATAAAATACAGGCTTATTGGGCACTGATGAGAACGAGATTAGATCTTGACCAAGACTCGAAGCGAGGTCGTCATTACTTAATCCTAGCAGTCAGCAAGCTCTCCAGCTGAGCGGCTAATTTTCAAGTCCTTGTAATTTCTCACAATGGGTTGTTAGTATAAAATATCAATTCGGCCATGGTGTTATGTTTTTGTTTTCCCGATAATGGGTGTCCTGTCCTTACTCACCTGCTCAATAATCCGACTTTTCTGTGTAGTCAGGAGCTGTCACCAGCTCATCGCTGAATATAGAAAAGAAGCACCTCAATCGAGCAAAAGAATAGAAGTGAGGGGTCGTCGTTGCGTGTTCGTGCGGTCGCGTGGTTTCATACTCTCATTTGATCTCCACAAGCTTGAGTATTATGTTTTTCGTTTTTCTGAGCTCATTATGTTCTCACTCACCTGCTCACTGACGAGTACCGCATGCAATTAACGATCCATCCAAAGTACCATTCCGGTTGAAAAAGTCGGACACCTAAGTCTCTCATGTTTACTTTGACCACTTATTATTTTATGCTGGTTACTTTGACCACTTACTAAGTAGACCACACTTATTGTGGGATGGAAAGAGTAAATGTATAGCTACAACATCTGGCGTACTGGAAGAGACCAAAAACCCTCTCAGGCTCACTCGTCGTCCTCCCTGGGTGTCAAGGGCCCCGGAGAGTGAGAGTGGCATCGCCAAGATCCAGATCCCGAGCCGCCACTTGTCGGCGTGAAGAACCATGGCGTTGGCATGGTGCGGTGTGGTGTGGACGCCGCCGCAACAGAGGATGGGAAGAGAGTGGTGCAGTGTAGTGTGGTGCGGTGTACGTCCTATAAGAGGGGAGTAGGTCCTAGGTACAATGTGTTATTATGTGCTACAATGTGTTAGAGTTGATGATGATGAGGATGAGTTGTGATTATGACTAGTGACCAAGTTGTTATATGATGTCTCATGGACGAAAATAATGATCATGAGGAGTTGTTATATGACAATGATGTATTATGATGATAAGTTGTTAATGATATGATGATGAAGAAACAATGAACTTTAGAATTTAATGAGCAAATTTCAAATCAGAAAACACTATATTTCTTAATTAGTGCCATAACTAATGTGTCGTGCCTGGGCCATAAAGCAAGGCACACATATCGGCACGGCACAACCAATTTGGCTCATTGGCCAAGTTTGGACCTCACCAGCACACACGCGTCCATGCGCCACAAATGCAATATGTTGCCGTTGCAGTCACGAGCTGTCACCAGCTCATCGCTGAATATAGAAAAGAAGCGCATTAATCGAGCAAAAGAATAGAAGCGAGGGGTCGTCGTTGCGTGTTCGTGCGGTCGCGTGGTTTCATACTCTCATTCGATCTCCACAAGCTTGAGTATTATGGTTTTCGTTTTTCTGAGCTTGTTATGTTCTCACTCACCTGCTCACTGACGAGTACCACACGCAATTAACAATCCATCCAAAGTACTATTCCGGTTGAAAAAGTCCACTAGTAGAAAAGGGGGCAATGGTCCAGGCCGGGCCAGCCCATTAGTCCCGGTTCAATCCAGAACCGGGACCAATGGGAAACATGGACCCGTTCGTGAGCCGAGGGCCGACCGGACCACGTGGGCCATTGGTCCCGGTTCGTCTGGACCTTTTGGTCCCGGTTGGTGGGACGAACCGGGACCAATAAGCCTCGCTCCTGGCCCACCACCATTGGTCCCGGTTGGTGGCATGAACGGGGACCAAAGGCCGCCCTTTAGTCCCGGTTCAGGCCACCAACCAGGACCAATGGTGGTGCCTATATACCCCCTCGCGCAAGAGTAGAGCACACTGCTCTGTTTTTTCTGGCCGAGAGGGAGAAGGCTTGGTGGTGCTCTAGCTCACCTCCTATGCACACAAGGTGTTCGATGGAATGCCCGAGCCACACTACTTAAGATTTCTCCTCTCCAAGCTCGACCGCCAAGCTCCATTTTCCTAAATATTTGTCTAGGTTTAGCGGTCCGTCATGCCCCGTCCCCGTCTTCACCGTCGATCACCCGCGCCGATCTCATCGCCGGCACCACCGTGGTGAGCCTCTTGTTCTTATCTTCTTTCTGAAAGGAAAAATATTCTTACTTGTATGTTTAGATAGATACTTGTATTATTTTCTTACTTTTATTATTGCATCTTATATAGTGCGATGGTTTTGGTATCCGCCCCCGTCGGCCCTCGCCCTGTCTATGATTCGGATGTGGTATATATTATCTTTTCATAATTATTGGTTCATTTATTGTTTATGACAATTATGCCGACCAACGTGACATAGATTTTATTTATCTAGGAGGTTGTTGAACCGGAAATTCCAACCGACCCTATTGTCGAGAGGTTAAATTTAGTTGAAGAAGAAAACAATTTGTCAAGGAAAAATTAGAAAAATTGAGGAGAAGATGATATTGGAGTTGCATGTTGCGGATGTCGTCGATGATCACAAGATCAAGATGGATGCAATGCGCTTGAAGATTAGAAAGATTAGAAAAAATGCCATTCATGCCGAGGCTTGGTATCATTATGCCGTTGGATCAGTTGTTACATTGGTTGCGATTATGATCGCATTTGTTTTCGCACTGAAATGTTTTACATAGTTTCAGTGTATGATTTAATTAATTTAGATTCTCTGCAGAGCTTTATGTTGTTAGATGAGAACTATGTATGTACTTTGGTTTTAATGTGATGATGAACTTCTATTAATTTGGTCACTTAATTATCTATTCATGATGTTCTGTAATGATTTTTGACACACTTAATTATATATAATGCACGCAGATGAACCGGCAATGGATGTACGGTTCAAGACACACCTCCGAGTACATTAAGGGCGTGCATGATTTTCTCGAAGTGGCTGAGGCAAACAAGCAGAATGGTTTTATGTGTTGTCCGTGCCCTATATGTGGGAATACGAAGTCTTACTCTGACCGGAAAATCCTCCACACCCACCTGCTTTACAAGGGTTTCATGCCACACTATAATGTTCGGACGAAGCACGGAGAAATAGGGGTTATGATGGAAGACGACGAAGAAGAAGAGTATGATGACAACTATGTGCCCCCTGAATACGGTGATGCTACTGAAGATCAAGAGGAACCAGACGATATGCACGATGATGCTGCAACGGGCGAAGCTGCTGAAGATCAAGAGGAACCAGACGATGTGCCCGATTATGATGATCTCCACCGGGTCATTGTCGATGCAAGGACGCAATGCGAAAGTCAAAAGGAGAAGCTGAAGTTCGATCGCATTTTAGAGGACCACAAAAAAGGGTTGTACCCCAATTGCGAAGATGGCAACACAAAGCTCGGTACCGCATCGAATTGCTGCAAGTGGAAGGCGAGAATGTGTGCTCGACAAAGGATTTGAGAAGCTCTGAAAATATTGAAGAAGAAGCTTCCAAAGGATAACGAATTGCCCGACAAGACATACGCAGCAAAGAAGGTCGATGCCATCTAGGATTGGAGGTGCAGAAGATACATGCATGCCCTAATGATCTGATCCTCTACGCGGTGCGCATAAGGATCTGAACGCATGCCCGGTATGTGGTGCATTACGGTATAAGATCGACGAGATGACCCCGTGATGTTGACGGTGAGCCCCCAGAAGAGGGTTCTGCGAAGGTGATGTGGTATGCTCCTATAATACCACGGTTGAAACGTCTATTCAGAAACGGAGAGCATGCCAAGTTGATGTGATGGCACAGTGAGGACCGTAAGAAAGAGGGGAAGTTGAGAGCACCCGCTGACGGGTCGCAGTGGAGAAAAATCGAGAGAAAGTACTGGGATGAGTTTGCAAGTGAGCCAAGGAACATATGGTTTGCTTTAAGCGCGGATGGCATTAATCCTTTCAGGGAGCAGAGCAGCAACCACAGCACCTAGCCCGTGACTCTATGTATGTATAACCTTCCTCCTTGGATGTGCATGAAGCGGAAGTTCATTATGATGCCAGTTCTCATCCAAGGCCCTAAGCAACCCGGCAACGATATTGATGTGTACCTAAGGCCATTAGTTCAAGAACTTTTACATCTGTGGAATGGAAAAGGTGTACGTACGTGGGATGAGCACAAACAGGAGGAATTTAACCTAAAGGCGTTGCTGTTCGTGACCATCAACGATTGGCCCGCTCTCAGTAACCTTTCAAGACAGACAAAGAAGGGATACCACACATGCACGCACTGTTTACTTGACACCGATAGTAAATACCTGGCAAGCTGCAGGAAGAATGTGTACCTGGGCCATCGTCGATTTCTTCCGACCAACCATCAATGTCGAAAGAAAGGCAAGCATTTCAAAGGCGAGGCAGATCACCGTAAGAAGCCCGCCATGCGTACCGGTGATCACGCATTTGCTATGGTCAATGATTTACACGTAATCTTTGGAAAGGGTCCCGACGGACTAGCTGTTCGAGTGACGCTGGGGACACGCACCCATGTGGAAGAAGAAATCTATATTTTGGGACCTACCCTCACCGAAAGACCTAGAGGTCCGCTCTTCGATCGACGTGATGCACGTGACGAAGAACCTTTGTGTGAACCTGCTAGGCTTCTTGGTGTGTATAGGAAGACAAAAGATACAGGTGAGGCACGGAGGACCCGCAACGCTTGCACGAAAAAGACGGCATGCCTCCAAAGCAAGATGAAGGTCCTACCAGCTATGCTCTTACCAAAGAAGAGAAGGAAATCTTCTTTGAATGCCTGCTTAGTATGAAGGTCCCGACTGGCTTCTCGTCGAATATAAAAGGAATAATAAATATGGCAGAGAAAAAGTTTCGTAACCTAAAGTCTCATGATCGCCACGTGATTATGACGCAATCGCTTCCGGTTGCATTGAGGGGCTTCTACCGGAAAACATCCAATTAGCCATTGTGAAGCTATGTGCATTCCTCAATGCAATCTCTCAAAAGGTGATCGATCCAGAAATCATACCAAGGCTAAGGAGTGATGTGGTGCAATGTCTTGTCGGTTTTGAGCTAGTGTTCCCACCATCCTTCTTCAATATCATGACGCACGCCCTAGTTCATCTAGTTGACGAGATTGTCATTCGGGCCCCGTATTTCTACACAATATGTACCCCTTTGAGAGGTTCATGGAGTCCTAAAGAAATATGTCCAGAATCGCTTAGGCCAGCAGGAAGCATCTCCATGCGCCATCAAACAGAGGATGTCATCGGGTTTTGTGTTGACTTCATTCCTCGGCCTTAAGAAGATAGGTCTCCCTAAACCGCGGTATGAGGGGAGACTGACCGAAAAGGCACGCTTGGAAGGGACTCAATAATATGCAGGACGGATATTCTTGGTCTCAGCACACACTGAGTTCTACTGTAACTCTACCTTGGTGACCCGTATGCCGATGAACACAAGAACATCTGCGCCCAAACACCCGAGCAAAGGCGACGATCGGATTACATGTGAACACATCAGACTTTCAGCAGCTTGGTTGGAAGCACGTCGAGGTGACAACACTGCTTGTGATGAGCTGTACTTGTTGTCCAGGGACCATCTTTGACTGTATTGATTTGGAAAGGATACGAGATAAATGGGAATACATTTTACACGATCGACCAAGATCAAAAGAGCACCAACCAAAACAGCGGTGTCCGCTTTGATGCAACAACCGAGAGGGAAAGGACACATATTATGGTTACATAGTGGACATATGGGAACTTGACTACGGACATGATTTTAAGGTCCCTTTGTTTAAGTGCAAATGGGTCAATCTGTCAGAGGCGGGTGTGTAGACCCAGTACGGAATGACAACTGTGGATCTGAAAAATCTTGGGTACACCGACGAACCGCTCGTCCTAGCCAATGATGTGGCACAAAGTTATCTATGTGAATGACATGTCTACCGGATCGAGAAAGAGAAAAGATAAGGAAGCGAATACATCATACGATGAGCCAAAGCGCCACATAGTTCTTTCAGAAAAGGGACATCGTGGGAGTGGAGGACAAGATGACATGTCTCAAGATTATGAAAAGTTTCATGAAATTCCTCCCTTTAAAGTCAAGGCTGACCCCAAAGATCCCGATAAACGATGAAGATTATCCATGGTTACGCCGCAATAAGCAAATGACACAAGCGAAGAAAAAGTGAAGACTTTCTCCCGCAACTATTATGATGATACCATGCCAAGTTTGTAACTGACGAGTATGATACCATTGTCCGTTTTGTACATGCACATGCTATGTGGGTCAATTTATGATACCATGCCAACTTTCAACTTTTTCAGAGTTCATTTGAAATGCTTTAATGTCTTATGGTTCGGCCCTCATAATAATTAAAAAGCAATAATAAATATTTTGTTGTAAGTAGAAATAAAATAAAATAAATAAAGCAAGAAAGAAAACAAAAAAACAAAAAAAGTGTTTTCAAATTTGAAAAGTAATGGCACTAACAGAAAGTTTATAATTTTCCTAAAGCTAAAAGCAAAAAGAATTAAAAAATAAAGCAAAAAACAAAAGAAAATAAATAATGGAGAAAACAAAACAAAAAAACAACAATAAGTATTTTGTTGTAAGTAGAAACAAAATAAAATAAATAAAGCAAGAAAGAAAACAAAAAAACAAAAAAAAAGTGTTTTCAAATTTGAAAAGTAATGGCACTAACAGAAAGTTTATAATTTTCCTAAAACTAAAAGCAAAAAAGAATTAAAAAATAAAGCAAAAAACAAAAGAAAATAAATAATGCAGAAAAAAACAAAAAAACTGGAAAAAAAATAAATATAGCAAAAATAAGTAAAGAAAACAAAAAAAATGCCCCCTACTGGGCCCCCACGGCCTGAATACGACTTGAAACCCTACTATGGGCCAGGATTCAGGCCCGCAGTAGGCCTAAAAGGCCCATCAGGCAAAGCAGTAGCAAGTAGGCCCGTAAGCCTGCAGTGAAGAGGAGCTCGAGAGAGGTGCAGCAGTGGGGCTAATAAACCACTGCGCGCCCCTCTCAAGTAGCAAGGTGGGACTAAACTTTGTCGCGACGCTGGCAAAGATACCTTTGGTCCCGGTTGGTGGCGCCAACCGA
This sequence comes from Aegilops speltoides, assembly GCA_021437245.1. NCBI lineage: Eukaryota > Viridiplantae > Streptophyta > Magnoliopsida > Poales > Poaceae > Aegilops > Aegilops speltoides. Next base: position 551,318,557 of record CM038143.1, read on the forward strand.
CTAAAGAGGTGCATTGGTACGTTCGTGGCACCAACCGGTACTAATGCTCATTTTAGTCCCGGTTGGTGCCACCAACCGGGACAAAGGACGCCGTCGCCGCCGAAGCCTCGCCTCGACGCTGCCGCCAGCGCCCTCGCTCGACACCGCCGCCGCCGCTTCGCCCGACGCCGTCGCCAGCGCCCTCGCCCGATTGCCGCCATTCGCCGCTTCGCCTCGACGCTGTCTCCGTCGCCGCCGACGCCCTACCCCAATGAGCGCTGCCCGCCTCGCCTCGACGCCGCCCGCCCGCCTGCTCGCCTGTCGCCGTCGCGCCTCGCCGCCTGCCCGACCAGCGCCCCTGCCCCTCCTCACCTTGGTCGTGGCGCCCCCCCTGCTTTTTTTAATATATGTGATAATTGTTTTTGTTCATATGTATGATGATTTTTATAGAATATGATGTTTTTTCCAGATTATATGTATATGATTTTTTTATAGAATATGATGTTTTTGCTTTTTTATAAAAATGTATATATGTTTGTATGTTCTTTGTGTATATATGTTCATATATGCAAAAGTTAGATTTAGTACATTTTAGGTTAGTTTAACTAGTCATTAACCCGTGCGTCTGCACGGGCTAGCACTTCTTGTTGCGTGTATCATGTATTTGTTACATATAAGTTTTCAATAGGTATATAATCAAGTTCCCTGTTGTAGCATATATGCTCATTTCTATTCGCTACCTGAAAAACATAAATCTTTGTGTTTGCCTCAAAATTACGATCGAATTTTATCTTAAAACAACTTCATGGATTAAATTTTATATGTGTACAACATTCAAGCAGAAGTCTTCCCTCGAGAACATTTGATTGCACCAAGTTTTACTTGATTATAAAAAGAATTTGTTTCTATAAACAACGATGAAACAATGGACATACCACTAGTAGAAAAGGGGGCAATGGTCCAGGCCGGGCCAGCCCATTAGTCCCGGTTCAATCCAGAACCGGGACCAATGGGGGCATTGGACCCGGTTCGTGAGCCCCGGGGGCCGGCCGGGCCATGTGGTCCATTGGTCCCGGTTCGTCTGGACCTATTGGTCTCGGTTGGAGGGACGAACTGGGACCAATGGGCCTCGCTCCTGGCCCACCATCATTGGTCCCGGTTGGTGGCATGAACCGGTTTGCTAAATATATATGTTAAAAATGTTTTTTGTTCATAGAAAGTTTTTTGTTCATATATAGAAAGTTACAATTTTAGAAAAGCTTTATATATGCAAAAGTTACAAAAAGAAGGATAGGAAAGAAGAAAATAAGAAGAGGAAGAAAGAAGAAGAGGACAGGAAAAGAAGAGGAGAAATAAATAAGAAGAATAAAAAAGAAGAAAAAGAGAGGAGAAGAAGAAAGGAATAGAGGAGAAGAAGAAAGAATAGATTTTTTTTCTATTTTTTCTTCTTCTCCTCTATTCCTTTCTTCTTCTCCTCTTTTTTTTCTTTTTTTCTTCTTCTTCTTCCTTCTTCCTTCTTCCTCTTTTCTTCCTTTTCCTTAATTATTTTCCTTTCTCGAGGGAGAAGAAGAAAAAGAAGAGGACAAGAAGAAAGAAAGGAATAGAGGAGAAAGAAGAAACTTCAACAGGAGGGGGGGTACCGATACCCCCTCCCCGATAACATTATTTTCCCATGTATATGTAGGTCGCGTCGTTGTCGATATAACCCCCTCAAGATAACTTCGACATGAGGGGCGGTCGATATATATACCCCCTCTCGACGACACCCAAACTCTCGAGGACACCCAAACCCTAGAGAGAAAACGATGTTGGTCTCCTACCCCCTCCCGCCGCGCCCCTACCCGACAAATTAACTCTCTCGAGGCCACCCAAATTTATCAAGTTAAAAGAGCGTTGTCGTCGAGGCCACCCCAAACCCTTGAAGCGTTGTGTCGAGGCGACCCCAAACCCTAGAGAAGCAGCGTCGAGGCCACTAACATGATTCCTTATTGTGATTAGCTAGCTAGTTCTATGTTTGCCACTAATATATATCCATCTGTACCATGTTTGAATAATAATTGACATGTTGTAAATATTTGCAGAAACTATGGAGCACTCCCGAGATGAAGAAACAGAAGCGATGTTGGGGGACATAATCGCACAAGGAAGTGATAAAGTTGCATCATTTCTCAACGAGACCGATGGTCAGGAAGGACTGGGTGAAGAAGAGGGCTATGTTCATGATGGCTTCGACCCATTAATGCCAGTACAAGAAGAGGACTATGTTCATGATGGCTCCGGTGACACAATGGAGGTACAAGAAGGAGACCGGCCGATCGCTCCGGTCACCGAACCGAGTCCGCCAGTATATATATATATTAGTTAAGCCCGTGCCGACTAGTTAATTGATGCATCCATTGTTTTGGTATATGTACACATATTAATTACTCGTCTTTCTTCCTTATAATTTCTAGCCCTCCGGATCGAGCACAACTTCGGTAAGGAGACGAGGCCCAAGAAAAGTTGAGCTCGGGTGAAAAGTTTGAGATCATAGAAATCGCGCCCAACGGCGAACTGATTGAACCCATCCGGACAAGGAAGGCATTTTTCTTTCGGTCAAGGGGTTCTTGTTAGGGACAAGATCCCGATCAGATCCAAAGAATGGTATAAGCTTAAGGAGGAAGACCCCGAGGTGTCTTATGTCAATGATATGCGAAAGAAGATCTTTGGACCGAGTGAAGGCAAATTTCACCCTACCGCCAGAGGAGGATCCGGAGAAGCCAGTTAAAGAGCAATTAATCAAGTCTTGTGCTCTTAAGAAGATGGCAACCCTAATGAGGAGGTGGAGGAAAGAGCTGAACCAGTTTGTCGAGAAAGAAAAGACACCAGAATTCATCGACAAATATGAGAAGATCAAAGATCACTGGCCCGCATTTGTGGCCCACAAGACATCGGAAAAGAGTAAGAAGATGTCGGCGACAAACAAGAAAAATGCTGCGAAGAAGAAGCTTCACCATCGCACGGGTCGTGGCTACCTCAAAGCCCGCCTAAGTGGTCCAAGGCTGAGAATGATCTGCTTGAAAAAGGGATCGAACCGAGACAATGTATCGCAGACCGTTGCGGACTTGGTTCTTCGGGCTGGCGGAACCTTGGACCTCGTAATAGGAAGTGCCAATGGACGGACGAGCAATCGCAAATACCGCCAAGAACCTTCGACACTATATCGATGCAGCGCAAGCGAGGGACGCTCCTTCCAAACAGGAGAAGGACGAGCTCACAATGGCCCTTGGGAATCCCGAGCACCACGGACGGACACGAGGCACGCCAGCTCCATTCCGTGGAAGGTTGGTTTTCCGGACGCAGGGGTTACAAAACCCACGAGAGGAGGAAGAAACTTGAGCAGGACCAACTGCAGGCGCTGCACGAAAGGGTAATGGGGCTAGAGGAACGAGAAGAGGAACGAGAAGCAGCAGATCGCAGCAAACGACCTGCCGAAGCTTCCCCCGAAGCTACCCCGCCATCTCAGCGGAGAAGCAGCGTGGCTTCCACTTAGCTGCTTCAGCCGGAGCATGTCTTGACGGCTCCTGCCAGCTATCCCGTGGATGGTATCACGGAGTCTCAAAATTGCCACATTATAGCACGATGGATGAATTTGAAGGTCAAGGCGGCTGTTGGCCAAGTTTATCCTAGTGGACCCGCACAACTTATCACCGCCACCGATTCCGTATGATATGCTAAGGTGATGGTGGATGAAATAACGAGAGGATTTGAGGACCTCGTGCTTGAGCACCCTACCGGTGAAGGGGAGACTAGGCTGGGTTCTACTCTGAAGACTCCATGCCTATGGCGGAAGGAGCTCATCAACCTTCTGAACTGGACGCCTCCGCCTCCTCCTCCTCCTCCGGCGAGTCAGGTCACTCCGCCTCCTCCATCGCCTCCTCCGGCGAGTGACGATCAGGGCACGCGTGGCGGCACTCCGCCTCCTCCACCACCTCCTCCTCCGGCGAGTGACGATCATGGCACGCGTGGCGGCACTCCGCCTCCTTCTCCGGCGCGTGGTGGCACTCCGCCTCCTTCTCTGGCGCGTGGCGGCACTCCGCCTCCTTCTCCGCCTGCGCCGGCCCTCCCGAGCAGCTAGCAGCCACCTCCTTCTCCGCCTCGCCAGCAAGGGCGGAAGAGACCCGCCGCCGCCCTGGCTGCTCCGGCGCGTCGTAGTCCTTCTCCTCCGCCTCGTAAGCAAGCACGAAAGAAGACAGACGCCGCAGCCACTCCGTCTGCTCCGGCGTCTAGCAGCACAAGAAGAGGAGAGAGGCAATATAGATACGGTCCACCTCTAAAGCCTCTAGAGAAGTTACCGTACGAGAGGACTGAGGAGGAAAACAATAAGATCGTGCAGACCCACGTGAAGGAGTTCTTTGAAGGGGTGAAAGCAAAGAGACATCCACCTCCGGAGGAGAAGGTAGATCCGGTGAAAGCAAAGTGCACTCTCGATGCCTTGAGGAAACCGGCAAAGTCTCCGCCGAGAACCAACTATGAGCGCATTACTGAACAGATATATCTCCAAGCTGAGCGGTCGGGAAGTACTGTCAGACATCAAAGAGCAAAAGAACGAGCAACTGCGAAAAAATTGACCAGCTCGGCGAACAAGCAAACCAATCGTGCCCCCCCCCCCCCCGCTTAATGTGTCCAGCGGCATCATCGTCGCTAATGTTCCGGGGATGGTGGCCGGTTATGGCAATCTACAAGATTACCTGCCTGACAATGCACTTCCTGATTACATGAAGGTGGAAGAACACAGATACGAGTACGGGAAAGATGAAAAATCTCTAACAACGATGATGCGAAGGTTCCATACTTGGTACATGAAAACATGCAGAGAGTCTGGGGGGGGGGCGAATAGTTTGTATCTGCACATTAAAGAGGAGCACGACCTTGTTGGAACTGATCTGTTGTGTGTTCCATTTGAGGAGTTCTTCGCGTTCTTCAATCAAAAGGCCCTCGATAAATTAACGGTCTTTTGCTACTGCCTGTAAGTACTATTTCCGTCATTAAGTCTCTATATATAGCTCGGCTCTTTCATTGCATGTATTTATAATTAATTATCCTCAATATATTATGCAGATTGAAGATCGTCGAGTGCAAAAAAAATGAAATCTATGATATTGGGTTCATTAACACAAATATCATAGATGTATTTCTGGTTGAAAAGGACGTCAAAGAGGCCGAGGACAACTTGCTACAATCGTTGATCAAAAATCAAAACAAAGATACCATACTCTTTCCTTACAAAGGCAAGTGAGTGTTATTGATCGTTTGCATATTCGGTTTCCCTTATTACTCGAGCGAGGTTATAGTAATGTAATTGATGAGTTATGCATGCGTGCGCAGTTTCCACTGTATTCTTCTGGAGATTAAGTTTGAGCGTGGACTAGTAACCGTCTTAGACTCGAGATGGAAAGATCCCAGCACCTATGCGGACATGACTGATATGCTCAGCAAGTAAGTTCAATCAATCATTATCGCACCATATCGGCAACTTTTTGTTCATTTCCTGATATCTCAAGTAATAATAATTATTTTCTTTGTCTTGCAGGGTTTGGAAACAGTTCACCGCACAAGCTCCGGACTGCCAAGGAGCTGCGATATACATACCCGAAAGTAAGTACTATGGCTAGCTAGTTGTGCGATCTCCGTTGATTCTATAGCTATACTTTCATCAATGCCATTTATAATGCTTCATTATCAGTTTGATTGACCTCTATTTCTCGTAAAGTGCTTGTGGCAGGAACAAGGGAATGATTTCTGTGGATACTACGTGTGCGAGTTCATCCACACCGTGACTTTGAAAAACAAGCGGGGCTACTCTCAAAGACAATATGAAGTGCGTAAACAATTAATAATATTCACAATTTCATTTTATTACACCATTATTTCTGTTGAGTTTCATTCATATATATGTATTAATTAACCCCTTTCTTCAAATTAGACGTGGCAGATGCGGAATGAACTCCTAGAACCAGATCGCATGAAAGCAATTCAAGAGGAATTGGCGGGATTCTTTCTTGACCACGTCATCAATAAAGCTGGAGAATACCATGTGGAAGTTGATTTCAAATGCTAGGGGACTGTAATTCAGAGATCTTATATATTGTACATGTATGTAGCCAGTAGCGTCGGACGTACATGATACGAAAACTTGTTGTTCGACCAATCTCTCGGAGAAGGAGAGGTCGATCAATCATTTCTCTTGGTATGCATGACGTACTTCTGTACTCGATGGTTCCCTTCATTTTCTTACTAGCTAGCGTGTCGAGGGCTATATGTATATAGTACATAGCGTCGACCAAGCACGGACATAAGAGAGGACACTTATCTCTATTAATTAGCTAGCTAACACAATATATGAAACACCTAAATTAACCCCCAACCCCCTCCCCTTCGAAAAAACAAAACCACAGCCACGGAATCTCGACGCGTGGATGCCTTTTGGTCCCGGTTGGTGCCACCAACCGGGACCAAAGGCCCCCCCTGCCTGGGCCCGGCGCACCGGCCACGTGGAGGACCATCTGTCCCGGTTCGTGTTAGAACCGAGACTAAAGGGCGGAGGTATTAGTAACGACCCATTAGTCCCGGTTCATGAACCGGGACTAAAGGCCCTTATGAACCGGGACTAATCGGTGTTTTTCTACTAGTGGTCGGACACCTAAGTCTCTGATGTTTACTTTGACCACTTATTATTTTATGCTGGTTACTTTGACCACTTATGAAGTCAGTAATACTCTCCCCGCCTGTCGGGGATATGCCCCGCGGCGTAAACCGGCCGGAAGGATAAACCGGCCGGACTTGGCGATTCACCGGCGACCTGCACAGACCAGACGGTTTACAGCTCATTGGTAATCCGGCAGGTGGGCCAGAGGAGCAACAAGACCCGGTGGCCTGTCTGGCGGTTCATGAAGGCCGCATTCAACCATTGTGGGCCGGTTTAAGAGGAAAGGAATATTTGCCTTACAAGGAGTTAAGACTAGGATTTGTATCCGGTTTGTATTAGAGATAGACTAGTCCTAATCCTAATAGGACTCCACATGTAAACCGCCCCTTCAACATATATAAGGAGGGGCAGGGCTCCCCAAAGAGGAACAAGTTAGAAGTTACAAGTAACAAGAAACAATCTCTAGGGTTAGACACAAAGAGGAGAGCCAGTTTACGGCGACTCCCTCGTGATGATAATGAGATCTAGCCTCAAACAACATGTAGGGCTATTACCGGATGATGTTTGCCGGGGCCCGAAGCTGTCTAAATCCCTGTCTTGTGTTGCGTCTCTCGATTCCGCTCAACCCCTCTCAAGCTACCACATAGATGCGTTGGCCTCGCGACTAAGTCCTGACACTAAGGACATCTGACGTGACAATTCCACGACAGTTGGCGTCCACCGTGGGGCCCGCGCACGGTGGTGTTGAGTTCTTGAAGGGCTTCCCCCATGGGACGAGGAGGTTACAATTTCCCGGTTGAGGATTCTATACAATTGATGAGGTTGAAGTCAAGAGAAGAATTAGGGTTATGGTTGATCCGCCGTCGTCGCTTGTCCTATGACCTAATATTTGGTTATTTTTTAAGCCGCCGAGACCGACAAGGTTTGCGGCCGATTCAACCAGTACGTAGCAAATGCAAATTTGATTCCTGTGCAAGCAGTCTACCGAGGTGGACACAAACTTCCGCTGCACCATTATACTATACAAATTGCAAGTTGCCTCCGCACACGTGTGTTCAAATCCAGCCGATCTAAAAAAAACAACAGGGTTGTCACGTCTTTGAAGCTACAGTCCCGAGACACATCGGCATAGGCACTACCGCCTCCGCCTTTTTCACAAAGAAGACGAGGAAGGAAAGCAAGAGAAACAGTTTACGACTTGTAGGCGGGTTTGACCACGAATTTGATCTCCAAAGTTTCTGCCCCTGCTGCTGTGGACCACACGTTCCGCGCCGACCTGTCTCGGACTCGTCGTCGCCCTCAAATCGCTGCTACGGCGTCCGCCTCGAGCTGAACCAGCATCCACCGGTCTCCGTCGGGCTGCCTCTGCCTTATCACTCCACCTCCGAGTTGTGCTGACTCCGTGCGCTGTTGTTCCATTCATTGCCACCGGCCCTCCGCTGCCGGCCTACTGTTCCCTTTTCTGCTACGAGCCGGCCTCACTGAGTCGCCGCCGGGTCATCGCTGAGCGGCCTTGCCTTTGCCTTGTTGCCTTGCTTCTTCGCCCGTGCGTCAAGGCCGCCGTGGCCACAACCCGTCCTACCCTTCCCACTGGCCACGGCTGCGCCTCTGCCACAGTCACCGTCACATCCGAGCCGCCGTTGCCGTTGAACCATCCACTACAAGCCGCCATCGCCGCGTTTTACTCCGGCTTTGTGGACGCCTTGGACAGCTCTTGTTGCTGTTTTGAACAACCCGCACCAACGTCAGCCAATGCTGCCCGCGAATCGCTCGTCGCCGATGCGGTGCGCCACTGCCGGGGCCGGCCTTACCAAGCCGCTGCCTCCGCCAAGACCTGTTCGCGAGCCGCCGTCGTCGTCTACATCACCGCAGCCTCCGCTCGTTTCCACCACTGGCTGGCTCCAAGTCGCTCCTACTCTGCTGCAAGGTTGCCGAGCGTCTCAGCTGGCTTTAGCCGCACCGGGCTGGTCTGCTTCTAAACCCCGTGAAATCTTTGGGTCAACCGAGCATACGCACATGAATCGAGGGTCCAAGTGCTGATCGATGCAAAAAGTAAGGTCTGATGGATTCCCTAGCACCTTCCCGTGAAGAAACATCAACTAGTACAAGCATAGGAAGGACTAAGGGTAAAAAGCAGCCCCCAACGTGGATTTGGATTCAGAAGAATTTTCTACGGGGTCTAGGATTCAGATTTGAGGAAAAAAGAATGGGGAGGACCATCACATCTCACGGGAGGTCAAACTAACTACGACCAGGACACAGGGAGATTGATTTGGACACTGCCGCTTTGGTGTCCACCCGCTTCCATCGCAAGCCGTCGCCGGATGGTCTCCACGGTGCGTGGTCACCGAGGTGTGTCTGCCTCCGTCTGATCCTCATTGCGCTACACCCGACTCAGCCAAGGGCGAGTTACAGTCGCTGCTCTTCCGTCGTCTGCGCCATGCTGGGCCGCCAGGGATCGGCTCCGTAAGCCGCTGCCTCCAGCACCCCTTTGCCGCCGGGTTAATAGCCGCTTCACGCCAATCCAAGTCACCGGCACTACCGCGACCTCACCTACAAACCGGCCGATGTCCTGCATCAAGCCACCATGGCCGCATCGCCGGCGAGTCGCCCCATGGTTTTCAAGATTGCCTTCAATGGCCGTAATTCAGCCGGCCATGTCGCCGCAAGCCGCCGCCGTCTTCAGGTTGCCGCACCGCCAGCGCCCTCCTCCGTCTGTGAACCGGACCCCTTCTGCTGAAATTGAGGCACCTTGAACTGGACAACCGGGCTTTGGTGAGTCGCCACCAAGCGGACGACTGAGTCGCCATCAAGCACGTTTCCGCCGGATCACCCACGTTTTCGTCAAACCGCCGAGCGCCTCGAGTCTCCTCTGCTGCTTTTCACGAGCGAGCTACAGTGTGCCGAGTCACCTGAGTCCGAGCGCGCCGGGTTTGCCGCCATGTCTCAACCACGGCCAGCCTCGCTATTACTCCGAGCCGTTACAACTACACGGTGCCCGCTTTGCTTCGCTGCGCCTGCAAGCCACCTTCCGCGCGCCGGGTTGTCACTGTTTTCGGCAGAAACATGGACCGCCTGTGATGTACTGAACCGCGGCCCTCCGCTGCCGACCTGCCGCATGCCTCTGCTGTCGCGGGATCGCGTTTTCAAACCGCCGGCGCTGCAGCGAGCCGTCCGTCTGCGCGGCCTTGCTTCTGCTGTTGAGCCGCCGCCTTATCTCCGCCGCGAGCCGCCGGGGCACTTCTTCATCCGCCGCGCTCACCTCAACCCGCCGCCCTAAACCGCCCCGCATGGAGCCACTGCTGGAGAACCGCCCTGTGTCTCCGGGTTTCAGCGCGTCGAGCGCCGCCGCATGTGGTGAACCGCCCTGCTCCATGCCTTTTCTGCTGTGGAGTTGCGATAGCAAAGGCAAATTCTTCTTGCTGGAGATTGGAGAAGTCAAAGGAAAAGGAGCAGCGGTGCAAGGGTTACATCATACATTTTGTTGTGTATTCATCCAAGAAACGTCAGGTGCTATCTTTTCTTGTTATTTTTAGCACATATTGTTTCTGTAAAAAGAACAATTACTCTGTTTATATATTTTTATATATGCAGGACAATGATTCATTGTTTGCTATTGGGCGGGTGTGCACAAGCCGCCGCTCGTGCCGTTCGATCTACATCAACTTGCTACGATCGCACCTGCGATTGACTGGCCGTCTTCACGGTTTATCGCGTCTGTGATTAATTCGCCCGTCCATGCCGGTTTACAATGTCGCGGCCATCCGAGTCACCTCTGATGTTGCGGTCGTCTTTACCGTCTGCCTCTCGTGGCCTGGTCTACATCAACACACCGGGCCGCACCTGTCTGCATGAGCTGTTCGTTGAGTATGAGCAAGTCACGGCTTGAGTAGCCCAGTTTTCTTTCAAATTGGAGGCAAATTATCATCAACCGCCGTCTGCATTGGATGGTTCAATGGGCAGGCGCACAAGTCACCGCCACTACAGTTTGGTTAATTTCAAATCGCCAGTTAGAAGGAACCATTGGCCGAGTTGCTGACACGGCTCATACGGGATCATTTATAACCCGCCGCAGTCACCTCAACCTTCTGTGGATTCACATCGTGCTATCAACACCAAAGATATACAAGTTATGCCGGTTTATATCACGGTCAAATATGGAGAGTTTCAAGCCAACTCCTCGAGTCACCTTGAGACTCGGGGGCTACGATGACATGACTCAACAAATCTTGCCAGTTTCAGCAAATTTAAGAACCCCAGGACGATGGACGAAAAGATAACCCGGTCCAGGAGGCTATTGTTATTTAAAGGCCGTCAGAAAATTTCCGGCTTAGAAAGTATATGACAATTACAAAATCCCGAATCAATGAAGAAGTTCCGGGTCATCAGGAAAGATTCCGGTTTAAAATTCGACTCAAGGGAAGCCAGTCTCACTGAAGTTCTCAAATCCGGTTTATGAGTTTCCGGTTCAAAAAGGAATTAACTTCTTGCAAGTTCGAGTTTAAAGGCCGTCAGAAAATTTCCGGCTGAAAATGAAGATTCCGGTTTAAAATCCGGTTCAAGAGAAAGATGTCTCCCACAAAGCTTTGAAGATCTCCATATCCGGTTCAAGAAGAATTTATCTCTTGCAAAAAAGTTAAAAATTGCCGAAGAGGACCTGCTGCCATGATGTGCGGTTCAAACATGGGTATCCTGCCTTTACTGGCCTAACATATTGATCACATGGGGGCTTCTGCTTCATAAAGCGGGGTCTCTGTTCTTTTTTACATCATGTGTGGTTACACGGAGGTTCTGTCTTAAAGCGGCCTCCGGTTTACCCCTTGACATTTGCTTTTTATATCACTTGGGGGCTTGGTCGTGTCCGAACCAATGCAACACCTCTTGATAGGCAAAAGCCACCAGATCATTTGGGGACACGGTCACGTCTGAACCGGTCACGCCTCTTGGTCGGCCAATAGGGCCAGAGTCATTTGGGGGCTTGGTCGAACCCGAACCAATGTCATGCCACTTGGCCGGCGTACTCGCCAAGAGTCTTTTGGGGACCTGGCCGACTGGCACCATCGCTACGCCTTCGGGGAGCTTGGTTGCGTCTGACCATGGTAATGCCATCTGACCAGCTCAGTATAGCATATTTTTGCAAACGGTTTTATCATTGCCTTTGCTTCCATATCTTTTTCATAACTGTTATTCGATTTTTGTTGCGTTTTTAAACCGACAACGTTTTAATCCGGTTCGACTGTCAATTTACGGAACACGGTCAATTCTTAATCCGGAGACTATTTGCCCGGTTTGATTTCTTGATTTTATATTACCATCTTATTATGGAGTAAACCGGTGTTCATTAACCCGGTTTGACTTTCAATTAGAAGTTCAGTACATGATCAAATCATAATCCGGAGACTATCGGCCCGGTCTGGTTTCGACTATAAGTCGCCAGCATATATTTGGATTGCGCCATTGGAATCATGCGCTCATAAATCATTGGGTTATATTATTCAAATAGCCAAACTTGGTTGAATTTTCATTATGATATTGGATGAATAAGGTTTCATACCGGATTATATTATCTTGAATAGCCAACATGGCTGGACTTTTATTATGGTTATTAATATTATGATTGAGGTTTTCAAAGTCGCTTTAGCGCAATGGATATTATGTTATCAATGGATATGGCTTTTATTCTACAATTGAAGGAATAGTCCCGAGTTGCTGCAGGCTTACAACCCGGCACTTGGGGGCTACATTATTCAAAGTTGAGATTATATCAAATATGCAAGTCTCATGTCGCTGCAAGCATGCACCATGACACTTGGGGGCTAATGCAAAGTCATTTTTGGCTCATATTATTGAAGACCCGGCTCATCACATTATAATGAGCTGGCCCTTGGGGGTTACCAATTGCTCCTGTTAAACAATTCAAGGTACAAAGCTTTTTATTCATTATATTGAAGGGTCCACTGCTCGGTTGGTAAAGCACAAGGCTCTTAACCTTGTCGACGTGAATTCAAGCCCCATGATGGTGGTTACATTATATGATGTTATTTTCATTGAAGTATATATCAAAGTCCCTGCTCATTATTGCATAATGACCCGGCCCTTGGGGGCTACACTAGTTGAAGTTTTTATGAGCATCAGGAAATTACAAGTCCCAGGTTGCTGCAAGCATAACAACCCGGCACTTGGGGGCTACATAATATGGAGTATTCAGTTTTACTAAGTGACTGGGATGAACAACATGGATTTCTTCTTAAGTGGCAGTATTTATATTGAAGCAAGTCTTAAGCCATCACTTTGTTCTGCTCAAGACTTGGGGGCTACAGGTATTATATTATTATCGAAGAAATATTTTCAAATTCTCTGATTGAGCAAACTAGGTTGACCCGGCGTCACCAATCATTATGACCCTGTGGCTGCAACTCGGCATCATTAATAATCATGAACCGGCATTGACAACAATCATGAACCGGTGTCTGCAACAATCATGACCTGGAATTATCAGTTTTTATAACCCGACAGTTTTTGGCAATGATAAAACCGGCAAGTTCTGCATCTTCAAACCGGTTGAATATCAGATGAATATTTCAAGACCAATATTTCTTAAATCGGCGCTTTGGAAGCCGACTCAAGTGGATTATTCTTCACAATATTTTTCTATGAGAAACCAACGTCAGCAATTTGAGTATGAAGCTGGTTATTGACCCGGATTTTCTAGAAGGAGGAAATACAAGGACTTAAGGATGATCAGTGTCGGTCTACAAGGATTCTTAACCCGGAGCACAACCTGTCAAAGTTGTTCTGGTGTTTATTTTGCAGCATAAGTTTACCATGGATAAATCCAAGCTAAACTTGGGGGCTAATGTCGGGGATATGCCCCGCGGCGTAAACCGGCCGGAAGGATAAACCGGCCGGACTTGGCGATTCACCGGCGACCGCATGCACTGACGGTTTACAGCTCATTGGTAATCCGCGGTGGGCGGATGAGCAACAAGACCCGTGGCCTGTCTGGCGGTTCATGAAGGCCGGTTCAACCATTGTGGGCCGGTTTAAGAGGAAAGGAATATTTGCCTTACAAGGAGTTAAGACTAGGACTTGTATCCGGTTTGTATTAGAGATAGACTAGTCCTAATCCTAATAGGACTCCACATGTAAACCGCCCCTTCAACATATATAAGGAGGGGCAGGGCTCCCCAAAGAGGGACAAGTTAGAAGTTACAAGTAACAAGAAACAATCTCTAGGGTTAGACACAAAGAGGAGAGCCGGTTTACGGCGACTCCCTCGTGATGATAATGAGATCTAGCCTCAAACAGCATGTAGGGCTATTACCGGATGATGTTTCCCGGGGCCCGAAGCTGTCTAAATCCCTGTCTTGTGTTGCGTATCTCGATTCCGCTCAACCCCTCTCAAGCTACCACATAGATGCGTTGGCCTCGCGACTAAGTCCTGACACTAAGGACATCTGACGTGACAATTCCACGACACCGCCCCCTTTTACTAAGTAAACCACACTTATTTTGGGACGGAAAGAGTAAATGTATAGCTACAACATCTGGCGTACTGAAAGAGACCGAAAACCCTCTCAGGCTCATGCGTCGTCCTCCCTGGGTGTCGAGGGCCCCGGAGAGTGATGGTGGCAGCGCCAAGATCTAGATCCCGAGCCGCCACTTGTCGGCGTGAAGAACCATGACGTTGGCATGGTGCGGTGTGGTGTGGACGACACCACAACAGAGGATCAAAAAAGAGTGGTGCGGTGTAGTGTGGTGCGGTGTACGTCCTATGAGAGAGGAGTAGGTCCTAGGTACAATGTGTTATTATGTGCTACAATGTGTTAGAGTTGATGATGATGAAGAGGAGTTGTGATTATGACTAGTGACCAAGTTGTTATATGATGTCTCATGGACGAAAATAATGATCATGAGGAGTTGTTATATGACAATGATGTATTATGATGATAAGTTGTTAATGATATGATGATGAAGAAACAATGAACTTAAGAATTTAATAAGCAAATTTCAAATCAGAAAACACTATATTTCTTAATTAGTGCCATAACTAATGTGTCGTGCCTGGGCCATAAAGCAAGGCACACATATCGGCACGGCACAACCAATTTGGCTCATTGGCCAAGTTTGGTCCTCACCAGCACGCACACGTCCACGCGCCGCAAATGCAATATGTTGCCGTTGCAGGTAACACATTGCGATCGGCCGCAGGTGTTTCCCCCATTGGTTGGTCCCCGGAGTGATAAATCAGCCCAAACGATAAACGTGAAGATAAGGCATAATCTTATCGGTCACCCCAAGAGTAGCGATAAATCGTTGAATCGAAAGATTTTTTGAACAGTGTTATGAAATAATGTTTTGTTAGAGATCTCTTTTGTGTAGACCGTTTGTGCAATCTGGTGAAATTTTAAAATTTAGAGATTATACTTTCGGTAGTATTAACCAATGCATATTATACATGAAGGTTTTAAATGGAAACTATTTTAGGAGACACACACTAGAAAGTTTCCTACACCTCATGCTCGCGTTGATCATAGTTGGAGCTCCCAGAAGATACAAAGAACCGCAAAATTTAATGAGCAACTTTTAAATCAGAAAACACAGTATTTCTTAAGTGGTGCCATAACTAATGTGTCGTTCCAGGGCCATAAAATAAGGCACACATATGGGCACGGCACAGCCAATTTGGCTCATTGGCCAAGTTTGGTCCTCACCAGCACGCACGCGTCCGCGCGCCGCAAATGCTATATGTTGCCCGTTGTAGCTAATACATTGCGGTCGGCTGCAGGTGTTTGCCCCATGGGTCGGCCCAGTACGGTAATTTCTTTTCTCTCGCACGTAAGTCCCTCACCCTGTGTTAAGTTGTTTCATGCTACCTCCCGCGCAGACTTGTTTTGTAGGCTGGTATTTTGTTTGTATGCGCTTTCAATTTTTTGTGTGTGTGTTCCTCAGCCGGTTTACCAGTTTCTTATTTTCTATTTTTTTTTCCTTTCAATGCTCCCAAACCAGTTTACTATTTTATTATTTTCTATTTATTTTTATGATAGTTTTTTTTTCTTTTTTTCTTCTCTTTATATATTTGTCTTTTCTTTTTATTTCAAAAATATCATGAATATTTACAAATTTCACGAAAACTTTAAATATGTTAACATTTCGAGACTTCGTGAACAATGTTTCTAATTTGTGAAAAAAAATTCAAATTCAAGAATAGTTTTTCAATTACGGAAACATTTTTCAAACCCATGATAAAATGTTCAAAATCCTGAACATCTTGGGAATATGTGAACATTTTTTGACACACTGAATATATTTTTAATTCACGAGCAACTTCGAATTCGTGAATATTTTTTTAATTCATGAACATTTCACAAAAACATTCTCAATGGTTTAAAGTATGGGATTCCGTTGCATTTTTTTAATACGTGAACAACATTTTCTAAATCCGCAGACATATTTTGAAATTCCTAAATGTTTTAAATTGAAGAACAAATTTTGAATTCATGAATTTTTTTGAATTGGTGAACATTTTTGGATTGCTCAACACTTTTTCAAATTCGCATTTTATTTTAAATTAACAAACATTTATTGGAACCACAAAAATATTTTAAAATTTGTGACCATTTTTCAAAGTCACAAACATTTTTATAATCCATGATTTTTTTTGTCTGAACATTCTTCTAACACTTTGAAAGTTTTTTGAATTCTTGAAAATTTTCATATTCGTGATTTTGTTTTTCAAATCCATGAACATTTTTTAGTCCATGGATATATTTCTAAATTGGTAAAATTTTAAATTCATGAACATATTTGAATACGTGAATATTTTTTATAATTTTCTAATTTTTTCATATTCGGGGATATTTCTTTATGTTCGTGGTATAATGGCTGATAATAAAAAAGAAAACAATGCAATGGTAGTACTCTACCGGATTTTCTGGCGATACAACAGGAATGCGATACAGCTCGAACATTCATTGTAGATCGCTGGCGCTATAGTGGGCTGGGCCATAGTTGGGTGCTGTATGCTACTGAGTGCTTTCGCATCGCGTGAAGCGAGCGATATATAGCAGCTCTCGCGTGGATCTCAAAAAAAAAAGCAGCTCTCGCATTCTCTTCTCCTGATCCCCTCTGTGCTCTCATGGCGCTCGCGGCTCCCCTGGGATCGCCGCCGCCCTCACCTCCTCCACGGATACATCCCACCGACCGCGTGCACGCACCCGGGCAAGCTGCCGCAAGGAGGTCGCCGTCACGAGCCGCCTCCGTAGCACCGGCTGCCAAAACCCGGACTTGTAAGTTCCAACAAATACCTCCCTCCTTTTTCAGTTCTCTCAGGCGACCTGGTGCTGGAACAGCCCCTACTTGCCTAGTTAGACAAAAAATTGATGCTCTGCACAATTAGCTAGTACTAGTTTCAGAGATACACTGAGATACGAGTGACACAAAATTCATTCTTGACATGATACTAGTTTCCGAGATACACCGACATATGAGTGAAAGCATAGTTGAATCTTAACATGCTACTAGTTTGAGACGTACACCAAGATATGAGTGTATATGACATAACATAGTTGAATCTTAACATGGTATTAGTTTCAGAGATACACTGAGATATGGCATAACATAGTTGATCTTTGACATGGTTATAAGCAAAGCAGGCGAATGATAAGTCTTTAATTTGATATGAGCTCCCCACCGACAACGGTAGATGGCGACATGACTGCTGGCTCCCCGTAGTTGCGGACAAGCTCCAGTGCTTCTGTGACGAAGGACGCAAGAATCCTGTCAGGCTTCCTTGGCTTCGCTGCGTCGTCACCCCTTGCGAAATCCATGGATCTGTCGATAAAATACATCTTTCTGCTACAAGCCTTCAACAGTGCTTCCACCAAGCGCTCCAAGTCTTGTTTAGGGTATCTGCTACTGCTGCATTTCATCATTGATATGACCATCCTGGTGATAAGCTTAAGTATTTTCAGGCAACTGGCCGTGGGGTCACTGTTTCTTTCTACCATCTCCCTGAGCTTCAGTGGAAGGCTGAATTCACCAATTGATTCATCAAACTGGACAGCCAAATACTGATCAGCGCTGATGAATGTCTCATGTATTGTCACACAAAGGCATAATAGAGCTGTCTCTATTTTATGGACGTCATGTTCCTGAAGATAAGAAGAGCTCCTGCTCTGTCCATTAGGTTGCGAAGCGTCACCTTGTTGACCTACTTGTGTTGCTTCTGCTGTAAGTATTTTGCTGAGCACCTGCAAATGGTAAGAGTATACTTAATTTGACAGATGTATGCAATAAATGGGATAGAATCATTCATCCTCATTTATATAAAGAGATGCTAATTGTCCAAGGACTTTTACTGTAGGACAGCGATTACCTTGGGCATTACGTCGGTCATGGATTCCTTGAGTATCCTTAGGCATTCATCATCCTTGGTGTAATGAAGACATGCATGCTGTAGAATTTCTGCTACACTATGGTACCCATAGTTTAAAGCTTTAAGGTCCTCTGTGAAAGAGGAAACTGCAGAACCATTTACTTGTAAGATAATCGTGGCATTAATTCCGTCTTGGAAACATAGTGTCGCCAGTGCTTCAAGTGCTGATGCTCTGGAGTTGTCAGTGTTGTAGATGTGTACAAGCATCTCGATTAAATATTCTTTGTCTGCAGTCTGCATCTGCGCGTGTAGATTGGTGAGAACCCCCATGGCCAATGTTCCCATCTTTTGAGAACATTTATCACACCTGAGAATGCTCATCATGGTTTCGACTGCTTCCACTTCCAGGTTGGCTTCGATTCCGCGAACCAGCTTGGCCCCTGTTTCCCCTTCTCCATGACCGTAAGTAGCTGTGAGCCGGTTCATCACTTTCAGTGATTCCTCTAGTACGGTTTCCCAAGTATCATGATCAGTTTGGTGGTAAAGGTTGGAGGCTAGAGGCGTCATGATCTTGGTCAGGAGACCTGGGGTGTTGATGATGAGTCTACAATTGTTCTCGTCGGCTGCGAGCACGTAAAGAACGTGCAGGCCTTCCCCCAACTGATCCAGGTAGTCCTTCTCCTCCTTGGCATATTCACTGTCATGACCGGTACAATTTGAGGAAAAAACCCGCTGATGTTCTTCGAATGTGCTGATCAGTGACGACATGCACTGGATCACTTGCGGAAGCTGCTCCAGGCCGACCCCATCTGCCATGTGCGCCACTATACGTGCAGCGTGCTTCCTCACCTCTCTTAGTTCAATTTTGTCTGTTTTTTCTCCCATCTCTCTGCCATATGGGTGACTTCTCGGATTCGATAAGACCAACAGGAGACGGAAGATGTGGCTGGAGGGTGCGTACAAGATCAGCCGTCTTATTAGTATTTGCTGCTCCCTAAACTTCTTTGATTCTACAAACCACAATGGCCCGAGGATTGTACTCAGGACATTTATCCCAGCGACGTAGTCTTGAGGCGGCTTATCAGGCCCCATCAGGTCCACAGCATATGTCACCAGGTTCCTTCCTTTGACGAAGGAGAAGTTTTCCGAACATCCCCTGAGGGTTTCTGTCATATAATCCTCAACTAATTGGACTCTCGGACCTTTGAAGCCATATGCGCTGGCCACTTCGGTCACTACCCTTTTCGTCACATGAGCTTGGATTATTCTTCCATATGCCAAGATTGAACCTTGGACCACGACAATGATGTACAAGACATCAAGCGCTGGTTTCATGTTTGCTTTGCTACAATCTCCATCCGTGTTACCATAATCGTGTTGTTTTAAACGCCATACGGAAACACCGGTGGCAATGTATGGCCCCCAAATAAAGATACCAATAGCACCGCAGGCATACACCAACCTGCATGTGGCTAGTTGGACCCACAGTGTGATCCATCCTAAAAGTTGCTTAACAAACATTGCAAGTCTTAAGATATTTCTTGATGGCATTGTACTAGTCAGTTGGTTCCACGTAGATACCAAGTACACCGCATCCAGTCCCGATATTGACAATGCAACTGAGCCCCACTTGTCACCCCTAAAGTTATCGACCACCCTGTTGTGTTGTAAAGCTCAAACTTAAATTGAATCTGGAGCCAAGAAGAGAAACCCTGACTATAGTGCAGAGGAAAAAAAATGTTCTGTTGGTCTGCCTTTTAGATCTAAGATTCTCAAACGGGCTACCTACTTTTCTTAGTTTGTTGGTTTGTCTCCCTATCCCTAACTATATAGTGCCATCCATGTTCTACACGGGGCTTCCTAAAACTGTATCTTGAACCCTTTGCTGTTGAATGAAAGTTTTGTATTTCGATATTTTCAAAAACTATGAACATAATCCATGGCTGTATTAATTTTCTGTGTCATTAATTGGTGCACTAACTTCTCTTTCCACGATCTATGCCTCAGCCTGCTCAGCAGACCTCCAAAATCGTCCCTGACAGAGAAGCGGTAAAGTTCATTGGGGAGCTGCAACTGCTCCTGTGAACTTCATCAAAGACTTCTCAGCGACATGGTGAGCCCCACGAACAATACTCTCACCGACAAGGGTGTTGATGTTGCTACCTTTTTTTCCACCTAATGCCTGGTAATATTGGTTACCTCAGCAATTAGTTTAGTTCTAATTTCTATAGCAAACTGCAAACTTGAAGAACTTGCTAGCAAGTATCTTGCTTGTTTTGCTCGCTTCGACCGCTCCTAAAATTAAGTCTAGTACTTGATTGTCAGCCCTATTGTATTTTTGTTAATTTCTACTCCCTCAATCCGCAATTCCTTGTCAGATGTATCTAGATGTATTTTAGTTTTAGATACATACATTTTTTATTCATTTTTGCGACAAGTAATTCTGGACGGAGGTAGTAGGAATTAATTAGGATAACAAAATACAACCGAAGCTCACAAATGCCTAATTACCAATGGTTACTTTGAAACTTGATACAAATATGTCCGCGCAACTCTTACTGTATTCGAATGGAAGTAGAGCAGTATTCTGGTAAATAATATATATAGAAAAACAAAGTAGTAAGACTAACCCGGCTATCTGTATGAATGTAATCACCGTCAGAGACCAAAAATCCTTCTTCAGCAGTAGGGAGACGAAGCCACCGAGAAGAACTACGGTGGTCCAGGTAACCACCAGAAAGCCCAACCCTGTGATTACCATCGCCAGCCCCCCTAAAAGGAGTAAATTGATAATATGACACACTTTTCCTTGGACTTTGATCTGATGACACACCTTTCTTTTGGTTTGATTAGATGACACATCTTTGATTGGTAGCTGGATTAAATGACACAAATGAAGTTTTTCTCTCCTTTCCTAGGTATGAGCCCCCACGTCATATTTTATTGGACGTTTTTGCCCCTGGTCGTTTTACCTGCCTCGTTCGATCGTTCGCTCCTGGAAGGCCCAAGCACGCCTCGATCAGTACATGCATGCAGAGGCTCCATGCATGCATGCGTACGTACATATGGCAGCTCTACGTATCATGCTTCCCGGCGCCTTATCTCGCCGTGTCTCCTTCCCAGCGCGCTGCCACCTCGCTGCCTCCTTCCCGTCGCCGGCACAGCCGTGCCATCGCTTGTAGCTTCGTGGATATTCGATGTTGTTGAATGAGTAGCTTTGTAGACTGCTTCAAATATAAAATTCATGCTAGCTTATTGCTGTTGGCTGGAGCCTTCTGTAGCTGCTCGCTGCTGTTGTTTGAAGTAACATATGGCCGGCAGCAAAATACAATAACTGTAGCCCTCGCTTAATGGTTGTAGCATTAATTTATGTACAATTTTGTTAAAAAATTGACATCATTTTCATCAAAAGTTGACATGATCTCTCTTTAATTTCTATGTCTTCAGGAACTTGGTCATCTACTGGTATGGCTCCCTCAGCCATTAATTCCTCACTAACATGGCACACAACAACTGGAGCTGGCTTATTTCGTTCTTCAGTATCATCGACCTCATCCTCAATTCCAAGAACCGCACACATGTTTTCCTCGGACATAGGAGCTATTACATCATCACCAACAGGAGTAATCTCCAAAGTGGACCAATCAATGACAACTTCACCATCAGATTGCACATATCTCTGATTACTATGAAGCAAATTACAAGTTGTGGAATCACTGATACATGATGCGCTGCTAGCATTTGACTGGTAAACGTCAGAACTTGAGCAAATGATGTTGTCCACTATATCACTAGATGGGATATTTCCAGAGCAAGATGATGTTGTAACCCCTTTGCAATGTCCACAACTTGAGCAAGCACAAGCAATTCTTTTTCTTCCCATCTCTCAAGAAATGCTGTCAACAACTTCCAATAGCTATCAATCCTCTCAACTGATTCAAAGTGCTTATCTTGACACAAAATATGGACCTCTTGACCAGCCCCCCATATAATTTTTGACCTAATGAGTTCTATCAATTTTTCAACCGTAAAATGCTTCATGTTAACCTCAAACTCCACATCATGTTCAGCAACTTGATGCTCGCTGCCATCAGCAAGCTTTGCGACAAATCGAAGAACTCTAATAATTAGTTTATAAATGACAACACGCAATCCTGCACCTTCTTCCCTACAAAATTACACGATTTTTCAAATAGAATCAATGATAAGGCCTAATTTTTCATAAACATCCGATAAAAAAATCACACAATGCTCCAATTCATAAGCTACTAACCCTTTCGGAGCTGTGCCATCTGGCTCCATACCACAATCAGTGTGTTCTACTCGACTAACTCAACGTGAAGCCTGCCCACTATCTCTCCTGCATAATAATCTCCATGATCTAGGGTTCCTGTACGCCTCAACTTCCTGGCTGCACAACTGAGAGAGAGAGAGAGAGAGAGAGAGAGAGAGAGAGAGAGAGAGAGAGAGAGAGAGAGAGATGTGATGCGACCTGTGATTCGATGGACGAGGCGGCGACAGGGCTGAACGGCTGGAGCGTTGACGGATGAGAAGAAACAGACAGGAGGCGACGCTGAACGGGCAGCACTCGGGGAAGAGGCATGGCGGGGCTGGGCTGGTCACTGGCGGCGCGGGTGGGAGGAAGGCACGAGCGGCGCGGCGGCGGCTCTCTTCCGTCTGTCGTTCCGTTTGTCTTCCAGATCAAACAATTCGATCGAGCGAGGCAGGTAAAACGACCAGGGGCAAACTCGTCCAACAAAATATGACGTGGGGGTCCATACCTAGAAAAAGAGAGAAAAACTTAATTTGTGTCATTTAATCCAGTTTTTTTTTCGAAAAGGGGGGTTTCCCCGGCCTCTGCATCAGAAGGATGCATACGGCCTCTATTATTAAAAAGTATCCAAGGTCTCAACAAGGTCTTACAGTAATGAAACAAAAGCAGGGACTAGCTCACATAGAGCGTCAACTGCAAATCAGAAACCACAAAAGCCACAACCGGCTGGCATGAAAATAGATAGGTAAAACTAAATGCCTATCCTATTACATGATCGCCATCCAAACCGGTTGAAGATATCCCGCGCTACCGTCTCCCACCGGACAGATCCAAGAACCAAATGCTCCCGGCCTCCGCCGGAGTGAGTAATGACCACGCACGGATCAGTCTGTAGCTCGAATAATACCGCAAAAATGAGTGTTTGTTGTTCGTTAAAACCAAATCATTTCTGCAATTCCAAATTGCCCATAATAACGCACATACTCCTACACGAATGTGTCTGGCTGTTTCGGACTCAATCCCAACAAGCCACGCCCCAAATAACGTGTTGACCGATGTCGGAGGAGTAATATTAAAGGAAATTTGCACGGAGCGCCACAACCCTTGTGCCAACGGACAGTCAAAAAGTAAGTGCTGTATGGTCTCATCCCTATCACAGAAACTACACCTAGTAGATCCTGTCCAGTTGCGCTTAACTAGATTGTCCTTAGTAAGAATAACTTGCTTATGCACAAACAACATAAACACTTTAATCTTCAAAGGTACCTTAACTTTCCAGACCTCCATGGAAGTAGGTATCACAGCAGTATTAATGATATCAACATACATCGATTTAACCGTGAATACCCCAATTCTAGTTATCTTCCAATACAACTGATCGGGCTGAGGATTTAGTTGAACTTCCATCATTTAATCCAGCTACCAATCAAAGATATGTCATCTAATCAAACCAAAAGAAAGGTGTGTCATCAGATCAAAGTCCAAGGAAAAGTGTGTCATATTATCAATTTACTCCCTAAAAAGGCAGCATAGTCATTGATGCCCTTTACTTCCGGCCATTTGGGAACACTGGAATGGCGGCCAGCCATTGTTCCTCTCCAGAGCCGACTGAGGTCTACTGCAACGCCTCTCTTATATATCTGCAGAGCCTATTGAGGTCCGCAACACAGCAAATCTTATATATACTGCAAATTGGACAGGCAATGCAAGGTCATGGTTACTCGTTAGTCAATTCAAACAGCGAGCAAATCTCTCCAGCTAAGCGGCTAATTGTCAATTCTCTAATTTCTCATTCTATAACTACAACTAGCGTGGTAAGTACGTTTTTGTTTTCCTGAGGGTGTCCCTGTCCTCACTCACCTGCTCATTATAATTCTACTTTTCTCTGTGCAGAAACGAGCTATCATTAGTTCATAGCTGAATATAGAAGAGAAAACCGCACCTTCATTGCGCAATATATAGAATAACTAGGGGAGGGTCATTGTGCATTTGGTCCGTCGCAAGGTTGGTTGGTTGCATACAACTCTCTAGCCCGATGATTTGATCAATGAAGATGTCAAATCTCTAAGGGTAGTTAGCTAAATTCTGATGATCAGGTGAACCGTACTTTTCGCACCATCAGCAAGGGTATCACTTTCGTTGAAAAAAGTTAGACACGTAGGCCTCTATCAGAAGAAGGAGAGACCAGGTCCGCACTATCTCGAGTAATATATGTTGGTGATATATACAGTAGAAGCTACTCTTTTATTGATCTGCATGCATATGTGGTATTAGGAATAGACAAGTCTCCGACCGAACGATGGAGAGGACATTGCTATGCTAGTGGCGATGCACAAGAGGAAGAAGCCGAAGCATGGTGGTTCCGTGTATGGCTGTGCGTTCATTCAGAGAGAATGGGTTGAGGCGCACAACAGGTTGATGCGCAACTGTTTTGGTTCACCCCTCATTTTTTCGGAGAGGTACTCCTGACGCCGGTTCAGAATGTCCAAAGACTTGTTCATCCATATTTGCAATTTCGTGAAGCAACATGATCGATCCTTCGAGCTGAGAAGGAATTGTACATGGTTGCTTGGACATAGCACCGAACAGAAGGTCACTGCCGCTTTGCGCACGATGGCCTATGGTGTTCCGGCAGACTACATTGATGACAACTTGGCGATGGCAGAGAGCTCTTCTATCTTCTATGTCAAACAATTTGCAAAGATTATGGTAGAAGTGTTTGGTGCTGAGTACTTGAGAGCACCTAATGCTCACAACACTTAGAGGCTTTTGGAGATGAACAAAGCTCGTGGGTTTCCAGGTATACTAGGGTCCGTGGATTGCATGCATTGCAAATGGAAAAATTACCCAAAATCATGGCTTGGACAGTTCAAGGGTCGTGGTAAGGATGCCACTATCATTCTTGCGGCCGTTGCTGATCAAGAAACATGGTTTTGGCATTCATATTTGAGATGCCTGGATCTTGCGGTGACATCAATGTGCTCGACCGGTCACCTTTTTTTGGCCAAGTTAGCAAATGGAGAAGCACCACCGGTGACCTTCGAAGAAAATGGTTGCACATACAACTATGGGTACTATCTTGTGGATGGGATCTACCCGGGGTGGAGTATTTTTGTCAAACCAATTGCAAAATCTCAAGGTAAGAAAGAACCCATCTTTCACAATGCACAAACGGCGGCTAGGAAAGATGTTGAGAGGGCTTTTGGGATTTTGCAATCCCAATTTGCTATCGTGCGAGGATCATCAAGATTGTGGGATCAAAAAACCCTTTAGTATATCATGACTGCTTGTGTGATCATGCATAACATGATCAATGAGAATGAGAGTGGACATGATTTAGATTACACCTTCCATCACTTGATGGGCGGACGCGTTATGCCGAAGAGAAGGGAGGAGCGAATCAAACGCTTCATGAAGGTGTACAATGAAATTAGAGACTCCGATGCATACGATCAACTTTAGAAGGATTTGATGGAGGAGTATTGGAAATGGCATGGCGAAAGAGCCGCCTAGTTTCATTAATTTGTTTGTTGTATTATGCAAGACTATGTTGTATTTGTGTTGCATTTGATCTTGTAGATTTGATGAATTATGTAATAATCCGGTATTATGGACATGTGAAAATTTTAAGTTGTTTTCTGGATGTTTAATTTCAATTTGTGCGGCTGTCGGCACCTTTTTTTTTACATCTCTCATTTACATTGTCTATTGGAGTTGCTCTTTTACATCTCCAATATGCATCATCTATTTTAAAATATTTGTTTAAGGGACTGTAAAAGAAAGCAACCACACGCTTAATGATTATTTTTAATTCATGAAAACTTTTGAATTGCTGAACATTTTTGGATTCCGGAACACTTGTTCAAATTCACCTTTTTTTACTTGAAGGTAACAAACAATTTTCGAATCCACAAAAATATTTTAAAATGTGTGGTCATTTTTGAAATTCACAAACATTTTTCTCATCCGTGATTTTTTTTTTGAATATGTGAAAATGTGAAAGTTTTTTTAATTCGTGAAAAATTTCATATTCATGAGTATTTTCTCAAATTCATGAAAAAAAATCAAATAATATTTTAAAAAATTAGTCCACAAACATATTTATATTTTTTTTGAAGTTTTTAATTCATGAACATTTTTTGAATACATGAAATGTTTCCTAATTTGTGAACTTTTTTCATATTCTTGAACGTCTCTTTATGTTGGTGAAGTAATGGCTGATAATGAACAGAAAACAATGCAATAGTTACAGGATTTTCTAGCGTTGCAACAAAATGCGAACAGCTCGAACATTCATTATAGATCGCTGGCGCAATAGTGGGCTGGGCCGTAGTTGGGCGATGTATGCGACTGAGTGCTTTGGCATCGTGCTCGCGGTGCGGGCGCTACCTCCTCCGGCTGCCTCGGCAGGTGCGTCCCACCCCCTCGCCCACTCCTCTATTGATTGCACTCTCTGGATCGCCTCTCGCCCACTACTGCTGGAAGCCCTAGCAGTGCTCGCGATTCCCCGAGGATCGCCGCCGCCTTCACCTCCTCCCCCGGGCCCATCCCACAGACCGCGTGCATGCACCCGGGCAAGCTGCCGCAAGGAGCTCGCCGTCACGAGCCGCCTCCGTAGCACCGGCTGCCGAATTCCGGACTTCTAAGTTCCAACAAATACCTCCCTTATTTTTCAGGCGACCTGGTGGCCGAATAGCCCCTACTCCCTCCGTCCGGAAATACTTGTCATCAAAATGGATGAAAATGGATGTATCTAGAACTAAAATATATCTAGATACATCCATTCAATGACAAGTATTTCCGGACAGAGGGAGTACTTGCCTAGTTAGATAAAACAATTGATGCTCTGCACAATCATCCAGTACTAGTTTCAGAGATACACTAAGATATGTGTGACACAAAATAGTTCATTCTTGACATGATACCAGTTTCCGAGATACACCGAGATATGAGTGGCATAACATGGTTGAATCTTAACATAGTACTAGTTTCAGGGGTGCACTGAGATACTACTTTCCAGAGATATACCGAGATATGAGTGACATAAACATAGTCGAATCTTAACATGGTGCTTGTTTCAGAGGTACAATGACATATATGAGTATATGACATAACATAGTTCATTCTTAACATCACACTAGTTTCAGAGATACACTGAGATATGACATAACATAGTTGTCTCTTGACATGGTTAATAAGATGAACACGCAACACAAATATTAAATAAAGCAGGCGAATGATAAGTCTTAATTTGTTGAGAGCTCCCCACCAACAATGGTAGAGGGCGACATGACTTCCGGTTCCCCGTAGTTACGAACAAGCTCCATTGCTTCTGTGACGAAGGACGCAAGAATCCTGTCAGGCTTCCCTGGTTTCGCAGGGTTGTCACCACTTGCAAAATCCATGGATCTGTCAAGAAAATGCATCTTTCTGCTACAAGCCTTCGACAGTGCTTCCACCAAGCTCTCCAAGTCTTGTTTGGGGTATCTGCTACCTCTGCATTTCATCATTGATATGACCATCCTGCTGGCAAGCTTAAGTAATTTCAGGCAACTGCCCACGGGATAACCGCTCGTTTCCACCATCTCACTGAGCTTCACTGGAAGGCTAAATTCACCAATTGCATCATCAAACTGAACAGCCAAGTACTGATCAGCACCGATGAATGTCTCATGTACTGTGACACAAAGGAATAATAAAGATGTTTGTATTTTCCGGATCTCATGTTCCTGAGCAGTAGAATTCATTTTGTTCTCGGGATTATTTTGCAAAGCACCGCCTTGTTGACCGGTTGGTGTTGATTCTGGTGTAAATATTTTCTTGAGCACCTGCAAATGACAAGAGTATGCTTAATTTGACAGGTGTACGTATTAAATAAGACATGATCATTTATCTTCTTATGTAGTACTCCATCCGTCCCATAATGTAAGACTTTTTTTGACACTAGTGTAGTGTCAAAAAACATCTTATATTATGGGACGGAGGGAGTATATGAGAAGGTGTTAGTTGTCTGGGAACTTTTAATGTATTTATTGGTTAGGGATTACCTTCGGAATGACATAAATCATGGATTCTTTGAGAGTCTTGAGGCATTCATCATCCCTGGTGTAATGGAGACATGCACGTTGTAGGATTTCTGCTACAATCATATGGCATCTGTTGTATCCATTACTTAAAGTGTCAAGATCATCTGTGAAAGAGTAAAGTGCAGAACCATTTACTTGTAAGATAATTGCAGCATTACTTCCATCATGGATACATAGCTTCATCAGTGCTTCAAGTGCCGCTAATCTGGTGGAGTTAGTGGTACTGTAAGTATAGATGTCTGCCATCTTCTGTATGAAATCTTCTCTGGTTGTGGTCGGCCTTTGCATGTGTAGGTTGGTGACAATCCCCATAGCCAATGTCTCCAACTCTTCAGAGCATTCATCACACCTGAGAATCCTCCTCATGTTTTTGACTGCTTCCACTTCCAGGTTGGTATCACGAAACAACTTGGTTCCTGTGTCCCCTTCCCCATGACCATAAGCAGCCGTGAGCCGCTGCATCACGTTCAACGATTCCCTTACTAGGGGTTTCCAATCTTCATGATCAGTTTGATGGTAAAGGTCAGAGGTTAGCGGTGTCATGATCTTGGTGAGCAGACGTGGAGTGTGGATGATGAGTCTACAATTATTCTCATCGGCTGTGAGCACGTAAAGAACATGCAGACATTCCGACATGCGGTTCAGGTAATCATTCTCCTTGGGAAAATATTCACTCTCTTGAAATGTGCCGATCATCGACGATATGCACTGGATCACTTCCGGAAGCTGCTCCTGTGAGGCCCCATCGGCCATGTGCAGCACTAAACTAGCAGCGTACCTCGTTACATAACTTCTCCCATAATATTGACCGATACCATATTGGGGGGCTGTCGGATTGGATAGGACCAACAGTTGACGGAAGATGTGGTTGGAGGGTGCGTACAACATCAGCTGCCTTATTAGCATGCGCTGCTCCATAAACTTGTGTGATGCCCCCTGGTCAATTGGCCCAAGGATTGTGCTCAGGATCTTTAACCCGGACAGGTAGTCTTCAGGCAACTTATCAGGCCCCATCAGGTCCACAGCATATGTCACGAGGTTCCTTCTTTGGGCAAAGTATGGATTCTTGGCGCATCCATTATGTATTTCTCTCATGTATTCCACAACTAATCCTTCTTCCAAGCCGTATGCTTTTGCGACTTTGGTCACTGCTATTTTTGCTACAAAAGTATTGAGCACTGATCTATAGATCGTGAATGCACCTTGGACCACGACCATGATGTACAAGACATCAAGCGCCGGATTCATGTTTGCTTTGCTAGAATCTCCATCCGTGCTCCCGTAATCGTGCTGTTTTAGTCGCCACAGGGAAACCCCGGTGGCGATGTAGGGCCCCCAAACCAAGATAGCTGAACCGCAGAGCCCCACAATGCAGAACGCCGTTAATTGGACATTGTATGCGATAGATCCTAAAAGTTGTTTAACAAGCACCACAACTCTTAAGATAATATTTCCTGATGGCGTTGTGCTATGCAGCAATATATTACCCACCATACCCAATCCCGCAACTGACGTTCCAACTGAGATCAACTTGTCATCATCCCCAAAGCTATCGACCACCCTGTTTATGTTGTAAAGCTCAAAGTTAAATAAAATGTGGAACTTCGTCGCATAATTAAAAATGAAATAACAATAAAATGTGGAACCTTGTGTTGATCTACTTTAGATCTATTCTTCTCAAATGGGCTTCCCACTTCTAATTTGCCCATAAATTTATTGGGTTGTGGAATCTTTAACTACAGTGTCATCCATATTATACACAGGGCTTCCTAAAACAGTACTCTATCATGAACCTATGGTTTTAAAATGATTAGCTTTGCATTTTGAGGTTTTCAAAAAATTGTGAGCATGGATGTACTAGTTTTCTAGTCGTCATTATTTGGCACACTGCTTGGCTACACGTGTCTAAAAAGTCGCTCTTCTTGTACACGTGAGAATCGCAAACCAAGCATTGAAGTGAGCTGATTTATGCACGACACATGTTAACAGCCACCCATGACTTTGGTTCGATGTGGTTATAGCCATCGATCATAGCTTGGTCTAAAAATCGCTCACTAAACTGTCGTGTGCATAGTGATTTCGCTGAAGAGTTCCCGCCTCGTGATATTTTTCTTGATTATAATAGCGATAAAGTTCTTGGGTAGTTGTGCAATTGCGACCTCTTTGGGTGAACTTCACAGAGACTGCTCCACGGCATGACGAGCCTACCGACAAAAATGTCACCATCCCGATGTTGCGCATTAACCCACATTACACCTGCACCGCTATCAACTCTTTGCACTATCGGGTTTAACGCCAGCTAGTGGCTACTAGCAAGTGGAAGTAAGAGCATCTCGACCAGCCAGCTAGTGGCTACTAGCAAGTGGAAGTAACACCATCTACAACCAGACCTCCCGGCGGAGACCTCCCGGCGGGGTGCCCGCTCATTGTCTGGACAAGAAAATGCCACCTAACCACATCATGCAAATCCGGATTAAACGCTTAGACTGACTGGCACCTCACATATCCGGCCCTTATCTGGGGTGGATATGGCGACGCCCGGACACGGGCAGCACGTAGGACTGACAACAAGGGCCCACACGGTCACACGTAGAAACCGTCAGTCCGATGGGAGCCTCCTCCGATCCTCAATGTAGCCCGGTTCATGGCGCCACTCTGGTGTGCCGCCCAAGATAGCAAGTCTGGCTATTTAAGCTGGACAGCGGCAATCCAACCCCAGCCCCTCCCCATTTCTTCCCTCTCCCTCCCTTATGCCCCGCCACCTTTCATCCGCTCACCGTAGCCGCTGGCAATGGCCCGGCAGAGGAGCACCTACGCCATGCTAATGCTCGGATCACGTCGCTCTGCCTCAATATTTGCCGCAGTCGGAGTAGTAGGAGGAGGATGAGGAGCCGGAGGAGCAGGACATTGTTGCCATGGAGGAGGGTGACGCTGCCATGGAAGAGGAGGAGGAGCTAGCGGCGGAGGACATGTAGGTGGAGCCGGAGGAGGTGGTGGAGGCAGATTTGGTGTCTGCGGGCTTCGACATGGCCAACGCCATGGCAGAGTTCAAGGTGGCCTAGGCTAACTAGTTGGTAGAGCAGTAGGCCCTCATCGAGTCCTTCGAGTCAGAGTACAAGGTGCAGTCCCACAGTCGCTTCCTCTGCCGGCGGGCGGCAGAGATCGACGAGGAGGACGAGTATTCTAGTTGTTTATTTGGTACTACGTACATCTTGTTGTTGCATGGTTTTTTTATGGAAATTATATTCAAAAAAAGGCAACTATGGTTGTTGGAGGTGCAAAGGAGGGGGGGGGGGGAGTGGGCACTATGCGGACGCGTCCGTGGCCGTTTGGCAACCCATATTAGCTATCTGTGGTTGTAGATGCTCTAAAGATACCACTAGCAGTTTCTTGTGGCGATACACACAACAGACAAAAATGCCCTATTGCCCAACCTAGAAGCACACCGTCACCAAGTGTTCTAGACACAACAACTTACTTGGTTCTGTCACAATGAAACCTTTTTGGTAAAATCAAAATTGGTTTAATAATGGAAGGTATCATATGGAATATTAGGGGGAGTGGTAAAGATGTGAAGAGAAGATACATAAGGAAATTGCTTGCTGATAAATGCATGGATCTTTGTGGTTTACAAGAGACCATAGAAAATGACTTTAAACCTTCCGAGTTGGCCAAAATTGCAGTTGGAGCTAGCTTTACTTGGAAGTAGGCTCCATCCCAGGAGAGGTCGGGGGGCATTTTGGTGGCGATTAGAGACTCTATGTTTGATTTAGTGGAATATTATCTAGGTAAAGACTTGGTGGGATGCCAGTGTTTGACAAAAACAATGTTGTTAGATGGAACTAGGTTATACCCCCTCCATCCCACAATATAAGAGTGTATTTACACTACATTAGTGTCAAAAAACGCTCTTATATTATGGGACGGAGGGAGTAGTTCATGACACAACTCAGTTGGACGGCAAAGATGCCTCTCCGACTTAATTGACAAGGGTTTGACACAATAGTATTTTCCCCACTTTAGTGGGTAGTGATTTTAGCATCACCAATAAAGAGTTGGAGAAGAATAAAGAGAGAGGTTACAATTGCTGGAGTTTAATGATTAATGCTATAATGTAGCAGGTTGGACTGAGAAAGTTGTCACTTAATGGCAAGCAATCTACCTGAAGTAATGATCATAGTGATCCTAACTTTAAAAGATAGTTAGGATTTTCGTTAGCCTGGCCCGACGGGGAGGCTACCTGCCCCCTATCTCTCTCGATAGAATCTTGTCTGACCATGTACCTGTTTTTTAGATTCTGATGTGCGATTTAGGAAAGACCTAGTCTTCAGATTTAATAATGTTTGGCTAGAAAGAAAAGGGATTAGGTATATTGTCAGTGAGATTTTGTGCGCAACACGTATTTGTTTGTCTTTATTGGAAAGTGGCAGCGGAGATTGAAGCATTTAAGGAATAAAGTGAAGGGGTGGAATATAAATGTTGATACTATTTACAAAAACTTAGGACAGAAATCACTAGTAAAATATCAAAACAAGATTTGCTAAGTGAGAACTCTTTTCTAAGTGAAACTCAAGGGGGGGGGGTGATAATTGGAAGCCTAGCTACTTAGGCTCCTTAGACAATAGGGACTTAAGTGGCAAGAGAGGGCTAAGGATAGGAACTTATTGAGGGGGACAGTCAAACACTAAGTACTTCCATACCAAATTCAATGGCAGAAGGAGGAAGATTGTCATTTTTTCTCTTAAGTAAGAGGCCAACACTAGTACAAAAAACATGCATTAGAAGTAGGCCCCGGAAGCGGTTATGTCTCCAAGTTACAAAGTCGTCTGTAATAACCCAGTGGAGGTAGTTATTTGTGTGGTAAAAATAGCAGAGGCGGTTTCTGAACTAGAACCACCTATATTAACAGGTGCGGGCGGTTGGAACTTTCAAACTACCTGGAGTTGGGAAGTACTCGAGGTGGTTTTGTAGGTTGAACCGACCGAGGGATTCCACCAAGTATGTATTCTATATTTCTATGCCCCTATTCCTCACCCCACATACCTTAATTTTATATCTGGGGCCGCCAAGCTTCTCCACCGCCGGCGTTTGGCTATGTAGTATCGTGCGACCTGCGTGCTTGCCGTATTGCATTGCCATTGTGCACACCATGTCTTCATCACTCTCTCAAGTACAAAGGTTAGGTCATCTCAAACTCAACCCCCCATTATTTCCTCATGTCGAACGGGAGAATGAGGGTCCACCATGCGTAAAAAATAAGAATGGGGATGCGAGGTGGATTTTATAAGAGAATGTGCATGGGTTGGGGGAACCACATTGGGAAGCGCATTATGAAGGTATTTTCCCAACTCTATCCATTTGAGGGTAGCCTAGGTGTTGGATATTCATATGGTGCACAAGAGGATACTTACCCCTGTTCATGCCCTTTGATAGACGTAATAACCTACACATGCTTGTCTATATTGAAAAATCCAGCCTTGTATGGGAACTAGGGTTTTTGTGTACAAATGTTTTGATCATAAAGAACGTCCATGGGTGCTTGGACTAAAGGATGTAAGAACGAATTGTAAGGTGCTAGTCATGGGATGCCTGCCATGTATTATATAGGTGGTAGTGGCTAAGCTTACAAATCCCGAGGCAGTTGGAGGTGTCCTGATCTATGTGGAGTAGTAGAAACCTTATTGATATATACATTGCCATAATACATAAGACCTAGATAGATACGTAGTAGAGTTCTTTTAGTGCCCTTCAATGTGGCAATGCACCCTGCATCATCGGTGGACTTAGCTGGCACTACTAGGAAAATGCTTATAGGCAGGACCTCAGTAGTAGCGCTGGAAAAAAGCAACCGCCGCTGCTAGTTAGCAGTAACGCTGTTCCTGGACAGCGCTACTAGTAACTCCTTAGCAGTAGCGCTGGAGAAAAAAAACGCGCTTCTACTATGTGGGACCAGACGATGCCACCGACGGTAGCTGTAGTAGCAACGTTGTCCAAAATCCAGTGCTACTACTAAGAGTTTAGCAGTAGCACTTTATTTTGCAGCACCGCTACTGCTAATGGCCCCCTCTTAGTAGTAGTGCTTTTCCTGGAAAGCGCCACTACTAATACCATAGTAGCATCGCTTTCTTGGATGCAACACTACTACTAGTTGCGACTAGTGCCACCTTTTCACCCCCTCCCCCTCCTCCCCCACTTTGCCCTCTCTCCCCCTCCTTTCCCCTCTCCTTTCTCCACCATTGTTGCCCTTCTTCTCTCTTCCTCCTACCTCTCTTCTCTCCTCATTGATGTCCCCCTCCACCATAACTCTCCATAAATGGCCTCTCATGTCTCTATTCCTCCCACCTCTCTTCTCTCCCCATTAATGCCCCCCTCCACCATAACTCCCAGTCCATTAGTTAGCTAGAGTGATCATCTCTTCTTCCCAACAACTAGATCTAGCTAGCTATTTAGCCATCCACACTTTCGATCTGTATAGGTAGCGAAAGGCCTCATCATCTAACTGTGCTCTCTCGATTCGGTCCCTCTCGGGAGATATATATATATATATATATAGGTGAGTAAAAAGTTGTTCATTTCAAGAATGGGAATATGTGTGTGAATGAGAATATGTGTGTTTGGGATGTGGAGAGATTTGTGCGAGTGACATGCCCCCGAGTTGCTTATGTTTACCGAAATGTCGATTTATTTCTGTTTCAGTGAATTTCAAGCAAACTCGATATGTCCTATTTTTAGGCAAGGTCATGCCAATATTTTATATGACTTTGAAGCATGCAGGCATTTTGTTTATAACCCTTTTGCTTGTTATACCGTGCAGTCTGTCATGAAGGTGAGTGGATGGATCATGGAGCGATACATGCAATCCGCGATGATGGACATGTATGCAAATAATCGGAGTAGGATTAGATGTTCGTGTGCAAGATCCAAAGAAGGAGTCCTTTTAGACCCTTTTGACCGTGGCACTTTGAAGGCGCACCTGCTGATGAATGGTTTCATGGATGGCTATACTCAATGGATAAGTGAAGAAGATGATCAAGATGATGAGGACGTCCACATGGCAGGGAATAACCACATGGGACTAGGCGAAGAGATGACCGATCGGCACGAAGACGATGGCGGCGGGGAAGATACCGGAAATGACGATGGTGGAGAAGATTCCGGATACGGCGCCGAAGAAGAGTCCGGACATGGCGGAGAAGAGGCGGCGGTCACGCTGCAGTCTTTGACGCTACTAAGTGCAGTCGTGCATGACCCTCATGTTCGAGACCTCCTTCGCAAGAGTACGACTAGCGAGAGATACGCTTCTAGAGAGAAGGCCAAGCTGGCGCATCTTGAAGTAGACTCAAAGACTCCATTGTATGATGGTTGCGATCCCGAGGTGACCCGCTTGAGTTTCACGCTCGAACTTCTAAAGACGAAGGCCAAAAACAAATGGACAGACAAAAGCCTCGATGAGCATCTGAAGTATCTACATGATAAAGTTCTTCCCGCGGGGAACCTGTGTCCTACTAGTGTCAAGGAGGCCAAGAAAATGTTTGCCCTTTTGATTTGCCGCACATTAGGTACCACACATTCATCAACGATTGCATCATTTATCGGGGGGAGCACGCGGAAAAAAGCTGATGTCCAGTATGCAATGCTTCTTGATACAAGAAGGCGGGAAAGAAAGCTCCTCAGAAAGTTGCATGGTACTTTCTGATCACTCCCCGTCTGTGATGGTATTTTGTAGATCCTAAGGAAGCAAAGCTTATGCGCTAGCACGCGGAGAGGAAGAAGCCCAACGATGGAGATGATCCGAAGCTGAGACACCTCGTAGATGGTAGCCACTGGAGAGCATTCAACGCTGTATATGGATTTGCTACAGTAGATCCAAGGAACGTCATGCTTGGTGTGAGTACCGATGGCATGAATCCGTTTGGAAACCAGAACACCAACCACAACACATGGCCCGTCTTTGTATGGATGTACAACCTCCCCCCATGGAAGTGCATGAAGACAAAGTACATACACACGAACATGCTGATTCAAGGGCCAAAACAACCGGGAAATAATATTAACCTGTATATGGGGCTTCTGCAAGAGGAGTTAGACACGTTATGGAAAGCACTAGGATGGACATGGGACACCAGCAAAGGAGAGTATTTCCATATGAGAGCCGCGCTGATGATGACGGTGCACGACTATCTCGATTACGGATACACCTCAGTCCAGGTGTGCCACGGATATTGCGAATGCATGAGGTGCATGGATGATACAACGTCTCAGCAGCTTACGTCAATGAAAGATGGAGGGTCCGGGAAACTCGTGTACATGGGGCACCATAGATGGCTCGAGAAGGATGACCCGTGGAGAAAGCGTGGAGATCTATTCAATGGGTTGGCTGAGCATCGAGGATCTCCACGTAAGAGGAGCGGCGCCAAAATTGACGAGCTGTTGAGAAACTAGGAATAGTGCCCCGCGTCGGGAAAGATGGAAAAGGCGTCGGAGCCGCTGCTGAAGGTATGGAAAACGAGGTCTGTTTTCTAGGACTTGGAGTACTGGCCCAATCACAACATGCCTCATTGCCTTGATCAAATGCATATCACGAAGAATGTCCTTGAGAGCTTGCTTGGCACACTGATGAACATGCCGGAGATGACCAAGGATGGGCTGAAGGCAAGGAAAGACTTGGAAGATTTGAAGATCAGGAAAGATCTCCACCATAAAAAGTCGACGGAGGAGACGGAGACGGAGACGGAGGAGGGGGAAAGGGGCTGAAAAGTCAATAAGAAGGAGGAGAATTATTGCCCCCTTTCTTGCTTCACCTTAAGTGCGAAGGAGATCGATCAATTCATCAAGTGCCTTATGGGAATCAAAGTCAGTTCCGGTTACTGTGCAAAGATAATTTGGTTTCTAGACCCCAAGAAGAAAAGGTTCAGCGGGATGAAGTCTCATAACTGTCACGTGATGATGACGCAGATACTCCCGGTTTCCATTAGAGGGATAATGGAGAAGCATGTCCGTGACACGCTTACTGGTCTCTGCAACTTCTTCGACGTTATCTCTCGAAAGTCCAAAGTGTGAAGCAGCTTCGAAGGTTATAGGAAGAGATCATTGTCATACTATGTGAGCTTGAGATGTACTTCCCGCCCACATTCTTTGACATCATGGTGCATCTGTGTGTCCACATCATGGACGACATCATCGACCTCGGGCTGACATTCCTTCACAGCATGATGCCGTTCGAGAGGATGAATGGGGTCATCAAAGGATTCGTTCGTAACATGTCCCGTCCCGATGGGAGCATCGCGCATGAGTGCATCTCCTTTTGCGAGAATTATATAGG
Source organism: Aegilops speltoides (assembly GCA_021437245.1). Lineage (NCBI taxonomy): Eukaryota > Viridiplantae > Streptophyta > Magnoliopsida > Poales > Poaceae > Aegilops > Aegilops speltoides. The sequence continues at coordinate 551,356,282 of CM038143.1, forward strand.
CGTCGGAGACCCTGTTGTTGGTTTGCCCGTCAAGAAGCACGATGGGAAGCTCGAAGGAGATCATCACAACAACGGCCGGAGGGAATTGCACGTGGGCTACTCGGATCGACGGAACGACTTTGACAAGGCTAACTTAGTAGTGCTACAACACCTAGATGTGGTAGATGATTATGTGGCACGGAACAAAGAAAGCATCGTAAAGAAGTACTGTGATAAGGGGATGCTCAAGACGGACGACGAAGTTACTATAGAGCACAACTCCACTTTCTTGCGTTGGTTCAAAGATCAAGTTCTTGAAAATCCTCCGGAAGAGGGAAGTTCGGACGGATTGCTCATACATGATGTAGCACATGGCCCCGCGCCCAAGCTCGCGACCTATCAGTCATACGATATCAACGGGTACACATTCTACACGGAGGCCAAATACATGGACAGTGGTTACCAGGACTCCGGGGTGACAACTGAATGCGTGACCGACGCCAACAGCACAACTGAAAGATTCTACGAAAGGGTCGAAGAGATCTGGGAGCTTGACTATGCTGGAATGCACGATGCAACGATGTAACGTGTCAGATGGGCCAAGGACGTCGTAAGAGAAAACAAGTATTTCACTACCATGTCTATACCCGACACGAAGAGCACTCCCGTGAACGTTAACGTCATTGCCAAAAATGAGCCATGGGTACACGCTAAGCACGTGGCACAATGCTTCTTCATAACCAACCCGACAATCCCAGCCGTGTTGTCGTGAGGAGATCCAAAAGGAGCATCGTCGGAATGGATGGAGTCGCCAACGAGTAAGACTACGACCAATATGGCAACCCGATGAGGGAAGATGACGATGACTGTCGGTGTCAAAACCGGCGGATCTCGGGTAGGGGGTCCCGAACTGTGCGTCTAGGCGGATGGTAACAGGAGACAAGGGACACGATGTTTTTACCTGTGTTCGGCCCTCTCGGTGGAGGTAAAACCCTACTCCGCTTGATTAATATTGATGATATGGGTAGTACAAGAGTAGATCTACCACGAGATCAATGAGGCTAAACCCTAGAAGCTAGCCTATGGTATGATTGTTGTTCGCCCCACGGACTAAAACCCTTCGGTTTATATAGACATCGGAGAGGGCTAGGGTTACACAGAGTCGGTTACAATGGTAGGAGATCTACATATCCAGATTGCCAAGCTTGCCTTCCACGCCAAGGAAAGTCCCATCCGAACACGGGATGAGTCTTCAATCTTGTATCTTCATAGTCTTGGAGTCCGCCAACGATGATAGTTCGCTATCCGACACCCCTAGTCCAGACTCCTCAAGAGTCTCTGAACCAGGCTTCAATGACGACGAGTCCGGCGCGCATATTGTCTTCGACATTGCAAGGCGGGTTCCTCCTCCGAATACTTCATAGAAGATTTTGAACACAAGGATAGTGTCCGGCTGTGTAAAATAAGTTCCACATACCACCATAGAGAGAATAATATTTACACAAGTTCAATCTGCTAACGTATTCCGTGGCGTGACATCACACCATGGCCAAGCCTTTTATTTGAATCGTTTTTACTGTTCCACCTCAGCGCGTTTAGCGAAGCGGTTTCCCTGGCACGTCTCGTCAAAGCAGAGATCGTGTCCCTTTATTCCGGGATTCTCATCAATACGGGCGTGGGTAACCCAACCGCGCCATTGATTACAGCGCTTGGGAGATAAGCGAGTTTTACCAGGCTGGGGGGGACGCATAGTTTCGTCCGTCCATATATAAGGGGATAGGATCCACCCTTTTTACCTACGCCTTCTTCCTCCTTTGCTTATCCATTCCCGCGTACTCGAGCTCCAGCGCCCAAGTCCGCACATATCGCCTCAACCTTCCCCAGCCATGTCCGGAGCGGGAGGCAAGTGGATGGCCTCCTCCTTTACGGAGGGGCACATCAAGAGGCTGCGAAAGGCCGGATACCTGTCCAGCGACATCGCGCATCGGCTCCCCGATGAGGGGCAGATCATCCCTACCCCCGGGCCCCATGAGAGGGTGGTGTTCCTCACCCACTTCCTCCGCGGACTAGGTTTTCCACTTCACCCATTTTTCCGGGGGCTCATGTTCTACTATGGCCTGGATTTTCATGATCTGGCCCCGAATTTCATGCTCAACATTTCGGCGTTCATCGTCATGTGTGAGGCCTTCCTCTGCATCCAGCCCCACTTCAGCTTATGGCTGAAGACCTTCAATGTCAAGCCGAAGGTAGTGGGCGTGTGTGAAGCGGAGTGCGGAGGCGCCATGGTGGGCAAGATGCCCAACGTCACATGGCTCAAGGGCTCCTTTGTGGAGACCATAAAGGGGTGGCAATCGGGGTGGTTCTACATCACCGAGCCGTGTGACCCTAAATGGGCAGCGGCCCCGAATTCAGATCTGGCATCCCCACGCGGCTCACCTCCTGGAAAGAGAAGGGCCTAGCATGGGGTGATTCGGAGGAACTTACCGGACTCCAATCCTGCGTCCAAACTTTGGTGAACAAGAAGCTCAAGCTTGTCAACGTAGTCCAGGTCATGCTCGTCCGCCGGATCCTCCCGTGCCAGGAACGGCCGTTCAACTTGTGGGAGTTTGATCCGGCACAACACCATACCTTGAGTAGGCTCTTCGACACTATGTACAAAGACGCCTGGAGGGTGCTGTTCAAGGGCGCCGAGGCCCCCGCATCCGCTATCGAAGATCGCTGATTCAGCTGGCAGCGTCAAGCCGGCAAGGTAAGCTATTTTACCCTTTACATGACGCTTATTTTCCATAGTTTGACTCTATGCGGGATCTAAACTCCCTTTACCTTTGACAGGCCTGGCAAAAGATGTCCGGCAGGTTAACTCGTCCGCTGCCCTTGCCGTAAGGTCCAGCGGACGCCAATTAACGGGGCTCTTGGCTCCGGCGCCTTATGTGGTGCCGGAGAAGAAGGCCAAGAAGAAGGCCACGGGAACTCGAAGGAGTTCCCGGCGCCAGGTGTTGTCGGACTCATCGTCCGACGACTCCGAGGCAGACTCCTCCCACGAAGACAGGGAGGAGGAAAAAGAGGCCTCTTCCCCCGCGGGGGGGGGGAGAAGAAAAGGAAGGCCTCCCCGATTGGGGAGGCCGAAGGGTCTAAGAAAGGAAGGACCCTTCATCCGGACTACTCCACCAACGCCGACAACGGCGAAGAGGAGTGGTCACCGAGGGCCAAGCCCCTGGCGAGATCGTAAGTGTCCGAATTCCAGAATGACTCATGATTTTTCCTTTGCCGCATAGTGTCTTCTAACGCCGAATACAACCATGCAGCCCACCCAAGGACGGGCTTGATATTTCAACGAGCGGCTCCCTGGCCCCATCGGATGTGAATAGTACTTCACTTCCAGCCGCCTCCTCTCCTCACGCTACTGACGACACCGAGGTGGGGTCCCGAAAGGGGCCCGGCCAGGAGGAGGAGGTCCCGGAGGTGCTGCAAGGCAACCTCCCGGACTTTGGGCATGAGGGGGATCAACCCCCGAAGGGTTTTGAGTTCGGTCCTGGGCCGGACTCCGCACCGGAACCTTTAGTGGTTCCGGAGTCCGGCGGGCGGCCCCTTCGCAAGGAGGGCAAGACTGTGACGCCGGTGGCCTCTGTCCAACCGGAGGCGCCGGATAATTTGCTGGAGGCGCTTAACGGTGCCGCCATCGACGAGGAGCACCGCACTGTTATGAGTGCGGCGATCCAGAAATTCAGTCCACCAAGAGCGGGCTGACTGAAGCTTGTACCAGCCTTCTAACAGGCTTTGAGGTATGTAATTAAGATATGTAAAATAGTACCACATAGACAGTAGCCCCTGATGCTCAGTTCGGTGTTCGGAAAGAAAAGCCGAACTGAGGATCTAATAAGATATACGGAGGAGCCGAACATAAATATGTCAATATGGGAGTGCAGGCTGCGCTGCTGACCTCTGCCGCACCGACTGCGGAGGTCAATGCATTGAAGCAGAGCCTCGAGCGGTCCGAGAACGAGCTCGGTCGTGCCAAGAAGCAGCTCGAGGACAAGGAAGGTAAGTAATACCTTATTAAAGTAATGCCTTATAGAAAGGATTTAGCTGCAAAAAATGACAGGAATAACGTGAGTATTGTAGGGGCCACGAACGAGGTGGCGACCCTGAAAGAGGCGGTGTCCGAGGCTGAAAAGAGTGTGGCCGCGGAGCGCACCGAGCGAGAGAAGCAGGAGGCGCGGGTGGCGGAGGTGCGGTGAGAGCTCCAGGCTCTCGTGGAAAAATACGAGAGTTTGGAGCGTGACTCGAAGACTCGAGAGTCCGAGCTCGCCTCGGCTCTTGAGAGTGCCAAGGCCGCTAAGGCCGAAGCCCAAAAAGCCCTTCAGGAGATTGAGGCGATAAGGAAGATAGCGGCGGGTAAGGCATTCTCCATGCAAAGCAAGCACGTAAAAGTGAATTACTTGTTACTTACCCGAATCCGGAGCTCTCCAGGAGCATTCGCAGATCTGCCCCACAATGTGTCCGATGCTGCTGCATTCTACCGGGCCGAGGAAGGGAGCTCGACGGAGAAGGTATTCTGGTCTCAATATGCTGAGGCCGGACATCTGGTGCCCCTGAGCGACCACCTGAAGCAGCTGGTCGAGCTCCACAACGTGGCCGAACAGGCCATGAAGGGCCTCATAGTTCGGTTGTGGCCTAAAGAAGCCGTGCCTGGGAGCTACTTCGGTCTGGTGCGGCGGCTGGTGGATGCCTGTCCGTGGATTGAAGCCATCAAGCATTCTGTCTGCATTGAAGGTGCCCGTAGGGCCCTTGCCCGCGCTAAAGTGCACTGGGGCAAGATGGACGCCAAGAAGCTTGTGACGGACGCGCCACCGCCGGGGAAGGAGTATCGCACGCCTGAGATGTACTATAAGGGTGTCCTGAAGGGTGCCCGCCTTATAGCGGGTGAATGCTCCAAAGATGTAATTTTTGAGTAAACTCGCATTTGTTATCCTGTACGCTTGAAAACTTGTTCATATGCGCTAAGCAACTCTAGTTAATTTAAAATATTACCTTCTGTGCGGCCGTTTATCAAATTTTAGAGATGGCAAGTCGTTGGCTTCAGCCCCCATGCCAAGAGTGCTGGGGTGTTCGGGATAAATTTGAGCGCTCTTGTTCCCATTTTTGGGTCCTTCGAGGGAGGTGCTCAACACAACGAACAAGGCAACCGGACTTATGATGCTTGAACACTCCCACTTAGCCATAGAATTCTATAATTTTAAATTTTGGGAAGCCCCTAGTGTTCAGAAGACCGAATTCGGGGCGCTATCCACGCCTGGGCCGGACGAAGCCGGCTCCTCGCTCTAAGCGGCGTAAGTCTTTAGGGACTCGAAAAAACCTCTCGAACAGCGACCGGCTCTCGCCGTATCATGACTGTCAGTTTTAGCTTTCTCCACCGAGGTGCTCAACCCAGATCAACTGGGGCACAATCGCAGTGGTTCTCCCAGCGCTACCTTAGCCGATATAACAGAACGTAAGGTACCAAAACATGGGAGCCGGGCAAACCCAACTATTGACCCAAGACATGATTCGGAGCCGATGCATATAATGCTATAAGTTCGGGGTGCCGCACTTGTGAAGGTGTTCGGACTTATCACACCATATTTTGGGGAACTTAAGCCCTTGGTGTATTTGGCCGTACCAAAGCGTACGGATGCGACATGTCGTAAGTGAACATATATAGATAAAAAAAGTAATGCAGTAATAGGCGAAAAGCGATGCATTGTTTATTCAAAAGGTACTGCAATGAAAGTAGAACGATGCAAATAGTGCGATAAGCAAGGGATTGGACTATTTTAACATGTCCCCCTCCAGGGGTAGGCTGCGGAATTGTATGCGAAACAGGTATATTGCTCGTAATAGAGACCACCTGGACACTTGACGTAGCTTTTCTACTTCCCTGGCTGTTGCATCGTGAGTTTGGCGATTCGACTGCCGGACAGGGCTTCTGGAAAATGGAGTCCTGAGAATAAGAGAAAAAAAAGAATGAAAAAATTGGGAGCCCCTAGTGCGGTTGAGCCGCTCTCCGGGCATGCCGTGATCGTGCCCCTACCCCTATGCCCATGGTATCTCCAGAGCATAGTTATGTACGCGTGGTACTGATCTCGCGATTTCGCGAGGGCTGGGGTTGGGGCCGCATTGCTACACGTGCTTGGAACGTGCCAGGCGGTCTTGTTGTGGGTTACTCCGGGCGCGCTTGACGGTCTCCGGCCGCTTAACGGCCGAACTCGAGAATTGCCTTAAGAGGCTGCTTTGTGCTTCCGCCGCGAGAGCCACTGTATGCTCCTCCGTCCGGAGAGAGCGTTCGGTGTTTCCGTTGACCGTAATGACTCCTCGAGGGCCTGGCATCTTGAGCTTGAGGTATGCGTAGTGCGGCACCGCATTGAACTTTGCAAATGCGGTTCGTCCGAGCAAAGGCGTGATAGCCGCCATGAACGGGACTATGTCAAGATTAACTCCTCGCCGGAAGTTATCCGGGATCCAAGACCACTTCAAGTGTAATCGAGCTGTGCAGTTGGCCTCTACACTGGTATGACGCCTTTAAAGGTCGTCTTTGTGGGTTTAATCCTTGAGGGTCTATGCCCATCTTGCGACCGTATCCCGATAAAGCAGGTTCAGTTGCCGCCGCCGCCCATCGTGACTCTAGTGAGGTGAAATCCGTCGACGATTGGGTCTAGAACAATGCGGCGAATCCGCCATGGCGGATGCTAGTGGGGTGGTCCCTTCGATCAAAAGTGATCGGGCAGGAGGACCACGGATTGAACTTTGGGGCGACTGGCTCCAACGCATATACGTCCCTGAGTGCACGCTTCCGCTGCCTTTTGGGTATGTGGGTTGCGTATATCATGTTCACCGTCCACACTTGTGGGGGAAAACCGTTCTGTCCTCTATTGTTCGGCGGCCGGGCCTCCTCCTCGTCATCGCTATGCAGCCCCTTGTCATTGTTTTTGGCAATTAACTTGCCTGCCTGCTTGAACACCCAACAATCCCTGTTGGTGTGATTGGCTGGCTTTTCTAGGGTGTCGTGTATCTGGCACGAGCGATCGAGTATTCTGTCCAAATTGGACGGGGCCGGAGTATTTCTTTTGAATGGCTTTTTTCGCTGACCGGATTTAGAGCCTCTGAATCCAGCATTAACTGCCGTATCCTCAGCATTGTCGCCATTAATGTGGCGCTTGTGCTTGTTGCGACACGACCTGCCGTTGGTGTCCTTGGTATCCGAATTACCGGGGCTCTTGGTCATGTTGTTACTACGAGCTAGCCAGCTATCCTCTCCCGCGCAGAAGCGGGTCATGAGTGTTGTGAGGGCTGCCATGGATTTCGGCTTTTCCTATCCTAGGTGTCGGGCAAGCCACTCGTCGCGGATGTTGCGTTTGAAGGCTGCAAGGGCGCCTGCGATCGGAGACGGACAATGACGATTTGATTTTTCTTGGTTAGGAACCGTGTCCGTAATTGTCCGCCGATTCTTCCGCTGCTGGATTATGTGGCTTAGGTCATCGGCGTCTGGTGGTCGCACATAAGTGCCCTGGAAGTTGTCGAGGAATGTGGCTTCCAGGTCTTCCCAACAACTGATTGACTCTGCTGGTAAGCTGTTAAGCCAATGCCACGCTGGTCCTTTAAGCTTGAGTGGGAGGTATTTGATGGCGTGTAGATCATCACCGCGGGCCATGTGGATGTAAAGGAGATAGTCCTCGATCCAAACCGCAGGATCTGTTGTGACGTCGTATGATTCGATGTTTACGGGTTTGAAACCCTCGGGGATTTGATGATCTATTACTTCGTCTGTGAAGCATAGTGGGTGTGCGGCGCCTTTGATACCCGATGGCGTCTTCAAGATTAACATGGCCAGTGTCTTAGCGGGCTTCAAGGATTTGTCTCCTCCAGTACCTCTCGATGATGAGAAGACCCCTACGAGGATTGGCGCATGCAAGAGCTTGTTCTTGCCTTGGCTGAAGTCTCTTCTTCGTCTCGAGGCATCCAGTATCACACCAACGCCACCTTCTCAAGAAGGTATGAACACCACCGCACCTACCAAATTACCTGCACCTGTCATGGCGGGTGATAGCGTACGACGCGAGGGAGAGCCTACACTAGTGCCAGATGACGTCGCCCCCGTTCTCGAAGAAGCAAATGCTGATGATGACATGAAGGAGGATGATGACCTAGACAAGTATTTCAATACCGCCTATGATGATGCAGGATTGATGAGTCAGGCCGAGGAGCATGGAGATGATGACCTGATGCTGCCTGATTTGCTGGGGCCGGAACGTCCTAAGGCGGAATGCAAAAAGTCTCTCTTCAAGCGATCCTCGCAGGAGACGCCTCCAGATGCCGCGCTACCCAGCAACACTGCGAGGGCCGTACACTGATTAGCCAGACGACACTCCGGTGGTGGTTAGGGAAGGTATGGTGGGGTCACTACCGCCACCTGCCAAGAAGCAAAGGAAGAGACCACCCAGGAAAGGCCCTAAAGGCGCCAGAGCTGCTTCGAGAAACAAGCCGCCTCTGAAGCCTCGGGTGGTAGACAGAATACTTGTCGAAGGTGTGAAGCGTTTCCATATCGCCGGCGAGCCGATCCTACCTGCCAAAGAGCTAGAGCACATATTGAACAATGATCTAAAGAGACTCCATGAAGATGTGCTGGCCAGAGAGAAAAACCTTCTGATCGTGAAAAAACCAGGATACATGCTTTACGCGGCTCAGGTGCCGGGTGGGAAGTTGTACGTCGAGACCTGGCCCGTGAATCAGTTCATCCTGCGATTTGACTACATCTACGACATGTTCCACATGACCAAACTGGATTTCCAGTTCATCTGCATATATGCGTTGTATCTCAACTACTTCATCAGGATCGAGAACATAAATATATCTGCGTCGCGGACCCATACTATATGCATGAGAGCTTCTTGGCAGTTTACAAAGAGCACCGCGACTATGCGAGAAAGTACCTCAGCGATTTCATGATCGCTAATAAGGACAAGGAAGTGATTCTCCTGCCTTATCATCCCTAGTAAGTCATCCACGCATATCCTTTCATAAGTGTTAATCATTCCTTTGCAAGCATGGAAGCTAATTTGAGGTGTACTTAATTTGCACAATGGGGGCGGCGCCGTCCTCATCATTCTGTATCCGGAATACTCCCATGCTATGTACTTGGACTCATCGAAGAACCTCAAGAAAAAGGATTACATACATGTAAAGAGTGTTCTCGATAGTGCCTTGTTAGCCTTCAGCCTGTCTGGTGGATATATCAAGGTGAAAAGGCACAGAAGGAATGGGCTGGTTTTCCGCCATAAGACCGACTTCTGCTACATCCAGCAACCGCACACCAGTAGGGCTGATGGATTCTACCTCATGCATCATCTGCTCGAGTATAGGGGGATAATCAACGCCTTCGCATTTCAGCTACTACCGAAGATGCCGATGTTGTCAGCTGGGCCACAAGCATAGGAAAGACACTAGATCATCGAATCTGAGCTGAGTTTTAACACGTACAGTGTGAACTTGCCCACGTGATCATGAAGTAGGTCCTCGAACTAATGGGGATGTTCTACCATGGGCCAACAAGCACGCGGGCTGATGTAGTCGCTTAGTGCCTGGACCTGGACCCCTTCAAGAATCTCGTGTGCTTCCTCCCTGACTATGAAGATTGGACCGCCGACATGGAGGACTGATTGTTGATGAAAATGTGTCACTACTGTCTTTGTATCGCAAAACTTTGAATTTATGCACGGCGAAACTATGTGATGTAATTAAACTGCGTGGTCCTGAAATAGCGTAGATCGCTCTAGTTAATTAGTTTGGGTATGAGGAACTTCATCATTTATGTTTACTATAAGTTGCTTGTATTTTGCTAATTATGCCTCTTTGTTTTCTTAAGTACATTATGTTGCATATTATCGTTCAATTCATCAACTGACGATGCAGGTACATAGATCAGAGATGGCGAAGGACTGCAACACCGTGTTCGCTGGAAGGGTTCCAGGAGTCTACGACCACTGGCCAGACGCTCAGGCCCAGGTGAACAAGTACTCGGGTGCTAACCACAGAGAGTTCAACAGCAGATCCGAAGCGGAAAGTAGTTACTTGAGGTGGACGCTCCAGCAAGAGTGGGGGCGGGACCGCCGGTGCCTCAAGTACTACATAGTCGCACTCTTGCTCATGCTGATCGCACTTCTCTTCTACATCATGGTTTAGATAGAGATGATGAAACTTGTGTGTGTGCCATGCCCATGCAGTTACACTTATTCGAGACATGACATGACTTGTATATCGCTATTTTCGAGATGTGTGATGATATTTGTGTTGAATGATGATGATGATGATGATGATGATGATGATGATGCTATGACGAGACTTCTGTATGTCTATGATATGATGAGAATAGTGTATGTTTAGTACGATATGATGAAACTACTGTATAGAGCCTGTATAAATACATCACAAATACGTAGATGAGGTGTAAATCTGTGAAAGCAGGAATACTAGCAATAGCACTGGAAGCACGTACTAGTAGTGGTGGATTATCAGCAGCGCTTCATTTGTTAAAGCGCTACAGATAGTTAGCAGTAACGCTGGTCAGTCCAGCACTACTGCTAAGCATACTTACCAGTAGCGCTGCCCATACCAGCGCTACTGCTACAACTTAGCTGTAGCGCGGCAGTAGTAGCGGTGGATCCAACGCTACTGCTATGTATATTTCAAGCACTACTACTAGGGTTTTCCCTAGTAGTGTTGGGCTACACTATGTCTGGTGGGCATCTTCTGTTCTCCATGGATACACCCAGCGGCATGTCATGGTCAGAGGAGTCTATGCAACTGGTGCATACTTTGGTTTTTTGTACAACCAGAGCTTCACTTTACCCGCTCCTCCCTCAATTGTTGCTTCATTTCCCTCTGTTCTTCTCTCATATATTCCCGCATCATTTTATGCTCCTCTTGTTTTTTCTTCTTACGAGTACATAAGTGCTCTCTCTCTCTCTCTCTCTCTCTCTCTCTCTCTCTCTCTCTCTCTCTCCATGAGCGTAGTTCGCAAGAGCGTTTGTAAGGTAGGATTCTCGGATATTTTCTTCACTCTGTCACCGTGCATTCCTTTTTATTTAGATTATGTATCAATTTCACGCTGTGAATTCTGTTTATTTCCTTATTTGCTTTTCTTTGATTTGAAGTAAAACATATCTATCAAATCTCTGTGATTCTCATTGTGCTACATGGATCCCAACAGGACCCATGGTGGCACCAAAGGGCTAAGGTAATTTTGTTCATTTTACTAGTTTGTACTCCCTCCGTTCCGAATTACTTGTCTTAGATTTATCTAGATACGGATGTATCTAGCACCAAAATGAGTCTAGATACATCCGTAGCTAGACAAATCCAAGACAAGTAATTTAGAACGGAGGGAGTATCATATAGGCCCTCTTTGATTCTTAGGAAACTAGAGAAAAATTGTAGGTTGTTAATATGGGGCCTCTTTGGTTCATAGAAAAAGTAGAAGGAAATCGTAGGGCTTCTCTTTATTTGCCTATGGTGAAACTACTCATCTATTTGACTCAAATGAATCAACCATATATGGAAAAGTAGATGAATTTTTCCTTTGGATTGAGTTTCATAAAAAGGGCAAGGCTGCGTACAATAGACCCAAAGTGGTTCGACTCTTCCCCGGACCCTGCGCAAGCGGGAGCTACATGCACCGGGCTGCCAAATAACATGCACTCATCTGACCATATTTAATGGGAGCAACCAAACGCGGTACTTAGAGGCGTCGTTACAATGCAAAGAGAGGATATGCAGACAACCAATCAACATGCAGATGTTGGTTTTTTCCTGCATATGCTCAACTAGGCCCAACAGGGACAAGTATGCAAATGGGCAAAAACCGAAGCGAGCAACCAAATGCATCCCTGCTGAACAGGAAGGGATATATGTGTATGTAACTTCGGTGCAAATCCGTTTTCATCCGGTAACTTCTTGTGTATGTATATATATCCCTTGTATGTAGTTCACTGTTTATACCTTCTTTATTTCGTGAAGGGGATGTTTTCCCTCCTTTGTTTCAGATAATTTTTGGCTAGATCGCTTACATGTCTGGAATTTCCTACCAAGTGGGTTTGGAATAGCAGTGACAAATTGTAGTAAACAAGAAAATAGATGGAAAAGTTGGCACATAAAATTGGCCGTATTTATCATGTGCATTCTTCGGATGTTTCTTATGGTTGTTCCAAAGCTATGTGTTTTGAAGATTTGAGAAGACATAATGGACGGCTTGATGATACTTTCAAGGAAGGTTGTGCTCTCTTTATCGACTTTGGTCAAGTATGACCGAAGACATATCAGATACATGATCTATAGCTTTCAACATTCCAAGATACAAAGTGCTGGACGATTTCTTTTACAGAATCATCTTCTTTGTGAATTATCTTCTATGTTTACCAGAAGTGGATCATGTTTTGCTTCTTTTAATTTAACATCACGTGTAATTCCAGTCAGAAATGGGTGTTTAAATAAATTGATTGTTTATGAATTGAATTATGATAGAGTTAAGTTAACTGTTGAGTAATAAGTAATAATCGATTATACTATCATAAATCGAATGATGGACAATTATAATCTATAGCAAATAACAAAGACAGCACATACAAACATGACGTATCGACGGGCCGGCATGGCTAGTACTTTTGATGTACTGGAATGGAGGCAGAGAAGTATTCCTATAGTTTACGTGAAATACTTCAGGAAATAAAAGATGAATAAACTAAGTAGGAAGACTAACCCGGCTATCTGTATGAGTGTAATCACTGTGAGAGACCAAAAATCCTTCCTCTGCAGTAAGGAGACGAAGCCGCCTAGAAGAACCACGGTTGACCAAGTAACAACCACAAAGCCCAACCCTCTGATTACCATCGCCAGCCCACCCGCAAAGGCCGCATACTCATTGATAGCGACTCCTTCTGGCCATCTAGCCATTGGCCTACTCAATACTTCTCGACAGGAAGGCATTGTTCCTCTCCAGAGCCGGTTGAGGCCTACTGCAGCGTATAGAAATGTTGTGTATCTGCAAGCTGGACAGGCTTGTGATTAAAACAAGTTTTTTTGCAGTGAGAGAGAACGAGATTAGATGTTTCTTTTATGGTAAAGAGATTAGATCCTTGACCAGAACGGCAACCGAGTTCGGGCCTCACCAACCAAGCGGCCGGCTAATTTATAAGGCTCGCTAATTCCTCACAATAGATTGTAGTAGTAGTATAATACTCCTTCCGTCCGAAAATACTTTTCATCAAAATGAATAAAAGGAGATGTATCTAGATGTATTTTAGCTCTAGATACATCTTTTTTTTATCCATTTTGATGACAAGTATTTTTGGAGGGAGGAAGTATATCAATCCAGCTAACGTGTTAGTAAAGAGAAGAGGTACCAATTGTATAGGCGTGTACGTGTTGAACTTCTCCGCAGGGACTAATCTCGGCAGCAAAACGAAAACCAGAGCAGATTCCTCCAACTCCTACAAAAGTGAGAAGCTTATGAAACTCCTGCCCTGACCTCTGAAAACTAATGGCACAAAAGGCATGATTGTAGTACCTTTTAGACTATCGACTGCAGTCTGCAGATCAACCCGAGGAGCCAAGAACACTTCGCAGAGAAAACAAAAGTTATCTCCAAGAAATCTAGTCCCATAATAAGATGTACCGCTTGATCATCTTGCTTATAACAAATAAAATTTTCACTTTGTCATTGGCAGAGCTCTGGGAAGAATGCTCTGCAAGATAGGCATATGTTTTTGTGGATGGGTGTCATAATAATGGTACGAGCTATTGGCGTCAAGTAGCTTTTCTTTTTCCAAAGCATGGTTCCTTGCTTGCACCAGTAAATATTCTCGTGTGATCTGTTTTGTGATGTTTCCTTTCCAAACTTTGTTCTTTTAGGGGGTAGAATTTTCTCTCTTTTGTCTAAGTTAAGCAACATTGGCATGTCTTTAACTTTAACTTTAAACATCTTGTTTAATTTCGAGAAAGGTAAGGGCAAACTTCGCGGCCTCTACATTCTCAAATGCACACAAGCATGATATTATGAAATTGATGCAACGCAATGAGATAAAAATTCATCAAGGGTCAAAGTACGTGACATGGACAATAAAGATAAAAAATCACAAGATATGAAGTATAAAGCAACAAAGATAAATTCATCATTGCTCATGGACAACGCACTCGCTCCATTGATGCTGCGTCAGCCCGTGATGAGCGGCACAAGGATTTTCATCCTAGATACCCAAAACGACCAATCAAGTTCAGAATTTTAGAATTAAGACAACACCTTTAACAAGGTAACAACACACAAGTTCATCGAAACAGAGTTTGACAAAGGCCGTCTCTAGGAATTCGGGGCCCTGGTGCAAAGTGCAAAAGGAAAACCTTTATATCTTTAAAAAATAACTATAGATATAATATAACTAATCTCTTGTACTTAATTATATAACTTTAGATATGTGTTATTTCATATAATATTTAGAAATATATCAAATATCAATGCTAAAAGATAAGAGAATAATTTTGTAACACCATCAGAAAATAAATTTGTAACACCACTAGAAAATAACAGAGCCGCAAAGCGCGCCTTTTCCTTCACGTTATCCTAACAGAGCAAATGATTCTTTTTTCATGAGTGTGCAAATTGCATAACTTGATAGAAGAAAAGAGAATTACAAATACAAGACACTACAACACGCTGCGAACAACGAGTGTAGGAAGGACTCCACTCCCGGCTAGTCAAAAACAGCCACCCATGACCAAAACAACTACAATACAACGCAAAAGCGCACGTCCAAAACAAAAACAACCTAGCTGCATCCGGTCACAACCGAAGAAACAACAACACCCATCGAGCTTCCCTTATCGACACACCATCCACCCATGTTTATCTTTACCTAATAATAAAGCAAATTGAGTTTCTGGTCGTCAGTTGTAAATTTTGCAAAAAAAACCCCTCTATTTTCGTAAATAAACCCGCAGTACACGTTTAACTCACTCCCGAACCTTTTTTTTGCATTTTCTCGGAAACCCCCCTGATGTTTTAGTAATCAACTAGCCATCTATATTTAAGTCAACCGAATCGTTTTTTTCATTTTAACATTAAACCCCCTGACTTTTTGGTTAATCAATCCACAGTTTATCTAAAACAAAATTATCAATATCTTTTAAACTGTAACTCCGATTTTAACATGTTATATATGAAACTTGATTAGAAAAATATGTAGAATCTAAATATGATGCTATTTTTAGATGTTAAAAACTTCTAAAATATTATTTTGGTGTGAACTTATTTTGGTGTGAACTTAATCTATAATAAACTGAAAATAGAAACCCAGAAGTTCAACAAATATGAAAAAGAAGAAGAGTGTCTGTGTGTGAGAAAGTCAGACATCACGCCAGCCACGCACGCACAAAAGTACACATGACTCTGTGCTCCATAGCACGCTGGCGTCCGCGCTTTCTTCGCCTGACCCTTGAAGGGTGGACACGGTCCGGGCCGGTCCGGTCCCGGTCCGAGCCGTCCTTTGGACCGGCCACCGGCGGTCCGGGCCGGACCGGACCGAGCAGCATGACGGTCCTGATCTCAGGGACCGGACCAGCGACGGAAGCCTGGGCCAGACCGAATGGACCAAAGGGACCGAATGGGTGGGGTCGATGTGTGCAGGTTAAGCGGCGAGTTGGGTGACGTGCACGAGTTGGGCGATGTGCGCGAGCGCAAGTGAAACTGACGGACTAAATTTTCTGAATCTGACGAAACTGATTTTTCTGAAAGTTCGACAACACGTATTTAACGGACAGTCTTCGCGCTCATCCAGAAGAAGCGCAGAAACGAACAGCTGCAGCTTCACCTTCAGAGCGTTCAGGATTGTGCCCCAGTACTTGCTGGTGGCGCCGGCGAGGCGCAGAGCGTTCAGATAGTCTCCTTCAACGCTGGTGCCCGGCGTGCATGTTTACTGCTTAATATTCCTTTAGTGCAGAAATCACTCACCATGCAACGTGTGCATGTCCACCTCTTCGATTAGTTTCAGGTTCTTTAGGTCACGCCGTAGTGGGAGCTCGTGGCATGGCATGATTTCAGCTCATGCACCGGCAACATAGCTGCGTACGGGTGGACGTTGGATGGCACGGCCGCAATACTCGTTCGTGCCTATTCTTTCGTTCCATTCAGTTGCAAGAAAAACGTCTTGACCCGGAGCTCGTGTCATGGCACGATTTCAGCTCATGCAGCCGCAATACCCGCAGGAATTGGTGCCACGGTTGGGGTCGATGCCATGTTCGAGAACTCCAGATCGGCTGCAGTGCACACACGACAGCGATGGCGATCGGCTGCAAGAGGATACGCCGAACGGGGAGGAGAGGAAGGAAGGAGAGGGGAAGCTCGGAGACATGGTGGTTCACCCGGAGGTTGCCGGTGGCCGCGACGACGAGGAACGGCGGCGGCGGTGACTGCGTTTTCTCGGTCCGACCGAGTGGCTCGGTGAAAGACCGGACTGGACCGACATTTTTTCGGCCGAATATTGAAGCCCGGACCGACCAGCTTTCCTACCGGTCCTGGACCGTACGGCCCGGTCCTGAACGGGCCACGAGCGGGCCCAAAAGCCCGCTCGTTCCGTCCAGCCCTTCTCCCGATCCCCTCTCTGGTCTCTCCTGGGCTAATGGCGCTACCTCCCCAGGTGTGTCTCACCCCTCGCCCTCTCGAACTACGGAGCTATTATTCGTGAAATCACCGATAGAGCCAGTTTTTTTCATTGTAATTTCCAGTTTGAAGGTCGTGCTTTCAATCTTGAAGCACATAGGTTAGCCAAGTTCGCACTTTCATTGGGTTCGGGACGCCACGTCTGGTTTGGCCAATCCCACAACCCGAACTGTATCCCACACCATGTGGCTTTTGCGGAATAAAACTTTGGTTTTCCCCTAAAAAAAAAAAAAAAAAAAACCCTCGCCCTCTCTTCTACCGGTTCCACACGGTGGCTGTGGATCGCATCTCGGCTCTCGCACACCCTTCCGGCTAAACCTAGCAGCGCTCGCGGCTCCCCCGGGGATCGCCGCCGCCCTAACCACCTTCCCCGGATCCATCCAACCAACCGCGTGCACGCACCCAGGCAAGTTGCTCCAAGGAGCTCGCCATCACGAGACGCCTCCATAGGCCGTAGCCCTGGCAGCCAAATCCCGGACTTGTTAGTTCCAATACACGACCTTCCTCATTTTTTCAGTTATCTCATTTTCTCAGTTCCAATAAACAACGCATACCTTGCAGGATTCCGGTCGTCGGGACGACTGCTCTTGTTAGACAAAAAAGTGATTCTCCTGTGATGCACAATCAAATAGTTCTAGTTCCAGAAATACACTGAAATATGACATAAAACATATAGTTGATTTTTGAATGGTACTGGTTTCAGAGATACACTAAGATATGACATAGCATAGTTGACATAACATAACATAAGGTTATAAGGTTGAGACGCAACACAAAGATTAATACTGCAGGTGAATGATAAGCCTTAATTTGAAGAGGGGTTTCCCACAGACAATGGTAGATGGCGCCATGACTTCCAGTTCTTATGCCCTGTAATCGCGAACAAGGTCCATTGCTTCTGTGACGAAGGACGCAAAAGTCCTCTCGGGCTTCATTGTCGTTGCTGCGGCGTCACCCCTTGCAAAACCCATTGAGTTGTCAATAAAATACATCTTTCTGCTACAAGCCTTTGAGAGTGCTTTCACCAAGCTCTCCATGTCTGGCTTGGGGTATCTGCTACCTCTGCATTTCATCATTGATACGGCCATCCTGCTGGTAAGCTTAAGTATTTGTAGGCAACTGGGCGTTGGGTCACTGTTTCTTTCAACCATCTCCCTGAGCTTCACTGGAAGGCTAAATTCATCAACTCCGTCATGAAACTGAACAGCCAAATCCTGATCCGCACTGATGAACATCTCATGTACTGTCACGCAAAGGGATAATAGAGCTGTCTCTACTATCTGGGTGTTCTTTTGTTTTTGGATTTCCTGTAGAGAAGAAGAGCTGCTGTTCTGGCCATTATTTTGCAAAGCACCGCCTTGTTGTACTGTTGGTGTTGCTTCTACGGTAAGTATTTTCTTGAGCACCTGCAAATTGTAAGAGTACGCTTAATCTGACATGTGTAGGTGATAAAGCAAGACATGATCATTTATCCACTTATGTATATAAATTATAAAGACATGTTTACTTATTTACTGGACAGGGATTACCTTCGGAATCAAGTAAGTCATGGACTCCTTGAGTACACTGAGACATTCATCATCTGTGGTGTAATGGAGACATGCACGCTGTAGGATTTCTGCTACAATCATATGGTATCTGCCGTATCCATTAGTTACAACCTCAAGATTCGCTGTGAAAGTGTATACTGCAGAACCATTTACTTGTAAGATAATCGCGGCATTGCTTCCGTCTTGGGAACATAGCTCTTCCAGTGCTTCAAGTGCCGATATTTTGTTGAGATTTTGGGTATTGTAAGTGTATGTCTGCCAGCCCCTCGATTACTTTTTCTCTGGTTTGATTCCGCATCTGCATCTCCACCTGCTGCATTGTTATGTTGGTGAGAACCCCCCTGGCCAAGTTGTGCATCTGTTGAGAACATTGACCACATCTACAAATCCCCTTTATGTTTCTGAGTGCTTCCTTGTTTGTGATGAATTCGTGAACCAGTGTTTCCTGCGTTTCCTCATGACCATGAGTGAGCCGGTGGATCACTTTCAGTGATTCCAGTACCACGTCCCCCCAAGCATCATGATCAGTTTGGTGGTAAAGGTTGGAGGCTAGAGGCGTCATGATCTTGGTGAGGAGACCTGGGGTGTTGACGATGAGATTGCAATTGTTCTTGTTGGCTGCGAGCACGAAAAGAACATACAGACCTTCCCACAAGCGCTCGAGGTAGTCCTTCTCCTCCTCGGCATAATCACTGTCATGATCTGTACTGTTTGAGGAAAAGAAAAACTGATGTTCCTGGAATGTACCGATCAGTGTGGATATGCACTGGAGCACCTGCGGAAGCAGATCCGGACTGGCCCCGTCGGCCATGTGCAGCACTACGTTTGCAGCGTGCTTCCTTGTCTCTCTTGATTCAATTATTTCTGCTTTTTCTGACCTCTCTAGGCCATATACACGGCTTGTTGCATTTGATAGGAGCAACAGGAAACGGAAGGTGTGGCTGGAGGGTGCGTAGAGGATCAGCTTTCTTATTAGAATGCACTGGTCCATAAACTTGGTTGAGTTAACATGCCTCATTGGCCCGAGGATTGTGCTCAGGATCTTTATCCCGGTGGCATTGTCTTTCAGCGACGCCGATGCCATCATGTCCATAGCATATGTCACCAGGTTCCTTCCTTTGGCGAAAGATAGGTTCCTCGAGCATCCTCTCCGGGTTTCTGTCATGTAATCCTGAACTAATGCGACTCTTGGACCTTGGAAGCCGTACCGTTTGGCCAGTGCTGCCACTATCCGTCCGGACAAATGAACATCGATTATTCTTGAATAGGCAAAGAATGCACCTTGGACCACAACAATGATATACAAGACATCAAGAGCCGGATTCATGTTTGCTTTGCTGGAATCTCCATCTGCATTCCCATAATCGTGCTGTATTAAACGCCACAGCGAAACCCCGGTGGCGATGTACGGCCCCCAAGCAAAGATGACAAAAAGACCGCAGAGACACACGACGGCGCACGTGGCTGCTTGGACAAACCATGCGATCACTTCTAAAAGTGATTTAACAAGCACCACAGCTTTTAAGATCTTTCCTGATGGCATTCCTCTAGTCTTCCGCCTCCGCCAATTTACCCGGCCTATCATATTCAATCCATATGCTGCCGTCCCAACTGAGCTAAGCTTGTCACCCCCACCAAGGTTATCATCGACCACCCTGCAATGTTGTAATGCTTAAACTTAAATAAAGTCTTGGACTAGCAAGAGATATTCTTGTCGGTAGTGCCCGAGAACAAAGAGAGTTTGTTGGTCTACTTTTAGAATTAAGCTTCTCAAATGGGGAGTGCACGCCCAGACCCGTCCTTGCGACCACTCCCCTTCCCTGCTGCCTCCATTTCCTGTCCCCTTATTTCTCTATAAACAGGCTCTCAGGTCTCAGCTCCGCTTTAAGCATAAAACAAAGTACACGGCCGAACGTACAAGCAGGGGCGGAGCTACGTACATCTAGCCGGTGTCACCGGCACCGGGTGCAATTTGCACTTACTTATTGGTTTAGTGTGTAGGCCATTCAATTGTTTGATATGTAGGCATGTGTTCTTCTATGTGGACACCGAGTAATTGTAAGTGTAGATCCGCCCCTACGTACAAGGTAGTGAGGGAGCCCTCTAATAAAGCAGATCCTAGGCTCCTGGCAACATAAATGCACGCAAATATGTTTCTGAAAGATAATACAGGTCGGCCAAAACACACCATCACGACAAGACCAAGCACACCTAAACTCCACGACAATGCCCTCAGGAGGGAATATGGCGCGAAGCATCGCCGCTGCCGAACCCACGATAGACAAAGGTCTTCACCCGGAACCCTGGCACGAAGAGGAGAACCACAACGGTGTCCTCAAGAGGAGAGCGACACCCTCGGTGGCGGTTGGCGCCAAAGCGCGGAGTTTTCGCTCGGCAGCTCACCCATGCTACCAGGAGGCACCAAAGACAGCCACACAGAGTCCTACCAGCCAGATCTGGATCTAGGCGTCACTACTTCGACAGAGAGTGAGAGCGAGCCCCCCGCCGCCATGGTGCTCGCCGGGGAGCCAACCACGCGAACCGCCATTCGAGGCCACCGCCCCGACATCCATGTCCATGACACCGCTAACCATCACCATAACCGCACACGCACACAGACCCCGACAGGACGATTAAAGGGCACTCCCGCCACTCATAGCCCGGCATCAGCCCCTAGAGCTGGGTCCACACCTCTACCGTAAGAGGCGTCGACGGCTGCATCCCCACGATGTACCGGTGGGCAGTGGGGGACACGCCCCCGAGACTGCCGACAACTACCGCCGAGCAGGTCCCAGCCAGAGCCCTTGGCCTGGTCACAACAAGCTCCCACGACGCCAAATTCACGGTCATCAGTGCCGACCCAACCGACAATAAAGCAGTGTCATGACCACCGCCGCCGCGCACCGCAACCGAGAGGAATGCCCACAGGCGCAACCCAGACCGAGCCTCCATCACCTACCCGGGTTGACAGCCCCAATCCGCCTCGGGCCCAGATCTGGCCTACCCAAACACAAACCCTAGACCAAAAGTCTTCGCCTCCGCGCGTGTGGCCAGCATCGTTGCGCCATCGTCGCCCGCCCAGCCCCGCGTGTCGCTGGCTCTGGTCCAGGAGAAGGGATGGCGCTACCTCCACCCTGCGCTGCGAGCAGGGCCACGACGGACGCAACACCGCAGCCACCACACGCTCAGCCGCTCCACCCCATGTCCGCACTCGAAGGTCCAACCAAGGGCAGTTGTACTAAAATATTCTTCCTTGGGGGTGGTAAATTGCATCTTGAAGCCGGGGGTCAATGATAGTTTTGCATCTTAGAGATTTTCAAAAAGTGTGAAGGTAATTCATATGGATGTATTAATCTCAATGTCATTAATTGACACGCTGAGTTGCTCTTCTCAGAGACATGAGAACCACAAACCAAAAGTGTGGGAGAGCATATCTCCAGAACTTCGTCGCCTGAGATTTTGCCCGACAAAGAATCCACAACGCTTTTGGGGGCCCTAGGGCGCTTGTACAACAGCTCCCTTGAACTTCGTCGACGACGGCTGGACGGCAAGCCCAGCCTCTCCGACAAGAATGTCACCGACGATGGTGCCGTCATCTCCGTTTTCCTGACTAACATCTCGGGTATGTCATATTTCTTATTTTAGCAATTAGTTTGGTTCTATTTGCCGTTGCAAACATAAGAACTAGCTAGTAGTACCTTGAGTTTGCTTGCTTAGACCATTCCTGAAAATTTGGTCTGCTACTAGAGGGCAATTCGTATTGTATTTTCTTAATTTCTAAAGTAAGCTTATTTGAAAAATAGAAATTATATCCAATAGTTCTTCCTTTTGCAAGGTTTTCTTGTAGGAATTAACTAGGATACGAAATAACGATTGAAGCACCTAAGTTTCAAAAAAATGAAGCTCGTGAATGGCTAATCAACAATGGTTAGTATGAAACTCATTACAATTATGTCCGCGTACTCTTACTATGTTGGTCCCATTGTCTAAGGGAAATATTGGAAATAATAGATAAAAACTAAGCAGTAAAACTAACCCGGCTATCTGTATGAATGTAATCACCGTCAGAGACCAGAAATCCTTCTTCTGCAGTATGGAGACGAAGCCACCGAGAAGAACGACCGTGGTCCAAGTAACCACCAGAAAGCCCAAGCCTCTGGTTGCCATCTCCAGGCATCCAAAAGCTACCATATAGTCATTGATACCTCGCACTTCCGGCCATTTGAGGCCTCTGAGGTTACGGCCAACCATTGTTCCTCTCCAGAGCCGATTCAGGTCTACAGCAATGCAGCAACCTTCTATATCTGGAAGCTGTGGAGAAGCGATGGACTAAGGTATACTATGGCGTGTGATTAAAATACAAGCTTATTGGGCGCTTATGAGATCGAGATTAGATGTCGACCTCTAGAAACTTATTGCAAGCGAGGTCGTCGTTACTTAATTCTAACAGTCGGTAAGCTCTCCAGCTAAGCGGCTAATTGTTAAGTCCCCCTAATTTCTCACAATGGATGGTAGTAGTATACAATATCAATCCAGTTATGTTTTTGTTTTCCCAATGAAGGGTGTCCTCTCTTCACTCACCTCTGCTCAATAATTTGATTTTCTGTGCTGTGACGAGCTGTCACTAGTTCATCGCTGGATATAGAAGGAAACCGCGCACCTTGATCGAGCAATAGAATAGGAAGCGAGGTCGTCGTTGGGTATTCGTGCACAGCCTGTCCGTAGCATGTGGTTCCATTCAACCCTCTACTAATATTTCTTGGGGCAACGAAGATGTCAAAACTTCGAGAGTAGAGATCAGATCTGTCCCATCTCGAGTAATAGAAGCTACGACTTTGGTAGGTCTCTCTTTTTATTGATGTGTATGCATGTGTAGTGGCAAGAATGAAAAAAAGTGATCTTCATCTAAAGAAGGGTTTATGACAGGTCTCTTGTCGTTGTCGGCATGCATATGCAGTGAAATGAAATGATTTTCGTCACCAAGGAAATACGCTGTGACGGGTGAAAGATGCTATAGCTGCCTAGCAAATTGAAGATTGTTGGAGGCCGAAGAAACTGCTGCCCTTGCTAGCACACGGCCATTGGCTATGCCGAACGGGTGTGGGGAAAGACGCCACGTGAGTAAAGTGCTTCCCTAAACATATCTTAATATCCTTTTTACTGTTGTCAAATGTACATGTATAGAAGTAGGAGTATGTAAGAACTGACAAACCTTATTCACAGCAAAAGAAATGTCAGGGCTGGTCAGACTTAATTACTGAAGTGCACCAACTATGCTTCTGTACTTTTTTTTTTTTGAAAGTAACTATGCTTCTGTACTTAGTCCCTTCTTCTGTACTCATTATTTTTCGTTGCTATTTTACAGTCGACTGTTTTTCAATTCACCATCATTCAATTTTGAGTCCGTTCGATCTCGCGCTGAGATTTGCGCGCGGTCCTACCCTGCTTTTGTTGGTTTTCGGGTTTGGTTTTCTTACCGGACGCGGTTTTCTGCTTTTTAGCCCGTTTTCCTCAGCCCCGCCCTCCCCGGCCGCTTTACTGTTGGCTTTTGTCGTTTTTTAATGCAGGAGCCGGGTGTCGTTCCCCTTTCTCATTTCGATAAGGCAGCGGGAGAGAGCTCCAACGGCGGAGGAGGCGGAGGTGATTCCTTCTGTTCATGGCGATTCCGAGCTCATCCACCGCAGGATTTTGATTTCTTCTCCTTCTTCTCTTTGTCCGCCGGCTGCCCTGGTTAGTTGTCCTTGGCTCTCGCGTTTTGCCCGTGTAGTCTCAGATCTAGGGGATTTTGTGGATCAGCGGAGTTTGTTTGCCGTGGTGTTTGTAGTCCGCCGTGGTTGTGGCGTAGGAGGTTGCAGCGTGCCATGCACAATCCGCCGTGTCTTCCTTTTCCTGCTGTGGACTGAGGCCAAATCCCTCCTGGTTAGGATCCCATAGGACATTTTTTGGAGGCAGTGTTGTGGCTGTTTGATGTGGAGGTAGGCGTAGAACGCTAGATTTCCCTTGCTGTTGATGTGGAGGTAGGTGTGGTAGGGTTTAGTTTTGAGGGGTGGATCCAGTAGATGTTGAACTCTGAAGGATCGAGTTCAGTGATTTCACGCTGAGCATAACCTTGTCACTGTTGATGTGGAGGTAGGTGTGGTAGGGTTTAATTATACTGTAAATTAGTATAACTGAGATTTTTTCAGAGTTGGTCTACAGTTCCTATATAGAGCCTCTCTGTAGTTTTAAGTGTTTAAGTGTTTCTCATTTTATAGCCTGAACCTTGTCACTGTGTTTTTTTTATTTTTTTAGAAAAGGAGGATGACCCCCGGCCTCTGCATCTGGGCGATGTATACGGCCACTTTATTAATTATTCTCACAAGACCTTACAAAGTCATACAACAGTAAGACTAAAGCCGCCGTCTAAGCAACAAACTATCGCTACACCTATCCAGTTGATGAAGGGGCGCAGATAGCCTGAGCCTAATACCAAACAGACATCGCAGCCAAGCCTAACATCTAAGACTTGAGACCCCAACCTAGCCACTTGCCGGGTCTGGGACACACACTGGTCCGGCGTGTTTCTCGAGGCCGCCGCCGCCAACCGCCATCGCTCCATCTTCGAACTGATCGATGCATCAACCTTGCTCGGTCCAGCTATCGTCGACGCCACCACGGCGCCCAACGGCACCTCCTCCCTACGCGCAAACAGCTGAACACGTCGCGGTCGCCACTGATACACCTCAGCGCCATGCTGCCAAGTACCACCAGCCGACACAACTTGAAGCCCTTGGAGGATCTGTCGTGCGTAGCACCTGCCGACCAGGCATGACCAAGCGTAGCACCTGTCGGTCAGGCATGACTTGACGTCACCACCAAAGCTCCGTGCAAGACGAAGCCGCTCCACCTCCTGCCTCTGACTTCCAGCGCTGCACCTTGTCACTGTGTAAGCTTTTTCCTTCTAATTACCGTGGGGATAGCTTGTCTTTTTATCATTTTCCCCTACAGTCTCTTCTTGTAGCTACCCTGTTGTGCATCACACAGTATTTTTCACCGGTAATTACTGTGTAGTTTTGGGTGGTAGTTATACTGTAAATTACATAGTAATTTGACCGATATTTTCTGTGAAATTATAATGTAATCCTATCCCACGATTTACTGTCTAGTCGACCGATGTTTACTCTATAGTCCGATGCCCCCTTTTTTTACACAGTAATTTGACTGATTTTTTACCGTGTAATTTGTGTGGTAGTTACACTGTAATCATATTCCATTTACACTGTAATCTGTTGCGGTTTTGCACTGTATTTTTTACCTCATAATAACTGTGTAATTTGTACGCTAGTTACACTGTAATCTGATGCGTTTTTGCACTGTAATTTCTCCCGTATTTTATTTGTGTAATTTGCATGCTAGTCACCCTATGATTTATGCATGAGTGGCCTCGCAGTTCACCCCTGTTTATTGTGCAGCCCTGCAGTCTTTGATGTTTTTGTTGAAATCTGAATGATCCCATGACTTCTGTTCATATATTTTCTGAACCTTACTAAGCAGTCAATGGATAAGTTTGTGCAGTCTTGATTTTTTTGAAACCTTTGTGGTGCTTTTTGACCACTCAAGTGTGGTGGCTGATGCTTGATCTGTGAGTAAGACCCAGTAAACTAGTCATATGTTTTTGGCAGCAGATGTCTTTGCTTCTGTGAATTACTACTTCAGAAGTTCTTTGGGAATTTGTCTGTCAATTTTGGTTCTGCTAATAACTCTTGAGATTTTGTCTTCCTAGTTTGTTCAATATCACCATCACTGCTGTATCTAGTGGAGTGAGGCTTGTATAATATCTATACATCACGTTTTCTGCTGAAGGTTGTTTTGTCGCCTGCATCCAATTCACAAGCCTGCTGCCTTTGCACTGTAATATGTTGCGCTTTTGCACTGTAACTTTGTAATTTGTATGCTAGTTACACTGTAATCTGATGCGTTTTTACACTGTAATTTCTCCCATATTTATTGTGTAATTTGTATGCTAGTCAGCCTGTAATTTCTCTTATGTATATTTTGAGGCCCATTTTTTTCTCTCTATTGTTTTTCAGGTAGTATCTCAATGAGTAGACTGCGGAAAGTCTGTCGCAAGGATGTTCCCCTACTTTCTTCAGTCGAGAGCGCTGATTCTTTGAAAGACCCTTATGTGCCTAATGATTTTGCTGATGATGGTTCTAATGCTATGTCCTTGGTAGTTATTATTTGTCTTCTTATATTCTTTTCATTTTCATTTTATTTTGTATTTTTCTATTTTTATTAATTTTTGTTATCGTTTTCTGATTTTTTTCCTTTTGCAGGGTTGTTCCGGTGATGATGAAGAGTTTGATAAAGCACTTTACAATTTCTACGTGAATAATGTAAGGCATTTTTTCATGTTTTTGGTGATGATGAAGAGTTTGATGTTTTTATTCCATATTTTTTCATAAGTTGGTTTGATGATTTTATGTTTCTTGTTTCTTGATCAGAAAGTCAAGTACCTGAAGAGAAAATTATCATCTGCTGGCAGAAGGAACGTTGTAAGTCTTTTTTTCTCTTCCGTTAATCACTGGGTCATTTGTATGGTACTTACACTATAAATTTACCCTATATGAACTGTAATCTGAATGCCCTTATTACTGAGTGATACTTAGTGTGAAATTTGTATGGTAGTTACACTGTAATCCTATAATCATGGTGTAATTTTGTATGGTAGTTACACTGTAATCCTACTCCTTTCTTACAGTGTAAAATTACCCATATCTACACTGTAATTTGAATGCCCTTTTTTACAGTGTAAATTTACCCATAGTTACACAGTAATTTGACTGATAATTACTGTGTAATTTTGTATGGTAGTTACACTGTAATCCTGCACCTTTTTTACAGTGTAAATTTACCCATTCCTGCACTGTAATCTGATGCCTTTTTTTACTCAGTAATTTGACTGATAATTACTGTGTAATTTGTATGGTAGTTACACTGTAACCATACACCTTTTTTATAGTGTAATTTTACTCATATCTATACTGTAATCCAATGCCCTTTTTTACATAGTAAGTTAACAGATAATTACTGTGTATTTTGTATGGTAGTTACAATGTAATTACACAGTAGTTACAATGTAATTACCCCGGTGTAATTTTACCCATGTCTATATTGTATAATTTAACTGATAATTTTATGTGTAATTTGTATGGTAGTTTCACTGTAATCCTATTTTTCCATTTTCTGCAGTGTAATTTTCCCCATAATGTAAACTGTAATTTTACTCTTAATTACTGTGTAATTTGATATGTTAGTCCCAATGTAATCCAATGTGATTTTACTCTGTAATTTTACCCCCTTAAGCATTTTGCTCGGTGTAATCTTATGCATTTGTACAGTGTAATCCTGTCAGGTGCTTTTGACGAGTCAAGGAAAGGACAGTAGGGGCGACTGGTTCAACCTTTTTGTCATTGTTAGTCGCTCGACGGGTCACAAATACAGTTCGACCCGTCTTCTTCAGGAAAAACAGACATACAGCTGTCAACAGATTATTAGTTGGAAAAATAGAATGATAACCAATTACAAATCAGTCAATTGTTGAATAGACAGTCCCTTATTTTTTCCTTCATGCAATGACAACTTATCAGTAGTTGACATACGTGTATTGGAAGGTTTACAATCCTTCATGCCTACACGCTTGCTTATATCTCTTGGCATACTTTTCTTGAGTCAACATAATGCCATTATGCATTTTTTAACTTCAGAGCATAGAAAATAATGCAACTCTCGCAAGTCCTTGAGTGCAAACTCACTTCTCAAGTTTCTTAACAAGGCCAAGGTAGCGTCTTGAGATGAACTGGCAACAATTATATCATCAACATAAATTAACATAACGATGATCACCTTCCCTTTCCTGAAGAAGAACAAAGAAGTATCTCCCTTAGAGGCTGCATCTTCATACTCAGTTTTTAATACCAGGCTCTAGGTGCCTTCTTTAGACCATACAAGGCCTTGTCCAACTTGCATATATGTAGTGCGGATTTAAGCCATCCTCAAATCCAGGTGGCTGCTGCATATAAACCTCTTCCTCGAGAACGCCATGTAGAAACGCATTCTGTACATCCAACTGACGAAGGCTCCAGCCCCTGGAAACAACAATAGACAGAACAAGTCTGATAGTAGCAGCCTTAACAACTGGGACTAAATGTGTCCTCATAATCAATACCATAGCGTTGCTTAAAACCTTTAGCTACTAGCCTAGCTTTGTACCTGTCTATTGTGCCATCAGACTTTCTTTTGACCTTGTACACCCATTTACAATCTATTACATTCCTCCCTTGCTTAGAGGGAACTAAGTGCCAAGTCTTGTTTTTCATGAGTGCATCATTCTCTACATTCATAGCATTTGTCCAATTATCATTACTCAGTGTCTCTGTTAAATTTTGAGGTTCACCAGTGGAGGCAAAATTCGCAAACTTGAAATATCAAGGCACTTGAAACCTTTGTGAAGATTGATGTACCCAAGGAAAGCACATTGCTTAGATCGGAATTGGAGTTTATGGTTATTTTAGGGATTGAGATTGGGCCAACAAGCACACCCAAATATTCGAAGGAGAGAGTAGTTGGGTTTTTCATGAAAGAGTCGTTCAAATGGTGTTTCATAGTTGATAACTTTGCTAGGGATCCGATTTATCGGGTAGGTTGCGGCGATGAAGGCTTCATCCCAAAACTTCAAGGGCATGGAAGCTTGAGCAAGAAGTGGTAAACCTACTTCAACAATGTGTCTTTGCTTCCTCTCAGCCGACCCATTCTGTTGGTGGGCGTGAGGGCAAGAGACATGGTGAGATATACCTATCCTGGTAAAGAAGGAGTTTAGTTTCACATACTCCCCTCCCCAATCTGTTTGGAGAGCAAGAATCTTGCGATCAAATTGTCGTCCTACAAGATTCTGAAAATCATGGAATTTTTGAAACACCTCAGACTTATGTTTGATAAGATATATCCATGTGAATTTACTGAACTCATCTATGAAACTCACATAATATTGCTTTCTCAGCAGGACCCCACACATCGAAAAACACAAGTTCTAAAGAAAACTTTGATTCACTTATTGAATTTGGATAAGGAAGTTGGTGACTTTTGCCTTTTTGACAGGCGTCACATACAGACTCTTTACTGAAACAACTGGCACATGGGATATTATTCTGACTAATGACTTTGCTAACAATAACTGAAGATGGATGCCCTAAACGTCTATGCCACCTATCCGGAGATAACTTGATGGCACTTAGCACTTTCTTGTTGACTTTGGTGCCCGTGTGCCTTACTGGATGGAGACCTCTTCTACCCTTGCCTTGAAGGAGTACCTTCCTCGTTCCCCGTTCCTTTACAAAAAAAGAGTAGGGATGAATTTCAACAAAGGTGTTATTGTCAATGGCGAGACGACTAGCAGAGATGAGACTTTTTTTTGGCTTCGGGTACATGGGGGATATTGTTTAAGTGTAGATCACGATCTAGGGTGTGAATAGCCGAATGACCAACATGTTTAATAACCATACCTAAACCACTTGCAGTATGAATCTTCTCGTTGCCGTTGTAGCGGTCAGCTTCTCCAGGTCGCCAGTGATATGGTCGGTGGCACCACTGTCAAGATACCAGTTGGTATCCACCCCATACTGTGGAGCTGGAAGATTGGATGATTTCTCCTCCACACCTTGGTAGGATTCATCATAGTTCCAGCATTTCCATGCCGGCTGGCCCATCTTCCCACAGATTTGGCACTGGACTCTGGGGGCAGAGGCATGGTTGTTGTAGTAGCAATTGTTGCCACCTTGTCCGCCGCCGTGTCCGCCGCCGCCACGGCCTCCTGGCTTGGAGTGGCTACGCCCGTCGCGATCACCACCATTGCCGGCTTGTATGCGGCCGCGGTCACCACCTCCGCCGTCTTGTCTGCGGCCTCGGGTGGCAGTGTGTTGGGGAATGTAGTAATTCAAAAAATTTCCTACGATCACGCAAGATCTATCTAGGAGATGCATAGCAATGAGAGGGGAGAGTGTGTCCACGTACCCTCGTAGACCGAAAGCGGAAGCGTTTATTAACGCGGTTGATGCACTCGAACGTCTTCACGATCCAACCGATCCAAGTACCGAACATACGGCACCTCCGTGTTCAGTACACGTTCTGCACGATGCCGTCCCTTGAGCTCTTGATCTAGTTGAGGACAAGGGAGAGTTCCGTCAGCACGACGGCGTGGCGACGGTGTTGATGATGTTACTGGCACAGGGCTTTGCCTAAGCACTACGACGATATGATCGAGGTGTTAAACTGTGGAGGGGGGCACCGCACACGGCTAAGAGATTGTCTGTTGTCCTTTGGGGTGCCTTCCTACCCCCATATATAAAGGAGGGAGGGAGGCGGCCGGCGGCCAGGAGGGGCGCGTGCCATGGGGAGTCAGGATTCCCAATCCTAGTTGGAGTCCCCTTCCTTTCCAAGAGGGGGAGAGAGGGAAGGAGTTGGAGAGGGAGAAGGAAGAGGGGGGTGCCACCCCCTCCTAGTCCAATTCGGACCTGCCAAGGGGGGAGGGGGGCGGCCACCCTGCGGCCCTCCTCTCCTTTCCACTAAAGCGCATTATGGCCCACTACGTCCCCCCCCCGGGGGGGGGGGGGTCCAGTAACCTCCCGGTACTTTGAAAAATGCCTGAAACCTTTCCTGTGTCCGAACATAACCTTCCAATATATCAATCTTATGTCTCGAACATTTTGAGACTCCTCGTCATGTCCGTGATCTCATCCAGGACTCCGAACAAACTTCGGTCATCAAAAACACATAACTCTTAATTCAAATCGTCATCAAACGCTAAGCGTGCGAACCCTACGGCACTAGTAGAAAAAGGGTCAAATGTGAAGCACAATAGTGCCGGTTGGAATTTCAGCCGGAACTAATGTGTACAGTAGTGCCGGTTCGTGGTGGCGATCAACAGCACCGGTTCGAGGCGAACCTTTAGTACCGGTTCATGCCACGAACCGGTACTAAAGAGGTGTGTCACTCGCGGTCGCTATGGCCCCACCATCACTATTTAGTACGGTTCGCACCACGAACCGGTACTAACGAGGTTATGGCAGCTTTTTAGTCCCACCTCGCCAAGTGAGAGGGACTAGGAGCGGTTTATAAGCCCCGAGTGCAGAGACGATGAAGAAGAGGCTCAATGCTCACGTTAGTTAGCTTCAAGCCTTTAGGAATACAGAGACTGCATGGAGCTATGCGCAGCAGCTTACACTATTCAAAGGCTTGAAGCAAATTAACGAGCATTGCACCTTTTTTTATTTTTAATAACTTATTACAACTCCGGACTTCTTCTGTTATGGCAAAAACTAATTGCACGTCGACATTTATTTTTTTTAAGTTATAACTCCAGACTTTGACCATCAAGTTTTACAGAAAAGAAAAAATAGCAGAAAAGAAAAAATAGCAGAAATGAAGAAAAACTATAGCTGAAAAGAAAAAAACTATATAAAAAAACTACTCTCATTGCTAGATTAGCTCTTGCAATGCTTTATATAGTTATTAATTTGTGAGTTTAGTAATTTGGGAGGAAATATATATATGTGCTAGTATTTGATTTATATGCAATTTGAGGTCAAAAATAACACTTAGTTTGCATATGTAGGTGTGGTTTACTTAGTGCCTTCTAAATCTCCGTCAGAATTCACTGCCGATCGCCTCACACTGTCTCTGTCAGCGGCACCACCTTGTGGTGAGCCTCTTGTTCATGAAATTTGATATAAAAAATTGATGTTTATATAAAAAAAAATTATATAATTTTTATATATAAGCAATGTGAAGCGGAAATTCCAACCGACCCTATTGTCGAGAGGTTAAATTTAGTTGAAAGAGAAAACGAGTACTTGAAAGAAAAATTGAAAAGAATTGAGGGGAAGAAGATGGAATTGGACTTGCATGTTGCCGATGTCGTCGATGA